>JAODKC010000110.1:144571-181207 GCA_026777985.1 Mormyrops attenuatus
CCCCCCCCCCCCCCACCCCCACCCCCCCCCCCCCCCCCCCCCCCCACCCCCCCCCCCCACACAAACAAACACACCCCCCCCTCCCCGCGGGGGGGCCGGGGCGTACCTGTCGCTTTTGTGGGCACCGTAGGCCTTCCTGTAATCACTCTACACATCTGTAAGATCTGAAGCTGTGAGTTGTAACGAAACTTCTGGGAGTCCTGAGAGATTTTCCGTGGTTTGTGTCTGAGGTGAGAACTGTTCCTCCGACCTTGATTTGGTTCTTTTCCCCCCATAAGGATCCTCTTGGGGATGCCACTTTAGTGCTGGGGGGCGCTGCAGCTTTGCAGTGTGGTCACCTTATGCTCCGTGTAGATGGGTAAATCACGTGCTGCACTCCTTTCTACGGGGGAAAAAAACAACATGAAGCCCTATGATTTCAAATGTTTGGCATAGGTGCGGTTTATAAACTGCTGACTTCATGAAAAGCTTTTATTTATTTATTTTTTTAAGTTGCCCTGTTGATATACTAAGTTCCAGGGGTTTGCTATTAATCTGCGTTTGCTTTCTTGCTGTTGCCTTCATCATTCGTTTCGATGTACATATGTTGTCCCTGTTTCAGTTCCGGATTCTGATGGCAAAGGAACGCGTAAGCCGCCATACTTATGTTTCATGTTGGCCTTCTCTGCAGTATTCTAAATTGGATTCATGTGCTAAACTGTGCTGGAACCTCCAAAATTGTTTTAAATGGCTTCCTTCTGCATGGCGGCATGCCCTTGATGTCGGAAAAACTCATAACTCATTACTCTGATGGGGCCTCGCCTTCCTGTTAGACTGTCGTGGAGCTTAAGCTGTCGCCCTCAGGAGTGTCTTGATGTCCGTTGCTCTTCTATCTGACCTCCTAGATCCATTCTCATTTTTCCTTCTGTGTTTTATTTATTTATTTTTTTTCCTTCCCCTGCCTGTTGGGTTTGGTGGTGTACTGCTTTTGCTGCTGCTGTTGTCCATGGTATGAATATTTTATGGTGGGAAGGGGGCTGTCCCAGAAGTCACCATTGCCGTGGGTACATTTCTGTTGCCTCCCTGTCGTCCCTGAATCTGATTGGTTTCACAGATAAATCTCTGATTGGTCCTGCTCAGCTGTCCTCTCACAGTGTGTCACCCCTGCTCTGCCAGGTATTCTGTGACTCCCTCAGGAGAATCCTCTGACCTCTCGGGGGTGGGGGACACACAAAGAGTGACTGTCACCTCCCCGAGGGAGGCGAATGAGAGGCCGATGGAGGTGAACGCGGGGTTTTTGGGCACTGTGTCCCCTCCCTGGAAGTGTGATCCTCTCCGTAACCACAGTAGTCTTCCACCTTCGACTTTACAGATCTCTCAGTTCTCTGAAGAGCTTTGTTGACCTACAAAAGGATTTTCGCCGGATTTGGGGACATCTAATCATTCTTAGTGTTCTAGAATTCTGTGCCAAACTAGAATGAGTTGCAATAACTTGTGTGTGTCTATACAGTCACCCCTTCCATTCGTCAGGGCTAGGGGCGGAAGATCCCCGCAAATCTGAATTTCTGAATAACATTTGGGTCCATTATTAAAAATGCTAAATTAACAGCACTGTAAAGTTTAAAAGTTACAACAAGAAATGCAATATTCCACAGCTGCAAAGTCGGCTAATGCGTGAGTGAGGCTGGCTGCTGAGATGAGCATGTGCAGTGTCCCCGAGCCAAGATACATAGGACTGACTTTTTTTTTTTTTTTACAGCGAAAATCATTTTAAAGATGTACAGTAACAAATATATAGATGGTGTCTTAATATTATGATTTCATGTGCCCCAAATATTTTTTAGTATTTATATAATTTTGGCTTGCAATTCATCCAAAAACATTATCGTTTAATTGTTCACCAGCAACTTCTGAGTAACCGAAACCACGAATGTCAAATTTGTGACTCTGGAAAGGCGACTGTAGGTTTTTAATAAGTGATGGAAAAATCGAGGCCATTTGTAAATGAAAATCGGGTCTGGGTTTGCGGTGGGGGTGTGAGTGATTGGCCCGCGGGGTTTTCTGACACACCAGAAAGTCCAGAACGTCCTACCCCCACCTTGAGCTGCTCCCCAATATTTTCTGGGGTGCCACTCTGAAACAGCCTTCATCCGATCAGTGACCGGAAACCCCAGTAACATTAGATATTGTAGTTGAGACTATAATAAAATATCAAATAACGATGTATTGACGTTGTCCTGAGTTTTTGACCCTGCATGTCTACTCTTTGAATCTTACCCATGACGTATTTGAGTTAACATTATAGCGGTAAGGTTCTGAGTCACTTTTAGTCACTGGAATAAGAGGGTGAGCTTCAGTTGGCCTTAAACATTCCGTTGTGACCTTTTGGTGGATGTCTTGAGCCGTTTTGACTGGTTCTTATTCCTCTCTGATCTGTGCCCTGGTATTGTATGCTAATTGGTCGTGTACAGAGCAGGCTAGGGTTGCGAATCCCTCCGGACTGGTAAATGTGCTGCGATGGTGACCCGAAGAAGGCTTTGCTGGATTCCGTAAGGTTCCACGCCCTCTTATTGTAGAGCTTGGATAAACACATTTGTAAGATTAGGCTCATCGGAGGCTAACAATGGGCTCATTCTCTCCCCGGTATGCAGACCTTCCTGGCCAGATATGACTGATCCGCACTCATTCGGCAATCGCCAGTGAGGAATGCGTGTGTCTTGGTCTGCTTTCAGTCAGGCTCCTTACATCTGTGTGGCTGCCCTTTTGAATGTCCACCTGATTAATCTTGTGTGCATTTTCTTTCAGCCAATGAGAGCATAGGGGTGTGGCTTGGGTGGAATAAGACTCCTCCTCTTCAAAGCCTGTGTAGGTGTGCTTTTTAAACTGCCGTAGATGAAGTTTCTAATAGGTCTTTGTCTTTCCATTTTTCTACTTTAAAGCTGAATTTCAGTCATGTCCTAGAGAATCCTACCTTAAAGTAGAATGTGGGTTACATGCTTGTGTTTTTTTGAGTAAATGCAGGTCGTTGTCGACATGCGACTTACGACCGATCGATTTTTACGACGTTCCAAGACTGCAAATGTGTGGCAACTGCGCCGCGTCCGGCAGCGTGAGTGTGTGACAACTAACTGCAGCAATGAACTATGAAAATGGTGATAAATTAAAAAACACCAAACAGTATGACCTAAAGATAATTTCAATATACAGTATACTATACGTATGATCATTTTGGCATATAAGATAAATTGCATATATCGGAACCGATCGTGGTCGTAAGTCAGTGACTGCCTGTACTGCATTTTAATTCTGTTGCCACTTCATGAAGAGCCAGTTTTCCTGCTTTTGTCTTCCTCCTCCTTACTCACAGGTTCAGTGCCTCATACATAAATATCAACCGTCTGTGTTCCCCGTCAGTCCAGAAGCCCGTTTGACTTGAGACCGTTTTTCCTTTTGTGCACCCATTTTAGCACAGGTGTCGAATGAATGAACAAAGCTAAAAATGCATACCTCTGTGTCGGAGGGCTGGGGTGGGGGGCGTGATCCGCCTCTCTTCTGAAAAGGGGGTTTGACACACGGTGAAAGCGACGCCTTGTAAAGTACGGCCATGGCAGAATTGCATGCACCCCCGGGGAGGGGGCTTAAATTATTCATCTCCTGGATGGCGGGGAGGGGGCGTGCTCTGCTTTTCGGGGCAGGCGGCACAAAAGCTGGCCTGTTTCTGAGAAATGAAGTCATTGTGAAGGTCCCCCTTTCAGGGAGGGGTGCATCGGCCCTGTCCAGTTACAGGAGCCACCTGATTGGCTGTTCTTTCAGCTGACGTGGGTGTGACAGGACTTCTTGTCGCCACGCTGAGCCTGGACCTCTCCTCTGCGTGGCAGGCTGAATGTCAGCGTGAGCTAAAGCGTCTGTCGGCTCACCCGCTCTCCATGTCCGCATCCCTACTTCTGAAAACGTGCTTTCAGACGCTCGCTCAGGTTCTTGTTGTATGAGATGGCAGCACGGTACTTTAAGCTCTCTTTCTGTTTGGCAGGTGACACCGTGGTTCAGTGGGTTAGAATCCTAGTGCCTGTGATCGGAAGGCCGCTGGTTCAAATCCTTGGGATGGCAGAGCAATTTCACCGTTGATCCCTTGATCAAGACCGAATCACTGAGAGCTCAGAGTCCCCTCTCGGTGTGACAGTCCGAGGTTTTAAAAGAGCCCTGAGGTTCACATTCTTAGTTGGTGTCCCGTACATATTTCCCAACCTGCCTCCTGTTTTTAATTATGACCCTGTGCAGGTGAAACTCTAGATCGTAGGAAGTACCGATGTCTTAATTGACAGAGAGATTTGGACCGGCTGTTTTATTAAATGTGGACCGTGCATCTTAGCGGCCATCCACTTGTGGAAAACAAGCCAGAATATTTCATTTTTTCGGGAAGCCAGTCCAGGCGGATTCCTTCAGTCGTGTGTTAATTTGTTGCCTCCGCTTGTGTGTGTTTTTAAGGCAGAACTGGGAAATGTGTTTACGGATAATGGTTTTGGGTAATCGGCCGTCTCAGTTTGTTAATTTGGTTTCACTTGTGTGTGATTTTGGATTTATCTGTTTGACAAACATACAAATTAACTGCTGACCTGAATTTGACTCATTCACTTTTGTGTTTGGCTTTATGGAAATTAATCCGTTGGGGCAGTAGAGTGAAATGGCCAGCTGTTTCGTGTTGGGATGCTTAATTTGAACCAGAGGTATTTCTTTAAGTTGTTTGTGTGTGTGTAGGGGGGGGGGGGGGTCTATATTTCCTGAGCTTCTGGAGGATATCAAAGTGCTCAGTTGGACGGCATGTACAGTTTCCTGGTTAGAGCGGCCGGGGTGGACTGCCGGTCATGTGACCTGGCATCATGAGATGGGATGTACTCAAGGACCAGGGGTCAACGACCTGTGTGCTTTGTGTTCACATTCGTGTGTGTGTGTGTGTGTGTCTTAAGGCTCTGTTCGCTGGCTTAGTAATTATTTCTATACAACGTTTCTTGTATATGAGAGTATGCCTATCGAATTTTACATAAACTGGGTCACTGGTCTTCTAACTTTTGCCCAGTAATCATTAACGCCACCTGCATGTGTGGCCATGTGTAGCATTTTGAAATATTCCTTCTGCTCACTCACAATGAACATGCCATTTCCTGAAGAGCTTCCTTGGTTGTTGGAGAGTTCCTCTTAATTCTGATTTAAAGCAACTCAATACTAAAACTTTCCACAAAGACCCTTTTACTCATTAGGCTGTTTTAGGTCAGCAGATGTTTTTCCTGGAGGACAAATGGAGTCCACTGAGGGAGCTTTTGTCATTCAGGGTTTGGTCGGCAGTCAAGTCCTTGCAGAAACGGCAAAAAAGCATCCAGATTCTACCCTGATGGAACTTCATAACAAAGTGGGTGCTCTTATCCGTTATGGTCACCGTCCTCGGCTGTGACCTCTCAAAGGTTTAGAAATCTACTCAAGGGATTTGGCTGTGCCCTAGATGGTGTGCCGCCCCTCTGCCCCCATCCAGTGACCATACGTGCCTCTCTCGTGCCCCCACCTGCCATTTCAGAAGGTCACTAAATGACAACATGTGAAAATGATGGCCTTCGGCCACTGGTGAAAAGCAAAAAAAGCTGAATGCTTTCTTTTCATCTGAGAACGTTACGTTTTCACCGCAGTGCACAGGAAGCGTGGGGGTGGGGTCTCAGGTAGGCGGTTTCCTGTCATGCTGGCAAACGGTGCCTTTTGTTTTCCTGGGGGGGGCGGTGGAGGTGTGAAGGGTTATTGCTGAATTTGACTGGTAGTCGGCCTGATGCTAAATCTGCAGCATGATAACCTCGTAAACAGCCTGTTCTGTGATGGAGGCCCAACAAGAACTTCCTGGTTAATGTCCTTTGCTGCCAGGGTTACCATCCCGCCCTCTGGATAAGCGGATGGGTGGATGGATGGCATTGGTTTATATAGCCTATAATTAAAGACCCCCCTATTGTACCCTCCTTTACTATATATTCTGTAAATCTGTACTCTGTGGTCTGCTGGATGGGTTTGGTTTTAATCTATAATTAAAGACCACCCACTTGCTTACTGTATTCTATATATATATGGCCCTGTAGGGTTTATGTTCTGTAAATGGTGGCTGCTCCATTGTTTGCTGGGTCATTCTTGTATATGAGTATGTGAACCTTCGCTTGACCTTCGTTAACTCGCACCCTTCTGTGGGTCATCGGCCCTTCGGTGGGGAGCTTTTTTCTGCGGCCCTGCCCGCCTGTCTATATCTGGCACTTCCACCGGCAAGCCTGCGCAGTCATTCGGGCTGGGGAACAGCGGCCTCTTTTTCAGAGGTAGATGTTTCTGTGATCTGTTTTTTAAATGTGATAAATTAGTCCCACACAATGACTTTGCACATGGCTTGCGGTGGCGTTGTCAAAGGGATCTTTCGCTTTCAGTTTACATCCTTATCTTTAGTGGCTCAATTTGTTCTGAAAAACATAGTCGGATAAAATCCTCGGGCCCCATCTCACTTGGCTCTCTGAAACTTTTGCATATGAGCGCACAATTCAATAATGATGAGTGTAGCAGATACCATATTCTACTGTCCCAGCCTGTTCCAGATTGTCCTCATTGGTCTGTATTTTTGAATCAGGGCATCAAACACGTTTGCCATATGCACGTTACAGGAGGTCACCACAGGGTCTAAATGCTCAAATTATTTGGAATCCCATAGTAGAAAATCATTTCCTGGTTGTTCTTTGATCCCTAGGCCTACATCTCGAAAGAACCTGTCCACCTTTAGGGGGCCGTGACGCATCTCAGGCGTGCTGGTCACAGCAGAGCTTGGCATTGATCAGATTTGTCCTGCATGAGGCGGCTCGCTTTGCCGACTCATCATTCCAAAGGGTGGTTCCTAGGGCCGATGCCTACATCCTTGTGTATTTCACAGCACACGCCATCTTCAGGAGGAAGTCTAGGATGTGGTAAGTGCCACATCCTGCCCTCTGCAAGCTGTGGGGGCTTTTGTTTTTTATATATATATATATATATAAATTTTTTTTAAAATCAAGTGCCTTGAAGTGTTAACCGGGTGCATTTGGCAGCGACGTTTACCCCCCCACGCTCCAACTGTGAGAGATCCTGCCCAGAACGCCAAGTGTTCTTTCACTTAACACAAGTGGTTTTAATCCTTGGTGTGAGTCCCTTTTTTTCTAGCGAATCGCCTCATGTGGCTGTACAGCTCAATCCGTCGGGCTGGCAGTAGATTTAGGGTCTTTTCTTGAAGCTTGAGCCCATGAAAAGATGGTTCGAGGTGGCTAGCTAGTGGTTTTCTTTCAAAACTTCCTTAAACTGTTTCTACACGCAGCTTTTAGCCCGGACCCTTGGCTCATTCGGGGGTGCTCGCTGTCGATTTTTCTCGCTGTTAAAAGGGGGCAGGTTCACACTCCTGGTGGTGGTGTTCTTTCCATCTAGAGTACCCAACTGAGGGAAAACTCCCCACAACTGACTTTCCGCACTTGTTCCGTCGTTGGGTTTTTCCCCCATATATACAATACAATGTATACAATGCTAAGTACAGAGTGTTTAAACCCTTTGTCTTTGAGAACAAAAGTTAATCAAAGAAAATTGATTGGAAAGAAGTTTTTTTTTTTTTTTTTTTTTTTAAAATCTAATGTAGAGATTACGGCACAGTGGTGATTGGCCTCTAATCAGGTCACGCTCTTGATCTTATCTGCTTCTTCAGTTCAATTCTGTGTTTGGGGGTCTGATGGGAAAATGTGAAACCTCACCCCAGCGTGCTCATTCAATCATGTTCAGCTTTTTTTTTCTTTTTCTTTCTTTCCAATGGGGACCGGAGTAGAAGTGTGCCAACACTCACTCCCTGACCAACCCTTTGATCTGGTTCAGTCATCTGTCATAGATGCATTGTGGGAGAAACATTCTGCTGCTGTTGTCATCTAGTGAAAACGAAAGAGCACTATAGCATTTCAACTTTAGCAGGAATACTTAGCTCACGTTTATCCCAGAGCTTGATTTACTTCCTTTTTCTCTGAGACCATTCTGTGAGTCATGTATGTTCACAAGCTAGTTCCCTGACTGTAGGTATGGTGCCTGTTGTCATAACAACGCCGTTTCCTGGTACAGTCTGAGGAGACTCTGTCTGCACTCCGTATGTGGTTGTCTTGCGATGGAACGTGACTGTTGGCACTCTTTCAGATCCTTCGGTTTTTGTTTTGGGGTAAACAGTCGACTCTTGGTTGGATGAGTCTAGCCCAGCTGGCTTTTGTCACGACCTGTTCCAGGAATTGCTGTGTTGGTGCCTATCCCATGCACGAACAAACAAAAACAGCCTGGAGAGGAAGAGAGGTCTGAGGAAGGGGCGGCAGCAGGAAGAGTTCGAGGTTGTGGGGGTGGGGAGCCGAGGGGGTGCACCAGCAAAGGGATAGGTACAGCCTGTTTGGGTGACTCACTCTTGGGTTGGAACGGGCTTGATAGGGTGTGGTGGCCCAGATGTCCAGGTTCCAGGACGGTGGTGCATCCAGGAATAACCTGGAGAGAGTGGAGAGACGTCATCATCTCGCTTTCCTGGGGCCGCTCCGTCAGCTGGCATCCACTTTCCTAACGCCCAGGATCTGTGTGCCGCATCCGTTCCTGAGCGCCGTAATGTCAGAAGTCGTCAACTGAGTCGTAGCAGAAGCCAGACCTGTGCGGAGGAGAGGGGCAGTGGTGCACATTGGTGAGGAAATGTAATTAGTTACTGATAAATTTCTCTTAAGCCCTGAACATATAAGCTAAGTGGTTCTGTCAGTGTCTAGTGCTGTAAATAGGTCATGTGACATATGAACTTAAGCCACCCAATGAATAAGTGAAGACTGTAAAGAGACCTTGCTTTGAGGTTAGTAGTGGGACTTCTTGGATAGCAGCTTTTTCAGGTTTTATCTCATGATGAAGCTCATAGTTGTGACTCATTTTCTTCATATGAGGACAAACCGTGGAGTTGAGGTGCCATTCAAAGGGCCAAGCTTGCTGTGCGGCACTGGGTACCGCGCACAATGCGTCGTGACAGGAGTGTTGCATAAAAGTTGCACGTTTGGACATTAAACCCCACTGCTGGTAACGGGGACTGTGTAAAGGTCATCAGGTATCAATGTTGCGACATTGAAAATTGAATTTCCATGAGGCTTATCCCAGATCTTCTGTCCTGAGACATGGTGGGTGTCTAATGGAGGGAAACTTCCTATCCATCCTTAAGAAAACAAATGTCATTGGTTTAGTAAACTCACTATCCATCTCATGCTGTTCCTGCTGTGCATCCAACTCGGGAGATTTGTGTGAACCTTAAAGTGGCAGACGAGCTGAAGACTGTTTAGGCCAAGTTAGACTGTCCGTCTGCTGGTGGTCCGTATGGTGCCTCAGGTCGTGCTGACGGCCGGCTCTCCACGTTGCCCTCATCTTTGGGTCTATGTAGCCCCCCGCTGAGTCGCAGTGCTCTTCATCTGCTATGACAAATATTAGAAATGCACAATATATTTAATATATCGGTATCAACCAATTTTCTTTGATAAAAATCAAGACACTGGCATCGATTCGAAGTGTCTTATTCGATATCCAGCCCGATTGTCTAGATTTTAGTCAATATTCAAAGACGGCAGTACCAGAGTTGAAGACACATCCACTAAAATGAGGTGATTGCATTGGATCATGAGCCCCTCTCTGTATTGGAGGACAATTGATTCAATCTGGTTGTTCACCACTCGGAACCTCGGTAGTCTCCCACCTTGGCACTACTTCACTGATGTCTCCCTGCCCGCATTACATGATGTGGCCGCTATACACCTACACAAGATCTTAAGAAGCATCAGACTCACTGCATATCTGTGGACCTCGCGTTAGCCAGTGATTGACGCTGGTTATCGCGATTGGTAATATTAGACAAAAATATGTTATCGGTCATGGCAGTTATTCTAAGATTGGTGCATCACTAAGAAGTGGGTTTTATTGGTTATATTTTCCAAGTCCATAGTTTTAAGATGAGGACCAGCTCTGTCAGTAGGAACATCATCTCTTCGCACATCAGTTGTGTGCGGTTGTATTCCAGAGATCTTTCACCCTGTCTCTCGCATTCTCTTTGTCTGCCCAGTAAGACGTATTGTTCATCTCTTACGGTGGCAGATTGTCACGCTTTTTGTTCTGACCTCCCGCCCTTGAGGTTTCATCCCCCAATGGTAAAAAGTGCTCAGGGAAGCAGGCTTGTAATGATTTTGTTACCTCATGATATGTAATTGGTCGTGAAATTTTACTGTCTCCAGCGAGGAGTGACTTGTGCAAGCCAAGCCTTAAATCTGCCAAGAGCGGTGACTGCTGGCCAAATGCGGTGACATGGTCTGCAAAAAAATCCTGTGTCAGGAGGAGGATGTACCATCTCAAAACCCTACAAAGCCTTGCCTCCCCGAGCTCCGTGCGAGATGATCCGTTCCGTCTGGCGACTGGGTGACTGCTCTGTGATGACAAGGGTCGCCCCGGGTCATGGAAAGAACTGGTGTACTGAAAAAGCCACATGTCGCGGGTCGTACCATTATGTGAGGGGAATCGATTAGACGTGGCGAGATCCTCCCTGGGGCTTGTCTATGATGTATCCTCTCATCCATTTCCATGGATGTGGTACCCAGCATGAATCTGAGTGCTAAACGTAAATAGATTTATCACCTAGGGAGGTCAGTGGCGCATCATTCAGTCTTGGAATTAGCTGCATGTAAGCACCGGAAGCTGATGGAAAAGGCAGCAGCGGATCAGTAGGTTTGGTAGCATTTGTGTTGCGACGGGAACCTTTGCTGATTACTTATACTGCTGTTTCAGTCACATTAAAGACAAGGGCTCCGGCCTTGGTGATTACTGATGCCGTTGTGATCCTTTATCTGTCTCCCGGGCTGAGAAGAGCAGCCTTGTCACATGATGCTGGTGTTGACGTGCTCTTCGGAGTGGCTTGGGAGTCTAGGGTCAGGTAGATGGACAGAGATAAAGCCCTTTATTCCATTGTGATGTGTTATGTGGTCGCATGACCTGGGAGTTTTCTCTGCCAGTGCTGAGCATACCTCAGTCACCTAAAAATTGAATCACTATCAGTGAGACCACTAAAAAGCATTATGGCTTTGCCCAGCCTTGATGGATATGGCTTCCTGTGGTCCTTGAAGGTTTCTTCTGAATGCATTGGGTTTTGAATGAGATTCCTCTGATAATTGGCCGTGCCACAGCCTGGGTGAACACGCTTTTGTTCGTGCCCTGCTCTCATGGAGAGGAACACCCACATGGTCCGTTCATCTGGCAGCGTGTTGGCTTGCCGATTTAAAATTTCATCTGCGGCATACGGGCGGGAGGAGAGAACAAAGTGTGACCGTTTGCTCAGATTACCCAGCCTAGACGTTCTTGGGGATGGCGGTACCAGAGACTGTCCACGGTGGTGGCCTGTTGATTCGTTCCCTCTGCCTTGGAGAGAAGATTCGTGTGCGGAGATGAAGACGAAGCGATGGACAGGCTAAGAGAGTTGGTCAGACGCAGCATCTTGAAGGGGCACTTAATGAGTTTGTCTTGAATTGTATTATCGCGAAGCAAAATTGCTTTCTTACCGTTTTGTAGTGTAACGCAGGTCGAAACGAAAATGATCAGGTGCAAGCAATTGTACTGAAAGCACATCTCACACGTTCCTCGTCTTCTGCAGGGTCCACAAGAGGGCGACGCCGGCCGGGCCGTGGGGAAACGATGAGAAGGGTTTGAACAGCTGGAGAGCGTTCATCGTGGGAGTTCTTCTGAACATTAGCCGTGCTGATGTTCTCTCCTGACCAGGAGAACATCTCTACAGGCTCCACCAAAGGGCCGGTGAAGTATGGGGAGCTCATCGTGTTGGGGTAAGATTGGCCTGATTCATCCTTCATTGCGAAGCTGTCATTTAATACATCTGCGGCAGGTCCACGGTGCCAGGGAGCTAATGTCAGTTCCAAGGGTACAGTAATCATGGGCCAGCTGAACCAAAACTGAGCTGCTCCAGTCCTGGCTCTGGTCCTGGTCAGAAACATCATTAAAAAGGGATTTACATTTTTCATAACTTTTTTTTTCAGATAATATGTCTGAGAAACAGAATTATTTGATTTTCTGGAGTAAGTACAGAATTGTCTGTGCATGTTGGCGGGTGGAAGTATAATATGGGGCGGATGTTTAACCACTTTCGGAGGGAAGAAGGAACAAGATTTTTAGGGAAGGTAAAGGTGAGCCAAGCTGTGGTTCTGTCACAATAGGCATCAGAGGGTGAGTGATTCTGCAGTGGATTAAAGAGGCACCCCGAGTTCAATGCGTGAAACACCAGATGGTTTGAAGAAGGGTTACCTGTAGTTTAACTTATCTGGTTCACTCCCAACTCCTGAGAAATGAGCTGATTAGAGCGATCGCTGTTGGGTGGCGACCTCAGTCAGGAGGATGTAACGGGGGCCGCTCTCGGCATGAGGTGCAGGGACGCAGGTGTTCGGGGACCTGCTGCCGTCCGGGCTGCCTGCCCGGGCCGCTGAACGTGACGGACTCCCGCGGCTTAAGGGAATGTTGTTGGGGCGTGTCGGCTTCGCAGTGTCACTGGCTTAAACGTTGCCCTGTTCTGCACACATCAAAGGCAGCCGTAAAATGCCAAAAGGGGGGCTTTAAAGGAGCTCCTTCCCAGCATGGGCTGGGGGGGGCCTTTACCTTCCGCTGCCTGATCTGCCTCATCAAAGCACCGACTGCCTGACCCCAGGTCTTACTTTGCAGATCTGGGATCTCCAAACAGATGCTTGGCAGTCAGGGGTGTTTGTAATTCAGCACGCTTTGTATCAACGCTGAATTTAAATGGGGGGGGGGGGGGCTTTTCCCTCCTGTCAAACCTGGAAGTGTAGGGGTAGGGGTAATCAGAACATTTTTGCTGCTCCAAATGATGGAGGATGCAGCTGGTGATCCGGACTGGACCGGTCCGGGACCACAGTATGGACCAGTCAGTCTGCACTCTGCACTGGGCCTGCATCCGTTACTCCAGTGACCTGCCCAACAGCGCGCCTTTGGGAACTGGTGGAAACACGCCAGTTACCGCTCCTGGAGCCCCTCAATCCGAGTCATAGCCTCACAGAGACTGGAACCAGAACTGACCAGTTAGCAGTGAGTGGGGGGGGCTTTGTACTGGGGGAAAATGCGTGGCTGTTGAATTTTTGTAAATTTCCGCAAAATGTCATTCAGCGGTTTGTCGTAATCCACGTCTTGTTAGTGCAATAAATCAAAGCATTTGAGTGATCTTTGCAGACGCATGGCTGACAGTCCGGAGCTGGTCAAATTGTGAGACCATTCCATACAAAATTTGAAGCAGTGTCACTTAGCGGAGGCAGATGAAAGGCCAGTCAGACTCAGATTTGGGAACCTAATTATATTGAAGCAAGCCACACAAAGTTGGGCATTGTTAGTGTTTTCTAGAGGCGGGGAATGTGTGTAGGGGGACTGGAGATGGAGGCTGTGGGGGGTGGGAGGAGTTAAGATTAGATGGGGGAGGTAGCAACGGGGCCGTCAGCAAACCGTTTTAATCTCCCCTTTAGACTTCACTGCCTGTTTTTCGTGTTGAAGCTTATGGTTTCTGCGCTGACGTCAGATTCATGTTTCTCCTGAAGGTACAACGGCTCGCTGCCCAATGGGGACCGGGGGAGGCGTAAGAGCCGCTTCGCCCTCTGCAGGCGACCCAAGGCCAATGGGGTGAAGCCCAGCACAGTGCATGTGGCCTGCACACCCCAGGCCGCCAAGGTATGGGTCTCAGTGGGGGGAGTGCGGTGCAGATATGGTGTTTAGTGTGGGTGTCATCCTGTGAGTGCTCAGAGACACCAACCCCTCCCATCCCACATCTGGATTCAGTTTTTCCCATGAATGCCCCCCCCCCCCCAGATTTTGGTTTCAGAGTCCCCACCCGCAGCAGCTGGGGGTCGTCGTGGGTGGGGGAGAATGTGACGTTCTCCCCAAAGCCGGCCAGATGCCTCGCAGCTTATTATGTGTGGACAGGCTCTGTGAGCTGCTTGCCCTGTGCCCCCCCTGACAGCATCCTCCTCATTGCTCACAGGCCATAAGCAACAAGGACCAGCACAGCATCTCCTACACGCTGTCACGGGCCCAGACGGTGGTGGTGGAGTACACGCATGATAGCAATACCGACATGTTCCAGGTACGGCGAGTCTGATGGGACCCCACATACATGGGGCATTATCTCCCTGACTCCCCCTTTCCTCCTACCCTGGTTATTTGACCAAGTGACCACTCCAGCAGTTACAGCTCTCATGCTCTCGCTCTTTTACACGCACACGTGCACGTATCTGACCCCCCTGCGGTGTTTCTTCCCACAGATTGGCCGCTCCACAGAGAGCCCCATTGACTTCGTGGTGACGGACACGGTCCCGGGTAGCCAGAGCAACGGCGACACGCAGACAGTGCAGAGCACCATCTCCCGTTTCGCGTGCCGGGTCATGTGCCAGCGCAGCCCGCCCTACACCGCGCGCATCTATGCCGCCGGCTTTGACTCGTCCAAGAACATCTTCTTGGGGGTGCGTGTCTGGGGAGGGGGGTTTCTGGACTCCGCCCATGCTCCCACGATCCCTATGGCTGAGGGTCATCCAGTTCCTGAGCTTTTCTCACAATGATGCCAACGTCGCCCCCTGCAGGAGAAAGCGCCAAAGTGGAAGACGTTGGACGGGCAGATGGACGGGCTGACCACCAATGGCGTGCTGGTGATGCACCCCCGCACGGGCTTCACCGAGGACTCCAAGCCGGGCGTGTGGCGTGAGATCTCCGTCTGCGGCAACGTGTTTACGCTGCGGGAGACACGCTCGGCACCGCAGCGGGGCAAAATGGTGGGTGTGGGGTTGGCCTGTATGCTCTGGGGCTCCTGTTTTGCAAACTCCACTTCAGATGGGGAGGGTGGTGACGTCTCTGCGGGGGGAAGCAGGAAATTCCGGGCGCGATTCCGAAGCCAGCCCCGTAAGGGTCTGTGATTCCGGCTTTGAGGATTCCTCAGTGCTGGGCCAGCAGGGGAGGTGAATCACAGCTGCGATATCTTTGTGTTAAGTGTGCACTTAAAGTCCTTAAATGGTTTACGAGAATAATAAACAATCAGCCTACCGTAGCGAGGATCAGTATTGGGAGTGGAGGTATGCCAGCTGGGGATGGGCGGCTTTTGGAAGTGAGGTTTCTCTAAGGACGGCTGCTCGTCAGGGTGGGGGGCGTGAAGATCAGGATCTCCTCTCAGGTCTCGTATTACAGCCGCCCAAAATAATCCCTCCTTTATACTTGGCCGGGTTTCAGTCGCCTTTTACTGCTCTACTCCTGGATCAGTCCTGATGGTATTTTATTTAATTACTGTACTTATTAATGCACCGTGGGCTCCCCCTCCCCCCACACAGAGGGACCATGAGGATGCCGTTTCTAGCGATGGCCCGGCTCCTGCGTGCGGTTTCAGACCCAGCACACTCACCGTGGTCCTAAGGATCATTGTGGGCTAAATGGTCTCGTATTGGGCTACTTGAAGAAACTTTATTGATGACCTTTATTGGAGACGTGTCCCGAATGCATCTCCTCAGTATTCTTCATGTGCTCTGTGAAACGGCATGTGTTCAGTTTGGTTTGCTTGTCTTTCCATTGTGATCAGTATCTTCCTACCTGCTTTGGTCAGGAGAGGGTCCCAGCATCCTCTTCCACCACCCCGTCCAGCATCCAGCAGGGTGGGACGGGACACAGGGAGCATGTGTGTTGAAATTTTGAAAAACTGGTGATATGACACTTTAAACAGTGTTTTAGGGCAGTTGGATTAAATGTAGGACCCAAGACGGGAGGGCTGACATTTCTGCTCAACATTGCCCCTACTGGCAAATATAAAAGAGCGCAGAATATCTAGTAACACTTTCCAGCAGTCTATGAATCTTTTAAACGTAATCCTCCACCCGTGCTCACGACTCCTCCCCATCCGCAGGTGGAGAATGAGACCCAGGAGCTGGTGGACGGCTCGCTGATCGACCTGTGCGGCGCCACGCTGCTGTGGCGCACGGCGGAGGGGCTGTCGCGCACGCCCACGCTCAAGCACCTGGAGGCGCTGAGGCTGGAGATCAACGCGGCGCGGCCCCAGTGCCCCGTGGGCTTTAACACGCTGGCCTTCCCCAGCATGCGCCGCAAGGAGGTGGTGGACGAGAAGCAGCCTTGGGTGTACCTGCATTGCGGCCACGTGCACGGCTACCACGACTGGGGCACGCGGGAGGAGCGTGGCGGTGGCGAGGGCGGCGGCGAGCGTGAGTGCCCCATGTGCCGCGCCCGCGGTCCCTACGTGCCGCTCTGGCTGGGCAGTGAGGCTGGCTTCTACCTGGACGCCGGGCCGCCTACCCACGCCTTTAGCCCCTGCGGTCACGTGTGCTCGGAGAAGACGGTGGCGTACTGGGGGCAGATCCCGCTGCCGCACGGCACCCACACCTTCCACGCCGCCTGCCCCTTCTGCGCCCAGCAGCTGAGCGGCGAGCAGGGCTACGTCAGACTCATATTCCAGGGCCCCGTGGACTAAACCCCGCCCCTCAGCCTGGCTGTAAGCTAGATCCCGCCCCCACGGACTTTCGTAAAATGCCTCTCGGTTGTAAGTGACCTTTATCGGGCGTGCCGTTTTTGTTTTACAGGAGAGTCCAATTTTAACGGAGGAAAAGCCACAATCCTGAACTCCCCGCAGGGCTGGCCTCCCTTTCCCCGCCATTTAGCATAAAGATATCAAAGCAGTATTTTATTTACCAATGTACCCGGTTGAACAGCCCTTTTTTAAATTAATGCAATACTTGTCTGTAAACTGTACAAAGCCATTTTGTCAGTTTGATCCCCTATCTTCCAAAAAGCACCTCAGATCAGTAGTGTTTATATATCGCAGCATATAGATACCACCACAGAAACTACTTTGTAGGATGTTTAGTCTTATACGTGTTACATGGCAGTGATTGTTAGACAGATTCACTATGTAATTTATTTATTTAAACACAGTATACTGGGAGCAGGTGGCTAGATGCCGGGATCTTCGATTCGTACCCGGTTTTGTCTTTTAAGGGATCACGAGCATCTCTGCTTGCTCATCTTAAGCCTTTTCATGCTGTACATTTTGACTTAATCCTTTAATGCATTACCGTGAAATTGTATTTTGTAGATTAGCAGGATTTTTTTTTCTTCGGTGGAGGGGGGGGGGTCACTTAAACTCATGCAATAAGGCCACGTTCAACAAAGCGTGCCTCCCCCCATTGCTTTGCTTGTATTAACTGCAGGCCCAAAACAACAAGCCCAGTTTGGGGGGAGGGGTGGGCTTCCGTGTGTTCGAAGTGACTTAGTCTTCCCTGCCTATTGCAGACAATGCCGTGCTCCACATTAGAGCCCATGCAGGCATTTTTTATAAACACACTTGCAGCTGGGCGTGATCGCCCTCTGGTGGACACACCTCAAAATGCCTGCCTTTATTTTTTTATTTAATTTTTTTCCCTTTCTTTTCTGGTCTCCTCTTGAAGGGTAGCAGTGCCTCTTAAACGATGTCTTTTTCAGCCAGCCTCTCATTGTCAAATGTTCATAATGCAAAACCGTTCAAAGGAATGAAAGGGTGCATATGTAATAAATATAGGGTTTAGTGTCCTCGTAGTTGTAGGAGATCGGGTGGGAGATTTGGCAACTCTCACAAGTTCATCCTTTTTTGGTGTTTCCATGACTTCCGGGCTTTTGTTCTGTTCTGTGCGGTTGGACCAATGTGGATCTCAGCACTGTGTGAATGTGTGTGTATGTGGATGACCACCATGGAATACACTGTATTAGGGCGTGGTGCATTGTAACCTCAGGGAGCTGCCTCATCGTGGTCACATGTCCTGCGATAGTCACCTGTTCATTCGTCACGCAATGGGAATATGAAGAGTCACTAACATAATAAAGGTTAATTTTCCTTTCTCTCCTGGTGTGTCTGGACCTTGAACCAGCATTAAATGCATTTAAGCTTAGTAATGGTCTTATCACTCTCTCTGTCACTCACACACTCACTCTGGGGAAAGTGTAAGAAAGGGCTTTTTTGTTTTTATAAAATGTCAGAGCATTCACATGCATGGTCTGTCCACAGAAGCATTATTTAAGTTTGTCCACTGTGTTTTGGAATTCCCTGATGCTTTCAGGTAAAATTCATATTGTTAACGGTTTTTGTACCAGATTTAAACAATAAAAGGAAATTGAACATTGATCTTGTGTACAGAATGTGTGTCTTGCCTCTCTGTCAGTGCTTGGTGTTCTGAAATGTTACTGCTCTTAAAAGTAAAAACCATTTTGCAGACAATGTCTTTATCCACTGTATTCAGGGTCGCAGGAACTGTGGGGATGTGCTTCTGTCATAGCAAACTCTCTCCTGTGCCATTCACTGTTAGGTCATACCATATCATGTTTCTCTATTCTGTCACATAGGCTACTTAATACAAGTAACTGAATTTGAACTGAGAACTGAATTTATTTAATGAATTACCTAATTAAATCATATCAGTTATATCAACTATAACATTGCAGGTTTGATTCTGAAAAGCATTTTAATTTCTGAATTAACTTTCTCATTGTACACTGTACTGTTGTACTGTACTGGACTTCATTATATACGTAGTCTGGCCCATGGGATTCACATTGCAACAGCGACATCTGGCGGCAGAACACCTTCCACCAAGATCCACGAACCGTCCTGCGAGTGTTCTTTCAGAATAAAAAAATTTTTCAAATCAGTTATACGAAAAAAATATGAAGGGCATAATTCTTTGCTTGTAACTATGAGGTATACGAAAAGGCAATTTGGGTTGCCCAGATAAACCTGAAAGTAGTTGGTTGGATTCGATACTACGACCCTTAAACCGCGTAGCGGTATTAAACGTGTCCACCTGTGACGCCACAAGTGTATAACACATCATCATAAAACTACATTGTACTGCGGCGGCACCAAACCGCCAAAATATGCCGAGTGCTGCAATCATCCTTAAATTGCAATTGTGCATTGTTCTGCCTGCCGTAGAAAAACGAACATAGCACAATGTAAGAGGGCGGTCTGGGGTAGCCCCCTGCTACCAGCCCCAGCTTCATGCCGTGATTCCACTTCCTGTCAGCCTGGCCCTTTAAGGGCCCCGAGCGGTGCATTCTGGGAGCCTCGTCTCGCACTGTGTCGTCACCAGCTGTTGTCTAATGAATGTGATGGTGGATGCGACAGCCTGTGGGACGCGGAGCAGCTGTGTTTCTCACGACAGGTACGGCTGCAGCCCTCTCCAGGGACCTGTGGGGCCGGCGGCGCGCCTTGGACGCGACGCCGCGGCCGGTGTAGCGCTGTCAGGCCGCCGGGCGGACCGACATTCGCTACGTGTACGGGGTGCCCATGGGGAAGGAGGCTAGGCCGCTGTCCGCAGAAAGCCGCCGCCGTGCAGCCTGGCCGGCCCCTTAGCTGCACGCAGTGCCGCTGCTCTTTCGGGATATCCGCTGCAGAGGCCGTACGGGGGCAAGCTGCGGCTTGCGGGGGAGCCGCCGCGGTGAAGCAGATACGCCGGCTGGTGAAAAGCGAACCGCCGAGTTTCCCTGTCCCGGCGCTCCCGTGCTGGGGGAGCTGTCCGGGGGATGCCATGTATTTTCTTTGTGTAGTACTGTCCTATGTGGGGAGATATAAACATTTTATTTTAATTTCCCTTGGACATCTCTGTTGGTGAAGGAGTGCGTGCAGTTTGGGGCGTACAGACAAATTCCCTGTGCCCCCAAGCCGTAATAATGCACCACGAATGCTGGTTATACACTTAAAAAAATATTTTCCTTTTTAAAACTTTTTCTTAGTTGTGTTATGGGATGCTGTACAACGGATGTTATGTTTTTAACTTTGCAATTTAAAAGTACGCAAGGTTCCCGTCTAAGTGGAAAGTGAAAGATAAATTGGTTTAAGGAAATAGACCTGAATCTAGATATTCCAGAATAAATCCGCACAGTGAAGTGGCTGTACTTACGGCTTCTCTCATCCTCCAGGCTGCAGTTCATTAGTACTGTAACAAACTGTTTTGCACGCGTGTAAAGTAAAATCGGAAATGTAGTTTTAATAGTTCTGTGGGAAAATGATTGTCGTTTGTGTCTGTTCAATAAGTTCGTGCAATGCTTCCCCTACCCCAGAATTTTACCGTAAATGAATATCGTTAAAATAGCAGGTTATCCCGTCGCCCGTCTACGCCTGTCATTCATATCCCACCCTTTTAATATCAGTTGTTGTGCTCTGGTCACGTGGCGTGTTGACACGTGACCCCTTTAAAGTAAACATGCATGAGCTCGCGGCCCTCGCGCTGATAACCTTCATTCGCATCGCTGCATTGATTTGACACGTTGATACGAAACGCTCATGGTATAAGAGAACTACAGGAGCAACAGTGCAGCTGCGGATGCTGGTAGAGGGAACAAATGCTGTGAAGCAGGTGCCCCCTCCCTAATCAGCATTTTAAGAATTTGTTTACTACAAAATACATCAATCAAATGCCGATGGTTTATTTAGCTTTTTTGTAAAAGAACATTGACGTCATTGCGGGGTTTGGATGAACTACGGCAGTTTGAGGTTTTTTTTTGATGTCTAAAGAACAGGTTGTTTGTGAGTTTACCTGAATTCATGTAAAGTTTTAGGGTAATCTCAAGTTTTTTTTTTTTGTTTTAAATTAATGTGATTGTGACCAAAAGGCAATATAGTATGAGGTCTGTTGTGCAGTCAGTATATTTTGGGAGGGAACACACCTTTCAAAACTTTGTTTTTTTCTAAGTGCCTTGAAGTTTATTAAACATTTTATGGCTACAGATAATGTAAGCAAAACTTCACTGTCACATTTATCATGACATTTTGATTATTCAGCCGCTAGGTCTGGAATTTTGGGCCTAAAATAGCATTCGTAAATTTGAAAGTGTAATTGAAACAACCATAAAATATTTTGACACGTCTGTTTCAGTTTCAGTCCATAGTTTTTTCATACCTTTCTGTGCAAAAAAAAAAAAGAAATTTGTGATGTTTAATAAACTTCATGTTATAAATGTTATCAGCCTTAAAAATGGTACCAGCAATTCCTCTGTCGCTACTGTTTGTTAATACGTCTATTCCTGTTGATACTTTCAACAAATAGAAAAGTGTTATTTGTTATGCTTTCTAAGTGTGTGTAAGAGGAAACCAGAAATACCCGCATTTACACAGAACCACCTCTGCCTGTTTCATGGGGATTTTTTCAGCTGCCTTTGTTCTCTCTCTCACTCTCTCTCTATCTCGCATTCGTGTCGTCGCCACCTTCCTGTGTGCCCGCCTCGCCTCCCGGCCGTCCAGCTAGCCTCCACGCCAAGGCGGCCTCATGCCATGGCAGCCAGCCACAGCTCCCCCCCAGTGCCTCGTCCCAGCGACAGCAACGACGCTGTCTTCAGGAAGGAGCGGGACTCCGCATCCCGGCAGTATAAGCTAGCGCGCTCGCTGCCTGATGTTTGCCCCAAGGAACCCACTGGTGAGACACTCCTTCCGCCGTTTCAAAAGGCCCCCCTCCCGAGCCTTTATTAGAAAGCTTTATTGGGAGAAAAAAATTAAATACTCCCTAGATAAAGTTGCTTTGAACGCCACAAGGAGGACGGTTGACCAAAAGCTAGTTTAATACAGTGGTCCCCTGTATCTGTGGTCTCGGGAACTGCAGTTTCCATAATCTGCAGTTTGCTGTGGCCCAAAAAAAACAAAAAAATGTGTACCTTTTTTCATTGCTCCATCATCCTTTGATACATGTTTTTTCACTGCTCCATTGGCTCTTGAGAATTAGGCTAAAGCATCGGAATCTTTTTCGATTGAGAGTACAGTCAGCCCTCGTGCATTCGCGCTTCGTGATTCGCGGATCTGTGCGACAGCATCAGCAGAGCACAATGACTTGGTTCTTCAAGCTGAAACCCAAATGCTCCCACGAACCCCCACCTGAAGGGGGAGACTCTGAGGAGCTCTAACTCCTCATGTACGCTATGCAGTCATTTTCATATTTTCACCGTACTGCACAGCTAATTCATAATCATCGTTATCTTAAATCAATAGTCATCTATGGTGAGTACCCATACTACTGTTTTTTTATTAAATATTTTTAATGTATGTATTTTTGTTCTCTCCCTCTTTTTCATGGTCAGCGCACACATAGTATTTTTACAACTTATTATTTCTGTACATCTTTACGTAATTTTTAATTGATTGAATACCTGTACCTTGTACGTACAGTACGTGTTTTTTTACGTATTTTATTGAATTGTATCTTGGTTACGTATATGACTTCTGTCTAAGTTTACAGTCCCGTTCCTTTATTCATTTTTACCTTACTGTGAATGCAGAAGACAATGGCAGCCTGTGCCGTGTTTTTGGGAGCATGACTGGGGTCATATTTAGGGTTTAGACTATAGAAATAAGCACATATTACCATTTTTAGTGACTCTACCAAGCATCCGCGAATCCTCCTCATTCGCGACGGGTTCTGGAACCTAACCTCGCGAATGTCCGAGGTCTTACTGTACGTTGTATTTTATTACTGCTGTATATAATGTTTGCAATGTCTTCCTGTGTGTAGTTTGTCAGTTACTTCATGTATATACATGAAAATCACGCTATATATGGGGTCTGTGGATGGTTCTGTAATTTGTGGTTTTGGCTATCCGTGGTAGGTCTTCTAATGTTTCATTCACGGAAACGGGGGGATTTGTGTATTGCAGTTGAATTTGACTGAAGCTTAATGACTCGTACATGCCCTAACCCCCCACCTGCAGAGCCCCGGGGGCTGTGTGAGGGTCCTTCGGTGGTGGCGGACCAGCACAGATGGACCGTCTACAACTCCAAGGTAAACCTCCCAGCGGCACTGAACGACCCGCGCCTGGCCAAACGGGAGTCCGACTTCTTCACCAAGAGCTGGGGCCTGGACTTTGTAGAAACGGAAGTTATGCCTTCCATCTACCTCCCCAACATCACAGAAGAACACTTCACGGGCTACCTGCAGGAGATGGCGCAGGTAACGCGCAAACCGTGTGCTTGTTTCTGTGCCCTAAATCGGATATGTGGCTCTCCGTGTAGTAATGATCATTGTTGTTGTCCATCATCTCAGAGAGAGAAAATCCACGAAAGCTGTAAAAAAATCTACCCTTCAAAAGATGAAGTCACGCCGGGCTCCAGCCTCACAACCAATCACGGTACACCTTGTTGCATGCGAGGACCATCCCGTTACGCTCTTTCTCTTGTCATTTAGAACTGTGGCAGCTTAGTGAAGCTTGCTTGTGCAGCGCTTGGTTAGCCACGTCCCCTGCTCTTGACACATTTTGCTCTTTTCCCACAGACAAATCGAGGGCGGAGTTGGAGCAGGTCCCTAAGGTAGTCTATCAGCCCACTGGACCTTTTCAGTTTCATGTCTTGTTACCTCCCTAAGTGTTCAGTTTGGTCCCTCGGCTCCTGCTGCCCTGACCTCTCCCCCTCCCCATTCCTGACAGATCTTCATGAGGCCTGACTTCGCACTGGACGACCCTGCAACCTTTAATGCAGTCCTGCCCTGGACCCACTTCAGCGTAACGGGGGGCAAAGCCAACCGCGACATTGCGTCCTCGCGGTTACTGCAGGAAAAGGTGAGGCTGTCTTTACCACCCCTTCCGTCATCTGTAAGAAACAGAAACAGAAAATAGCGTAGGGAGAGCTAAGCGACTTGCGGCGGCTTCGTGCCCCTTCTGTGCGAGGACTAGCTGTTGTGAAACGGGCTTCACCAGGTTGTCTCCGATAAGATATCGGGCTGTTTGTCACTTTGTTCAGCAGGTGGCAATGCAGTGAAATGTCGATAATACAACCACTCCTTGTTTAGCTACCAAGTTCCGTTCCTATTACTAGGAACTTGTCGCCAAGTCGTTAACTTGTCGTTAAGCGGAATGGTCGCCAAGTGAAAATCACGGTAGCTTATTGTGACCGCGATCGGTATCAGTACAGATTTGTACCTATTAGACGGATCGGGTACCGGCCATATTTGACTAATCTAATATTTACTTATTTAGTTTTCAGCAGTCCATAAAAAGGTAGCTCCTATATGTTGTTAAATTGATTTGTGCACTCAATCACACGACAGCTCTTTCACATTTCCGATGTGTTTTTTGCAGCATTCAAGCTGAACGCTAACACTGCCATCAGTTTTTTGCCATTCAGTGGGTGTGAGTGCAGTGACTTCCGCCGCTTGTAGTACCGGGAGCGTAACATCAAATAAGAGGGTGACGATCTGGAAGTATTTTACGCTTTCAACAGCGACTAGTAGTACAGCGATTAGTAATATTTGTAAAAACAAAGTTTTGAGAGGTGGAATTAAGCAGCATTTAGCGGAAAATCCCACTAAACAAAGTGCACGTAATTGTGCAAGACAGCGCGTGTAATATGAAAAAAGCAACGTATGATATGGGAGTCACTATAGCTTGGGCTGTTTTGCACACTTGCTGCAGCCTGTGATAAACGAGGGGCTGCTATCGCTATGAAGTCACACTGTTGCCAGTGGGGAAAAATTGTGGGGCTTTTTAAGCATTCGCTACTTGCGTATCTGCGTTGGAAGACATTCACATTGAACTGCAAATGCCTCAGAAACAAAAAAAATATATGAATAATATATAAAGTATAAATATTACATATTATATATTAAATATTAAAGTAAAAAGAGCTTTTGTATCGGTATTGGCAGTTGTGTATCGGAATCGGATTAGAACTGAAAAAATGTGAATCGACCCATCCCTGCTTTGGGTTTTAGCCTTCCATACTCCATCAAGAGGACATTTTTTTTTACAACAAGTGGACATTTGTACATTCTTCTTCAAAGACTTATTTAATTCTACCTTTTGCCATAAAAACCAGTAATTTATTGCCGGTTAACTTGTAAATGTATGCATTGGTTGGAAAATTAATTATTTATTGTTGCTGATGTTTGTGTTTGTTGCTGCAACACCTGCAAGAACAACAATAATAAGAATATCAATTAATAATTAGTAATGGTTATTTGTGAGGCTGCTGAGATTTAAGGCTGCGTGCCCCCCTGCCCCCCCACAGCTGAGTCACTACCTGGACGTGGTGGAGGTCAGCATTGCCCACCAGATCTCCCTGCGCTCCGAAGCTTTCTTCCATGCCATGTCCTCGCAGCACGAGCTGCAGGACCGGCTGCGTGAGACGGCACGGGCGGTGGCGGTGCTGCGGGAGCGCACGGCCGCCATGGAGCGCGTCATGTGCGAAGGCCCCCTACAGGCGCTGCGCCTGGGCCTGGCGCGCAACAACTGCGCCAAGCTGCACAGCAAGCTGAAGCTGATGGCGGCCGTGCACCAGACGCAGCCCACTGTGCAGCTGCTGCTGTCCACCTCAGAGTTCGTGGGGGCCCTGGAGCTGATCACCACGACGCAGGAAGTGCTGCAGCAGGAGCTGCAGGGCGTGCACAGCTTCAGGTCAGCGGGGGCCTCCGTCTAAGCGCTCTCATTAGTGTCATTTTTTAAAAATTTAGTTATTTTTATTTTATTGTCAATTTTTCTTTAAAATAAAAATTGCATTTAAAACTAAACCGGATTTCAAAGACACATTTCTATTTAATTTTTATACATTTTAGTTTAAGTTTTAATAACTTTATGTCTAGGCATAGACTGCTATTTTATGTCTGCTCTTTAACAAATCTTGCACGAATACACAGTACTCCAGATACGATGTTCCAGGTATTATTAATAGTAAAGATAAGCAAATTAATGATTAACGAAACAAATCATTACTTTAGCTAACTTGTATTAAAAAATGGAAACAAACTATATGATTTGATTTGATTTTATACTGTAAGTTTCGTAAGCAATACAAATGCTCCCTAACTTCCCAGGGGATCACATTCCATCGTAGAACAAAAATAATTCAGATATGAATATGTAATGATATGATATGATGTGCTGTTAAATGTTATGTGAGACGTTTACGTTCGCAATCGCTACAGTGGCTGCATGTGTGACTACGTGGATGCTGTTTTCGCCCGGTATCAGTACAAAGTATTATTTGGCATATCGCTAGCCTGGGAATGGATCAGAACTCAAAACTGTCTACTGTATGTGCATCGGAATCGCACCATCTTAGTCGAAATATTGTAAAACAAGGAGTATCTGTGTTTTCAGTTAGTTGTATTTTATTTTATTTTCATATCTTGCTTCCAAAAATGTCTCTTCGATTTAGTGTCCATTAATGATGGTAACCCAGGCGCTTGCACACAAATTGTGTATATTAAAGTGGTAGTCATTGAGTCTCACCTGTAGCAGAACTTAAATTTCAAACTTTCCACCTGATTCTGACGTATTCTAAAATCAGCAGTTGAGCAGTTAAAGGTTTATTCTTTATAAAAATCATTTCAAATGGCTGTGCTAGTGATCGGTCTTTTAGGAGGATTGACTTCACTTTCTAGCAGAAGATTTTTTTCTAACTGTGAAATGCATTTTCTTTAAACTCTTCAATGTGACACCCCCGTGGGTTTGTGAGCCGCATATTCCACGCACAGGTGTGTCGCCATGTGCAGCGCCCCTCCGCCATTGCCCTCGACCCCCGCTGCCATGCTCCTCCTCCTCCTCCCCCTGCAGGCACCTGGGTTCCCAGCTTTGTGAGATGGAGAAGCTCATCGACAAGATGATGATCGCCGACTTCACCACCTACGCCCGGAGCGACCTCGCACGCCCCCTGGAGGAGGACATCCAGGTCCTAGAGAGGGTGTGTGTTTCTCATCTTCACTCATTAGCCCTCAGTAGGGTTCCCGAGTTTTGCTCCTGGAGAGACAGAATCCAACACATTCTGCAAATTTCCCTGCTCAAATGTATCTTAAACAGCTAATTACCAGGCTAAGTGGATGCACTGTCAGAAAAAGAGTACCAATTTGTACCTTTCTTTGTCACTTGGGCTGTACCCTCGAGGGACTGCCAATTATACCCTAAGCTGTAGGTAATTGTACCTTTGAAGGTACAGAAATGGACTCTGAGGAACCTCCCCAAGGTACAAGCAACAATAATGTACCCCCAAATGGTATAAAAATGTTCCTCATAGTTTGATTCTGTACCTTAAAAGTTATGATTACCTACAGCTAAGGGTACAATTGGGCAGACCCTTGAGGGTACAGCCCCAGTGACAAGCAAAGGTACAAATTGGTACTCACGTTTTCTGATAGTGTATGTCTGAGCAAGGAAACCTGCAAACTGGCTCTCCAGAGCCCTGCTTTAGGGGTACAAGTCAGACCAGATGACGTTTTAGTGGTGTAGTACTTTCTTCAGCCCTGGTCTGGCTGAGCCTGTGATGCTTTGGGTTTGCTGTGTAGTGCAATTCACTCGATTTATCACTAGACTGCCGGAATCATTACTCTATCTAACATTATCCCTCCTCTCCTGTAAATGCTGGAGTTTCATCAATACACATTACAGGGTGCTGACACACTGCAAGCACTGGCTCCACTGATATAAATTGGTATGGTGAAGAGGCTGTTCAGCTTCATTCTTCATCCGGAAAACAAAATGAAAAATAAGTGGGGAAAAAAATAAAATAAGATAAAACTGCTGCCAGGAGAATCAGTGCCAGTACCGCATAAGATAACGGGCAGCTGTGTAGACACCTTGGGGTCCTGCCTTGCTGACTATATCAGAAATGAAGATATAGATGAGGAGCGTTTTGACACTGTAGTGATGAGCCGGACCATCCTGTGCCTGAAACAGGACAGGCTGCAGTCCCTGGTGTTTGGCCTGCTGCGGCAGAGGAAGCTGGATTTCCTAGATATCTACGATGAGGAGATGATCCAAGCAGCCAAGGGCATCGTGAAGCAGGTGGGGCTGATCTAGGGAGGGACTGGTCCAGGTGGGGTGGAATTAGAGGGGTTGGGGTGCCTGATTTTTGATGTTCTGCCTACATATATTTCTTAGTTTATTACTTTTGTGTGCTTTAGTTTCTGGTGTCATAGTTTACATGCATATTATACTAGTGTTTCCCAGTCCGGTCTTCGGGATCACAGGCAGTCCAGCTCCGGAGCAAAAACGTGGAACGGATTGGGAAAAACTGCTATACAATAAAGACTAGACATTGTTTAGAAAACTGCGAAAAAGCCATGAGACACTCAAGCATGACATCATCCATAGGCCCATCTGTAATATCGGTCCCACTTAATGTTTCATAGTAGTGTTGGACCTTCCCTCTATTTGGAAAGTGTGTGGATTTTGATCCCATGAAATTCTCTGGGAACAGAGAGCAGATTCAACAAATCATATTCTCAGCAGCATAGTATTTCTGAAGGATTTCGAGAGCAAAATGATCCCATTTGTGTTTCTGTGTAACTCCGCAGTGCGTCGTCAACATGGTGTTGCACATTGAAGAAATCGACACGGAGGTTGTCGTGAAGTAAGTGCCAGTGTCTGTTCTGTGGGGCTCTTCCAGGCGTACCTTGGTATGTCCTACCTCAGTGTGCTGTGACCTGGAGTGATACTGATTCCCATTCTTACCCTGTGATGAGAGGCTCCCATAAACTTGTTTTTATGAGCTCTCCTGAACCAGTGATTCTGTACACAGACTATTTATTGTGTAAGGGGGCTGCTTATAGCATTTTCTCACATTTTAAGTCGTTACCAGGTTAGTGATGAGTGTTTATGGTATAACAGTGGTAGGTCCGTCGTTTATTGCATTATTGCCGTTTTAACCGTTTTGTACTTTTGGGAAATTTGGGCCTACTGGAATTACGGTCAGCATTTAACAGCCGCCGAATCTGAGCGGTCAAAGTCTGTAGAGCTACTTGGGTCTTGTTCACACCCAGTTTTGACGTGCATCCTGGTTGATCCGATCACAAGTAGGCAGCGCTAAATACGCCCGTTCATTAACATGCATCCCTGCATGCGTCTCGCCTGGCTGCTTGTAAACAGATCTCACTTTCCCACTACTTATTTAAACACGCATGTAAATCACTTCCGGATGCAGAATCTGCCAAGCATTAAAAGAAGGAGGAGAAGAAATCAAAAGCTACTGCTGCATTCCGGGGAAACAAACTACCTAAGGTGTTTGCAGTGAACGCTATAATACTCAAAATAAACGAAATAATCTGTCCGTTTATTTTTAAATAATTCCATAAAGGGTATTATATTTCTTAATAATGTTTATCTTCTATGAATAATCTTTGAGTTGTATTTCGTAATAACATTGTGACTTTCATTCAACAGTCATTACTGTAAAATATTTCACATAATGCAAATTATATGTCTGATTTGGAGCAAATTTAAATAAAAGAAGCGAAGTAGTCATGACCGGAGTGGGACTGAATTTCTGATTGGGAGTTCGAGCCCCTGGACAACCCAATATAAAACTATATAAACAATTACACTGTTACATGTTTCTATTAACATTGCCATAATCTAGGCTGTTGAAAGCACATTCTTACCTACAGGCTTTAATTTTGCGTTCATGTAATTTTTACTGGCTCGTTTCGCCAATATTAAAGCATGGAGCACCTTTGACATAAGTAAAGGAACTACATCAAAGTGCGCATTAAATATATGATCTGTCCAAATTACAAAACATCTTTAATCAATCACTTCTGTTTCCATGTGAATGGGTCAGAACAGTCTGATATTAAACCAACTTCCCAGTTGATTCAAACCTATTTTTTGGTGTTGTAGGGAAAAAGGTGCATTGTTGTTCACAATGCAGTTGAGTACACAGTGGCCCACTTTGCACTGACTTAATTTTGACAGCCCTAGTCAGAATGTAACGGGTTAATACGGATTAATCCATCATCATGATTAATCTGATTAAAATTTTTAACCCAATTAACCCATCTGCAGTGCAGAATGACTCAAAATCCCTGAAATGTCTCTCTCAACGCATTTCGGGCAGTTTGGGTGCGTTCCATTTGCCCTCAGAACTCGTATTCCGAGTCGGATTCCGAGTTTTGAAGCCAGAAGTGACGACATGCACACTCCCTTTTCTCGGAGATCTGAGAAATGTATATCTCGGAGCAGCACAGAGGATCCCAAGTTCAGAATCCAAGATGGCTGCGCCCTTTATCAACAGAAGGGAAAGTTGTAGTTTTATACCGTTTAAGCACTACTTCTCATTTGTGGCTCATTAAATCGGTCGCACACACTATACCGTCCAACTTATCTGTGGACGTATTGCTACGGAGTTTTATACGTAAAGCACTGCGTGTAATGTGTTATCAACCAATATTGCGAACGATGGCAATTAACTGGGCTAGAATTATATTTCATGAATAGTTGGATTATTTGCTGGATTTACGGTAGTTCGGGCTAATTGTAAGTGAATGAAGATAAAGACCATTTAAACTGAGTTACCTTAAATCCGCAAAATGAAATGCGATTAATATAGATTAAAAATGAATGATATTTAATTGTGAATCTAAATTAATCCACAGCAACACTGTGATTAATCTGATTAAAATTTTTAATCGTTTGACAGCACTAGTTTTGACATTAATCATATGTGAAATACTGCTCCTGAGTTTGAGCTTGTACGTACTTACGCCCACAGGAGGACGTCAGCGGAATAGGCGGTCCGTCAATGTGGCCCAGGACATAATCCCGTTCACACTGCTATAAGAATATGGTCGTATGTGTCCCAGACCATCTCTGAATGTGGTTTGAGCGGTCGGATCTCGATGCGTTTTCAGTCCGGTTTGGGTGCATTCACACCTGTATTTAGTGCTGTCTACTTGTCATCGGATCACCCAGGATGCCTGTTAATACCTGGTATGACCAGGGTCTCGTCACAACAGGAGTCCCAGTTTGCATGTCTTCCTCACTTCATCTGTTTATGATGACGTGCAGATGAGGCATCGGTTTGCTTATCTAATGTAAGTCATAGCGGTAGCGTGCTAGATTAGCCCCTTACATTATTAACAGTAAAAAAATTTATCAACACAGTCATCACACGGAACCATTCGTAGGTGGAGTAAAAAATGAAAGGCGGTGTTGTTGAATGGAGAATATTTAGGGAACGTTTCCTTGGCGCTTCTGCGTGTCCACCTGAGCATGTGATCTTCTCCCTGACTCCCAAAGGCTGGCTGACCAGATGAGGCTCATGACCTTCCCTCAGTGGTTCGACCTTCTTAAGAGTGTCTTCTCAAGTTTCATCCTCTTTCTGAAGAGGATCAAGGTAGGAGAGTCCCAAGTTTTACCCCGTTAATGTCCGCGATCACAGTGGCTGTTGAGCCTGCCACTTTTTTGGTATTAACATTTTAGTTGGTTGATCCCATCGTTTTCTTGAAAGAGGTCCATACAGTGACAGCCTGCTACCTTTTCGCAAGTGCTTAACATCGCAGAGCCTTGAAACTTTAACCCTTGTGCCATATCTGATTAGGACATCGAGTGCTGTCCAAACATCTCAGATCACTAGTGAAAATGCTTCTATTTTGCATTCTTTTGTAATTTTGATACAAAGAAGCTCATTACAGATTATCAGCATAATTTGAATGAACCATCGAATCGAGGTGTTTTGATTAGCTGTGGTTAGCTATATGATAACTGATCAATTGTTTCCTAGGCAACATTAAGTGTGATCAGAAATGTGGTGCTGGAGGTAATGGATGGCAACCAGAGGATCCGGCTGGCAGAGGCAGCGGCGGCAGCGGTGGGGGTGGGCCGGGCAAGCCCCGAGGCTCCCCCATCCAGGGATTCAGAGCTAGCCTACCTGACCCACGAGGGCATGTTTATCAGCGACGCCTTCAGCGAGCCAGACCAGCAGCTGGGCGGGGCCACACCGGGCCCAGACTCCGCCTCTGGAACCACAGAGTCGTCGTCCAGCCGTGAGCAAGCCACCCCGCCATTGGTGCGGGCGTCTGGTGCAGTGTATGTACCGCCCTGCTCTTCCCTTGGGCTGAACGAACGGCCCTCCATTACCTGGGGCCACCACTAGGATCAGCTGAGTACCAGCATACCACTCAGAAACCAGCCACCTAGTGGTCATGTAGAAAATTACAGGTGTGAGCAACATTAAGCCCCAGTTGCTTTACAAGTGGGCAGTAAGTCTCTGCCTGAAAGTGACTCTTTTAAAAAGTTGAGGGCTGATTTTCACCTGTGACTTTTACGTCATAGCTGGCCCGGCTTTTTTACACTACAGACTCTGAAGCGTAACATGCATCTTGCTATTGGTAATTGTCATACGCCTGTCCAGCCTGTAGGAGGTGCTGGTGAATCACCCAAGCTCCTCTCCTCACAAAACGATTCCAATCACACTCCTCTGTTTTAGACTTGAAGTGAGAGATCTCCTCCTGTCGGGTATGGGAGTACTGGGTGTGAATGCAGCGAGCCGGTTTTCCCACTCTCGTCTCAAACCCGATCCCCGGTGTCCCCGCAGGGTGAACGAGGACATGATGCCGACAGACCTGGAGCTGGGCCGCGTGGCCAATAACATACAGGAGCTCCTGTGCACGGCCTCCGACGCCAGCCACGACCGCTGCGTCAAGTTCCTCATGGCTCGGGCAAAGGTATGGCAGCCCAGTGCGGGTGGGCTCTCGAAAGGCTCGTCTCCTATATTCTGCTGCTACGGTGGTGCCTCCCCGGCACGGAGCATATGCCCGCATGACTGCATCCCACACAGCTCCTGAGCTCAGACTCCGAGGCGCTGTCGGAGGCTATGTGCAGCTTGTCGGTCATGTCTGATTTGAGGCCACGCCTGCTGTTAGAGTCTAGGCGTTCCTACCAACTGGACTGGTCACTCTTTTGGGCCCTGAGCTTCTCTTGAAACTGCAGCAGAAAGTTCCAGGAATGGCCCCAGTCTCTTTGAGTAATGTTTAGTTCCTCTGCCTCGAGTGTGTTGTTACGTGGGGGGTGGGGCCTTACAGATGAGGTGGTGACCCCAAGCAGCACTTTCTTTTGTGTATGTGCATGAGGGCACGGTAGAGAGGGAGTTTCCTCCCTCGGCTGACACTGACAGCTGGTGTCCCTACGCTCTGCTGCACTTTGCTGGTCCGGTGGATCTTCCTGCGCATCATACGGCGCCGTCCCTGAAAATATGTGTATGTGCTCAATGAAATGAGGGGGGGAGGAACAAGGGAGGCTGGTGATTTGCCAGCATACTCTGCAGAGCATGCATCATCAGTCCTGGTATCTCCAGATCTGTAACTTTCAAACCTCTTGCGCTGCCCCCTACAGGATGGCTCCTTGGAGCGGCTGAGCTCCTCTGAGTTTGTGTGCCTGTCCCAGGAGGTGGAGAACTTTGTGCGTGACACAGAGCAGCTCTGCCAGCGCCGCAGCATGTCCCTGCGGGGGGCGTTGCAGAGCCAGGCCAACCGCTTCGTGCACCGCTTCCATGAAGAACGCAAGACCAAGCTCAGGTGTGGGGTGGCGGGAGCTGGGGGGGGCAATAAATGGGGTGCAGAGTGACCTGGCATCTGGTCGGCCAAGACGTGCATGACATTCCTGTCCTCCTGCCAGCCTGCTGCTGGATAATGAGCGCTGGAAGCAGGCAGAGGTTCCCGCAGAATTCCAGGACCTCGTCGACTCCATCGCCGACGGCAGGATCACACTGCCGGAGAAGAAGCCAGCTGGTATGATCGTGCTCACTGCCACATGCAGTGCTCATGAACACAGTGGGGTGACCTGTGGCACCTTGCTCACAAGCTTTCAGACGAGCTGCTGGTTAGTGGAGGTTAAAGCTATTGCGGTTTGGTTTGGTTGAATCAGACCCCCCACCAGGAAGGCCAGTCTCCCAGTAGTGAGCCATGCCGCTCGTACGTCCCGGGTGTTGGTGACGCTGTGATGTTCTTCGCTTGCCCCCTCAGGCCCAGAGGAGCGGAAGCCCAGCGAATACCTGTGCGTGGATGGACAGAAATACGCCGTTGTGGGGTAAGTGGGCGTCTGGGCATCCGTCGTTTGGATAACGTACGCGGTTCCTTCAGCCCAATACACCAGTCGGTGTCTTCCATGCCCACCCCTGTTAGGACGGTGCTGCTGCTGATCCGGATCTTCCTGGAATACTGCCAGTGCGTGAACGACATCCCGTCCATCACCACCGACATGCTCACGCGACTCACTGACCTCTTGAAGGTACCGGCCGGGCTACGTACTCATGTCCTCCCTAAACCTTCCTGGATGGGTGAATGTGAGCTAAGGCTAATGGGGGGTGGGGCTTGCAGACCCAGGCATGGGTGGATTACTGTGCACTTTTATTTTATTGGTTCCCCTAATGTTGAACCTGGTGGTGATTGGAAGCTTACCATAACCCCACCCACAAGCGTGCAGATGGGCACCCATGGGTGCCTTCCTTTTACCGGTGAGCTGGGTGTGAAGTCTCCAACCAATCAGAATCAATAACTATTAAACTAACTACATAGTAGAACTGAAAACAAGGCCTGGACTTGGAATCGAGGTTCAGATTTGAAGTGCCCTGCCCTAAATAAATGTCTTCAACCTGTTCCTGCATTTGTTCACAGCACTTCAACTCGCGGACCTGCCAGCTAGTCCTGGGGGCTGGGGCGCTACAGGTCGTGGGACTCAAGACCATCACTACAAAAAACCTCGGTACAGTATGGACAACAGGGGGTGCTGTTACAGTGTCTGTTGAGGGTGTAGGTCTGGAAAACTCATAGTGGCAGGGCTGGTGCACAGGCTGCTTTTGGCCACACCACTTTTCATTTAAACCTTTTTGATCCCTGTGATTGAGGTAACCCCGCCCACCATAGGTCTCTCATGTCATTTTTCTCATGATTAACAGCACTGTTTGTATGCAGATTGTCTGCTGGTATATTCGATTATCTAAGTACAGCAGATAATTAATCTGATAACAAGCTGTAAATGGTATAGTCAACCTATTTTGCAGTGATTAACCGCTGGCTATTGTCTGCCATAAAGGTGTAAAACAGAGGATATTCTTTTCTATGACTGGAAAGAACTGATTTGTAGAACCCTTCAGAAAGAATACAGTATCTAAAAGGGTGTCCCCGTGCCGGTTCTCGGGTAGCCGATGTGAGAGCGCGGTTCCCCGTGCCGATTCTCGGGTGGCCGGTGTAAGAGCGCGGTTCCCCGTGTGCGATCTCAGGCCACTCACACTCGCCCTGTCCCTGCAGCTCTCGCCTCCCGCTGCCTGCAGCTGGTACTGCACTACATCCCCATCATCAGGGCCCACTTTGAGACCAAGCTGCAGCCCAAGCAGTATAACATCCTCAGGCACTTTGACCACATCACCAAGGTGAGCGCCGCACACGCCTGGTGTGGTCTCACTTCCTCCCCTCCGCATCCAGCGCTGCTGCTGCTGCAGTGTGTTCTTGTGTCGTAAGATTTAGCAGAATCTGAGACATGATGCATCCTGGGAGTCTGGCCAATCAGGTTGGCTTTGATATTTATCTGTGAGTTTGCGTGCTGGATACTTAACAGAACAGCCCAAGCCGGTTTCCGGACTCCGTACACAGAGATGACCGTCACCCTGGATGCACCGGTGCCGTTAGGGTGTGCCGCCAGCTGGCACTATTGATCAACCTCCACTGCCTCTCTCCTGACAGGACTACAACGATCACATAGCGGAGATCTTGGCTAAGCTGGTGGCCATCATGGATAGCCTGTTCGAGAAGGCACTGTCCAAGGTAAACTTGTATCCTCAAACCTTGATGCTCAGAAGTAGCGGTGATTCCCTGCATTAATAATTAATGCGGTCTGGTCTTTAAATCCCTCTTAATTTTGGACAGTATGAGGTGAAGGCCCCAATGCCTTCTGGGTGCTTCCGGACCCTGTGTAAGCAGATGGGCAAGATGCATGAAGCAATCTCTGACCTGTTACCTGAGGAACAGACGCAGGTACGCTTGCCCATCTCCGCTGCCCCCACCCACCAGCACTTTAGCACATCAAGATTCAAGATTCTTGAATGACTTGTTGGACTTTCTCCTGTTTACCGGATAGATGCTGTTCCTGAGGATCAACTCAAGCTTTAAACTGCATCTGAAGAGGCAGCTGGCCCGCCTGAACGTCAGCAACGATGGAGGCCCCCAGCATGGGTCTGTATCACTGTTTGCTGGCTCTCCTGCAGGCGGCGCATGTCACCTTCTATACCATAATAAGGAGGAGCTGCCATATGCTTATAGTGCATTGCTGGGAAAAGGCTGGAATTTAGATGTCATCTTGATTAATTAAATATAATTGCTGGTGTTTTAAAGGACCTGCAGTTTCTTATCAGTGAAGCCCTCCCCTCTGCCTTGTTCTTTGCAGGCTGGTCATGGTGGATATCGCTTTTTATACCGGTAATGTCCAAGCTCTGAAGTCACTTGAAAAGCTCGACTTGAACCTGGCAGAGATTTGGGAGCAGAAGAGGTGATGGAGGCGGCAGAGGCCTCGCCCTGCTGGGGGGGGGAGGCTGGGGGGGGTGGACCACTCTGTGACTCAGGGCTCACTCTCCCCATGCCCCCCCCCCAGCCCTGAACACTGGACCGTATGAGCATCTGCCTGTCTAGTTGGAGCGGTGAGGGGGCTGTAGATTCTGACCTCGACAGTTGCTCAAGTGGACCAAACCTGAACACACACTTCTTTGGGGGGGGGGGGGGGGGCGGGGGCGGGCCGATTCAGGGCACAATGACGGTATCGCAATGTGCAATTGATCTGAGATGAGCCGCC
>JAODKC010000110.1:181307-206922 GCA_026777985.1 Mormyrops attenuatus
CCCCCCCCCCCCCGGCGCCCCCGCCCCCCCCCCCCGGGGGCGTGCCTATTCAGGGCACTATGACTGTATCTCATTGTGCAATTGATCTGAGATGAGCAGCAGATCTGACAGGGGGAACAGCATGATCATGGTTCAGTCACAGGTGAACGCTGCACCCGGCGATCGACTATACAGCTGTCTGTAGCATTTTGCTTTGTTGCACTTAAACCCAAATCGACAAAGTGGGAAACCGGAGTGCCGCTTCATGGTGTGGAACTGGACATTAATGTAAAAAGGTTTAAATCTTATGGTATATTTGTATGAATCCTGGGGTTTGAGTATTTGTGAAAACTCTTGGTGTCTCATCTTCTGGTTTGGCAGAAGGAATTTCTTTTGCAGAATCTGCTTCTTTAGTTTACATTTTGAATTCTGGTTTTTAATTCTGGTTTTAAAGTTCTCTCCTTTGGAATTGCACATTTTACCAGTATTCCACAATGTGAAGGGAAAAATAAGTGTGAATGGAAGTAACTTGGAATTCCTGCATTGTTATGCCTTCCTTTGGAGGGCCTTCCCTTAAACGTCTGCCGTATGAAGGGTTCTAGCTATGTGTGAGCATTTCTAACTGGTCCCAGTACACGGAATACCTGGGCGTTACTGCGTTCACACAGGGTCGTTTTTGTGGATGACTGAAAGCCCCTTTGTACCTCAGACCGTGTGCTGGTTTGGTCTGATTTCCCTGAAGATGTAGAATACTAGTATTACTACAGTCATGGACTTCAAAGTGGAGTAAAATTGCATAAAGGGGGGGGGGGGGAGGAATGTGGTCACATGGGATGGGTGAGACACAGGCGGGAACCCCAACTGCCATTGGGGCTGCGGGGTCTTCGGAGTAGCTGGTGGAGGTTGACTGTCCTCATTGTGATAAGGTTCAAGCTAGGAAACATGGTTCTCTGTGTGCTAGACCAAAATAAGCAGTAGGTCTCCCTCAAAACTTGAATTGAGATCTTTTCTTGCCGAGGTGAACCCTGCTCTTTGTACGCATGTATGCATACCCCAACGCGGTGTAAGGAATACTGTCTAAATAAGAAACTCTGCTTTAAGGGTATTGTCTCAACACCTTGAAAGAGGACTGTTTTGTATCAATCATGCACTACTGATTACCAGTGCTGTACGATTCACTGCTAGCTCAAAAGTGCCTACTTTTGATAAATATCGGAGACCACGATGACCATCTCTTCCGACAGTGCATATTCCGTCCCGAGTGCCTAATAGGCTTCCTCCCAAGGGAACCGGGCCTTCAAGGCCCAACAAAGACAAACCAACTAATCAGACAGCATGCCTGAGTTTTAAGCATCCTGAAACCCAAACCATCTATCTCAATAAAATTGGTCATGAAAGTGAAATGCTGTTACCCCATGTCATTGATCGGGGCGAACAGACTGTGATTCTTGCATCCAACCAGAGCTGCATGTCTTCTTCCCAAATTCATTTGGTGCATGTAACCAGACCAACTCCAGGAGCAGAAGGCTATGTAGCCGATGGCTGAATTTCAAGAGAGCTTGGGGGTCATTGAACAGTGGCCCAGAAAAGGGGCTGTTGCTGTAGTATCCCACAGAGGGCAGGCCATTGACTCGTCTTCCAAAGAAATCACTCTATTCTTCTGCCGAATAGGGAACCTAATACACAGCCCCATGCGGAGACAAACGGGATCGTAGCCTGGGGAAACGCTTAACCGTTTCATTCATGAGTGCCTGCCACCTCAAAAAGACACATAGACACGCTGTATCCCTATTGCACTTTAATCAACACTGAGACCAACAATCCAGAGTAGATAGTAGCTGGATACAATGGCTGCCCAACACCTTTGGCTACATTAATACGAATACATTAAGTATGTGTTTCACAGTAGTGGAACACCCTATTTTTTGTGTTTGGCCAAAGTAGGGGTAAGGTAGTGATTTTCTTCCCCATAACAGTCTGGGGTCTTTCTGGGTTATGTGACTGAAGCGGGGGGGGGGGGGTCAAAGGCCTCAGTGGTCGAGGATGCCCAAGTTGCCTGATACTATCTTGTTCTCCAGCACTGCGCCTGCCGGAATGTCGATTCGGTCTCCGTGATTGGCTATGATGATAACTGTTCCCTGGAGGGAGATGGAGAAGCTATCATCAGAACGAAATCACAAAAAGTATTATTGCCACCAACAGGCTCGTTGTTATGAATCCTCACCTTCAAAGAAACCTGCTTTCCAAAGGTGACGTCTCCAGAAACGGTCAGGTGGTCTAGTTCCAGCATGTCTGGTATACTCTCGAATCTCACGAGGAAGTCGTGAACCTGCAGATCGACACAAAGTTTGCAGGGATCATCTGCCAAAATCTCAGTGAACCGTTTCAATAAGAGCATACACAACTTATGCTCAAACCTGCTAATTAATGGGACAAAAAAAAGGCACTATCAGTCCCAATATTTACAAATCACTGATATTTACTTTTTGTTACCAAAGTAATGGGGACCAGCTGTTTTGCTGAGTGCTGGCCCTTATAATTAAGCCAGAGAGTAAGGGGTGTCCAATTATATGAAGACAGAAGGCTTAAGAGGTAAAGTCACATGACATGAGTGAGCCCTTCTACTGGCTCCCATAAGCACCGCTGGGCTAGGATAAAACAAAAGTGCACAAAAGCTTACCGCTGAATGTTAGAAGCAAATGATTATCAGCAAAAGTGCTCACAACACTAACAGGATAAAATCGGCAGGGGGGAATAAGGATTAACTTTGAAGTGTCCTGAGAAGGTATAGCTAGTGTCTGTTTTTCCGACAGCTGAAATGGAACGGTATGAGCGCCAGACGCACGTTAACACCGATTTTGCTTCTGCAAGCATGACGGCACCCTGGATGGGGGGGCCTCTTTGCTCTTTGTGTCTATTCATCATTCAGCATCAGAAAGCCCACCCAAAGAGAAGCTCAACCTTCCAGAAATGGCAACATTCTACACGGTAGGTCCATTTAAAAGCTAAGAATACAAATCAGCACTCAAGTCAATCCGAGGTGTCCCAAGAAAAATCACTGTGGAATAGATCTTAAAGTTTTTAGTTACATTCATCCATCATCCATGATTGCATGTCCAATATAGGGTTTCTGTGTTGACCTACAGTCTACAGTCCCAGCAAGCATTTGGTTAGAAGGCTGGGGACACCTTAGACCGACCGACCGACCATCCATCCATCCATCCATCTTCAGTACCCGCTTGTCTTAGTCAGGGTTTGGATCCTAAACCGAAAGCTATTGGCACAAGACAGGGAACAGCCCAGGATGGGGTGCCAACATGCACACCTAGGGTCAATTTGGCATCTCCAGTTAACCTCAGCATGTGTTTGGACTGTGGGGGGGAAACCCATGACAACAACGGGGAGAACATGTAAAACTCCACACACGTGGAGCCAAGGCGGAGACTAATCCTTACTGCATATTTTTGGATTTCAGGAGGGAACTGAACCAGTGAAACATGCTAATTCCCTCGAACCCCCAAACAGGACATGAGGGAATAGTGCTACCCAACCCACTGCCCTATTCTTGAATTGTCTAATAAAAGCTCCAATGGGAATCTACTCCACACACACTTGCGTGGGAGAGTGGAGGAGTATCCTATACCTTGGTGAAGGAACTTCCCAGCTTGACGTGGGGAGTTGTGGGGAACTCCCTCTTCTTGCTCATAGTGAGCGAGCCAGCATCCAGCGTGTAGAGGTTGGACATGACCAGCAGCAGGTCCGAGGTGGTTTTGACGGGCAGGAAGCGGCTGCGTGGAACGTTGATGCCCAGGGCGTTATCGAAGCTCTTGATGGCTGCTCCGACCGCCGTCTCCAGCTGGATGATGTTGAGTCCACCGTCCAGCGTCTGGTCACACGAGGGGAGGGACAGCCGTCAGCACAAGCTCAGACAGGAGAACAGCATTGACCAAGCCTACATTTTCATTACAGTGCTTACACTGCTTATTCATTATAGTGCTTATAGGATAATTCATTTCTTGGTTCATCCAGGTTAATTTCCCTTCTCAAACCTCATTATAAATACAGCATTGTTACCAATGGCAGGAACGAGGCTTCATAACAGTAGCAGTCGCTGGGTATGTGTATGCTAACGTATGCTAACATCGTCGATAGAAAGTCACTTGTCCTGATTACGGTCATAGCTAACCATTCCCTGTTTTTTTCCACACATCCGTGCACATCCTTGCTTTCAGTACTGGCACACAAATAACAGGCTCAGCCCCCACCCAGTGCCCTAGCTCTTACCTTAGGGTTCACAATGATCTCCATGTCCATGGAGTTCTTCTCCTGCAGCCTCTTGATTGCAGGTAGGGAGATCCACAGGTTGTTGGTGTTGAAGATCTTGAACTTGGTCACAGATTTGAACTCATCCACATGGGCCTTGGGCACCTGCGCTATCTCCAACAGCCTGAGCTTGCCGTCGTACTCAATCAACGTCCCACCCTGAGCGTGAAGATTTCAGCATCGATAACCATTTTCTCCAAAGGTCTACAACAGTAACTAATAATGGCCCAAACATCAGGTCTTAAAGATGATTGTCAGTGGCAGGAGGAGCCTACCTTAACATCGGCCCGTGTCTTGTCGGTGACCTCCATAACGAACTCGCATCGCTTGCCGTCCGGCTGGCTCATCAGGTGGTGCAGGATGTGCAAATCCACTGTGGCACCCAGATTGTCGATGTTGGACACAAAGATGTACTCTTTGCCGTCGGCGATTAGCTGGTCCAGCAAGCCTGAGTTGTAGAAGCTGGCGTAGATGTCACCGTGGCCAGGGGGGTACCAGGCCTCTGCGTTCTCCCCTGACAAACCCATGTCCTTCGCCACTGGGAGGAGGGACTCCTTGTTGATTCTCGGGTACCTTTGTGGAAACTTGAGCTGATTGAATTGTGCCTACAATACTCAATTTAGGCAGTTTTCTGGTGACTATAATAACAAAATCAGGAAATGCACTCTTAAGAACAGAAGTAAAACTCCTATGTGACATCATCAACAAGACTGAGCCAGCGGCAGACCGTCTGCGAATGATCAAAGACAGTGTCTTGGGTGAGACTCTTCTGCAGCAGCCTGTTGTGATCCTGCCATCGTGTTATATAGTACAAGCCTGTCACCCTTCACTGCGGATTCTGCTACATTCACCACCATTCATCCTACCTTTTATTCCTTTGCCTTAGCAGTCACGTAAGCCACTCTAGATAACAGCATTTACTACATGAATAAATGCCAACGCACTGGCAGGCAGATAGCTGACATCCTCTTATACATTTCAGGACTATGAGCAGACCACGAGCTTGACTTCCTGGAGCGGACGAGGTAACCACTGCGTTCGGAAACACCGGCAGCACACCACAGGCAGAATCTCGAAGGATGCTTCATTAGCAGCTGCTAATGATTTAAACTGCACCTCCTTACCCTGATAAAACCTCTACAAATAATACCATAGCTACAGCCCTTAACATCTGCCCTTGAAAACAATCTCACCTCTCAGATAATCCAATCGAATTGTACCCTTCAAATCAGAGCCATTTATATGCTTTCCTACCCCAGAGGCAATCAAACTAAGTGCATTATACTCCTTTGAAGGCTATATATTAATAGGTTTCATTAACCTCCAAAAGCAATACTGCCATAGATTTTCCTGCTGTATGTCAGTACTGTTACAGGCATACGGTCTCCATCCAGTGCATTAGAATGTGACATCAGAGAACAGCTGGATGCTGCAGACACACGGCTCGGCTGGTCCATGAACTCGCAGTAAAGCCAAAGCATCAACTACAGCCCTGAAAAGGACAGAGATGTCTGCTATTTAGGAAGTCGCATGTAAAAATGATCATTTTTAAAATAATGAAAAAATATGGAAGAACTCAACAGTGACCCGACACCTCAGCCCCCTCCCTGACTTGGTGCAGTTAATTGGCTTTTCCATCAATCGTAACCCTAAACAGTACCCAGCGCTTCTCATGCAGTCCAAATACATGCAGCTGGGCGAATGTGTGTGTGTGTATGTGTGACATACATATTACAGTGTGGGGACTAAATGTCACACAATGTAATAAAAACCTGATATTTTGACGTTATGGGGACCACTTTTCCAGTCGCCACAAGGGGATACTCAAATTTTAAAAATCTGTGAATGCAATCAAAACACTAAAAATGCCAAAAGTCTTGTATGTTGTTTGGTTACATATGGTTAAGGTTAGGGCTGGGTAGGAGTTAAAAGTTGTCGTCACTGGGATTAGGGTTTTACCCATAAAAATGAATGAATGGTTATAAAGGGGAACATGGTGTGGTGGAGACCAGAGCCTAATGAACATGGTGTGGTAGAGACCAGAACCACAGCGAACAAGGTGTAGTAGATCTAAGAACCAGAGTGAACAAGAGGCAATAGTGACCAGAACTGGGTCTGCAATGAATGAAGCAGCACAGGGCAATGACTTATGTCAGGGTTCCGCAATTCTGCTCCTGGAGGCCAGAATCTGACACAGTTTGCAGATTTCCCTGCTCAAACACACAATTACCAGGTTTAGTGGGTGTGTATGAACAGGGAGTGGAATTGGGGAACCCTGACTTACACTCCTTAGAAGGCAGCGCTTGATGTAACGGGGGTCAGGAAGAGAGGGCGGCCCATACCTGCTCTGGTTAAAGGTGTGGATTTTCACCCGGTGATGTGCATACTTCTGCAGGATCTTCTTGGTGTCCTCATCCGTGTTGAATGAGTTCATCAACACTAGAGGCACCTCTACGTTGAAGGTTTTGTTCAGGTGCTGGGGGAAAGAACAAAAAAAAAAAAGACCAGTTTTCCGGAAGGCTTAGTCACCTAAGGCCACGTCAGACCTTGAAACCTAAGACAAACCAGCTGGAAAGACAGGAGGACCAGTGTCCTATACACATCCTCCTTCTGGAGGCAGTCGGTCAACCTGGTCAAGGCCACAAGCACCCTGGAAGACAGCGGCCTGCCCAGGCAAGACCCCGCAGGCTGCCGAGGCCGGCCACGCAACTTGCCTTTCTGCACACAGCACCTAAAACCAAGCGTACATCTGCTCCGTTTTCCCAGAAAGAGATAAATAAATCCATGTGTCTAAGCTTTAGCCAGTGAACGGTGGGGGGCACGGGGCTCTGTTTTGGAGGACAGGGAGGGCTGCTTTTCTACTGCCATGGAAACCTGTGCTAGGGGGCTCTTTGCTCCCAGAACTCCGACCAGGCTCAATGGATGTTAATAGAAACCTGATACTGAGGTTCTTTGTTGAGCTATTTCAGCCGTAACATAAACAGCGACACCATGGAACGCCAATGAAGAGGTAAAAGGTGCGTTTCAGCCCATCCAGCTCACACGCAAGTCTGCAGTTCGCCAAAACAAGTCGCTAACCAGCATATTAGAATGACTTTCAGGATAATCTGTGTGACCTGATTATGTTCCTGTCAAAACCAAGTTCATGGCCATCTTTCAGCCTGTCACTGGCTGTCGCCACAGCATCCTTAACCGGGAACAGACCAAAAAGTGGCGGATGGGACGCCACGGGCCAGCCTACCTCGATCTGCTGCACGGTCAGATCCAGGAAGGTGTTCTCGTTGCGCACGCTGATGAGGCTCTTGGGCCCTTTGCAGCCCATGCTGGTGCCCAGGCCACCATTGAGCTTGACCACCACGAGCTTGTTCAGGCTAGCCGCCACGCTGTCTGGCAGCCCCCGCGCCTTGATCTTCTCATAGGGCTGGATCTGCGGGGTGGGAGGGGCCAGACGGGGTCACTCGTGGCATATGGCGTTCCGACAACATGCCGTCACGATAACCGGAGGGCGGGATGCAAATGAAGACTGTTTAATTTTCACACTCTGAAATGGTACTGCAACGTGGGACAACAAACAGTCATAAATCTTAAAAGGATAATTAGTGCAAAACTACAATACTCATGCTAGACAAAAGGAGAACTAGTTAGTGACACCAGCACAAGTACCACATCTGATATTCGTGTGTGTGTGTGTATATATATATAATTTTTTACATTTCTGTTATTTGCAAGAGATCTGATAAATATACTTCCACCACATGGGACTCACTTAACATAATGCCCCCCCATACAGATAAACAGCCTGTACTCATTGCAGTGACTCTGCCTGAGGGTGGGGTGATTTGAATACAAATCAGGTGGTGTTCCCTGTGTGTCCTGTCTGAGCTCACTCCTCAGCCCCCGTGGGAGGGGCCACTCAGTCTCCAGCTCACGACTCGCCCAAATGCTCCCTCCCACCCCAAACGCCTACCCCCACACTCAGAAGGAGGTGCAGTGGCAGTCATGTCACGGATGCGTCTTGAATGGTTGGCAGACTTGATCTTCACGCTTCCCCAACTGGGCCGTCGACCGTGAGGCCACTTGTAAGCATGTGACACCAACGCTCTTGTCTGTCCCCCAGTACTGATAGGATCCGAGCCCCCGCTCCATACCATATGTGGTGAATCCTTAATTAAACAGTGCTAAAAACCCACGATTCCATGCTTCATATTTGGGTACCTGATACTAGAGGGCAACGGGGATAACGACGAACCGAGAATCCACCAACAGCAACAGCAGACAGAACGTGGCGGGGGGGGGCTCTGGCAGTGAGGCAGCACACTGGAGATGACCTGACTGCTGCCCCGATTCAAACCTCGACATTTGTATGGCCTTCCAGAAAAGGCACACTGGCCTCTGGGCCCAGCCGCACGCTGCGTTCTGACGCTTATTCGCTACACCGGCACTGCCACCGGAACCGCAAACGCAACATAGAACAAACATCTGAAGCACGGCCACACTGCCGAGCATGCCTGGTTACAGCTAGCCCCTTAGCACAACGTTTAAAAAGCTAAAATAAATGAGGCAAAACATACAAAAGTCACCAAACCAAAATCGACCACTAGCTCATTTCAGCCATTTCTGAGTTGGATTTAACATCTGGATTTAACTAGAAACATTACCTAACACCCTTACTGTGAGCCACTCCCCATGCAACAAAACCATTAGGCCAAACAAAGATACAAGTAACTGCCTTTCCAAGGGGTTTATAATTAACTTACAAAACCGAGGGTCCCAAACACAACAATATCATTGTCCTAGGGAGATGTTTCTCTTCTCGTGCTTTTCATTCGTACCAAGGATAACGCAAGCTATCAAAGAGGAAAAACACAAATAAATGAAGGCATCTTAAATCCCGACCGATCAGCTGAAGCAACAACCAGCAGAAGGAATACTTAGCAGGCTATGCAGGTAAACAGAAGAGGGGCATCGTGGGAAACGGAGACTGAGATATACATCTTATATATAAGAATTTCACACGTATTTCTGATGACATCCTGCATCTGTGCCTGGACTCGCACAGGTTTGATGAAGTGCCATGAGTTTGTACTGCATCAGAAATTAGAGTCACTCCATGCAGGGATAACCTTCTCTCATTTCCATCCATTAGTGACGTCTCACAGAGTTCTAGCCTAACAGAAGCATTGAAAACGAGACTGGCGATTACTCCATAGCGCCTGTGTTTGACATTTCGTAAGAGTTCAGAGTATACGTGGAGTAACATTGAATGCGGTGCTTGTTCACGGGGTGGGCTTCCGTTACACAGAGAAGAATGATGGCCTGACTTCTGACGACAGTCACTGATCATAACTGTAGGAACGTTGGGCAACAGGAAAGGGTGGTGTCTTTAGAGCGGGGACCTCTACAGCTTTCAGAGTGACCCGGTGACAGGCTCAAGGGATTGAGGCACGTAAGTGGGCAGCAGGTACTGAAACGTAACGACGCCCCTCCCCGGAGACTGTGCGACTGACCAGTGCCGTTTCCAGGTGGCTGCACTCAAGCTGCTCCGCTCAGGAAAAACAGCTTCAGCCTTAGAGTCCCGGGAGCTTCTGATATTTATGCTATGCCGACAGGCTCACGGCTGAAAGGTCGTTACTGGAAGTCACATGACATTCCAGATGTCCAACTGCTGCCGGCGCAGCTCATAAATAGTCATGCATGCATATAATTGGTGCTTCTCCAGGGTTTCTGTGGTAAATTTCGTTTATGTTTATTTAGCACGGGAGTGTCATTAGGAGCCCATTTCACTTTTCGGCTCGGAATTAAGCGGACTGGTGAGTGTAAGTGCTGTAACAAATTCTAAAAGTCAAGGGGTGGCTTTACACTTTCAAAAGGGCTAATCACAGTGAAGATGAATAAGTTAATAGGCCTTTTGTTTGGCCAGAGCATCACTGTATGTAATTACATAAATGTTTATAAGATAACAAGTACAACAAACAGATGATATTAGTGAGTGTAGTTGTTACTACAGGCCTGCCACTGGAGATGTTACAACGTGAAGCCCGTGGTAGAACTTTCTGGAATCCGCAGCTCTTAGTCAAGGTCAAGGTCAAGGTCGGCATCATTAAACCGCTACCGTTGCTAATGCTAAAAGAAAAATTCATACAACCTCTGAGTAGGATGGCGCATCAGAGGAAAAATATCACGATAAAGAAACCCACAGCCCCGCATCACTGATCCATGCTTGTAAACAAGGAAACGAAAATCCACGCAATAGGAGCAAGGGCTGCCTCGAAATGCCACTGCTTTTGACAGACCGTGAGGAGTGGGCTAGCTCACCACAGAGGACAAGTCCAGAATGTCGACATGGAAGCTGTCCCTCTTCCCCACCCTCCAAACCTCCATACATGCCTCTACACGTTACCGTGAAAGAGGAGACCCCGAAAGCCTCTGAGGATTAGATGGATCGCTCCACACAGCTGGCAGAGCTTGGCTATCCTGAGTCAGACCAGCGCGGGGCCTGCAGCCAAATCCCTCACAATCAGCCTGTGTGCAGCAGAACACCTCCCCACGCTGGCCGCTGCCCCCCTGAGAGCCCACACCCCAGCAGACGTGGCCCATGAGAAGCGCCTTTCAAAAGCCAGCGGCCAGGAGAACCTCCTGCTCAGAAACGCTACCTCGGGAAGACGCTATCGCGCTCCTCGGAAGCCTGTCTCACACATAGGCCTGCGCCCTTTTTTGGGAAACTCACCAAGGACAGGCTTAGACCAGTGATAGTTAAATGAGACTCAGACTAGCTGGCCGGCTCAATCCCCAAAACAGAACCCCCCCTGGCGGGGCCCCTCGAAGAAGCAGTTCTCTCAGTCACACAGTTCTTGGAGACCAACAGTCACATAGTAAAACAAAACCACACGGAGGACAACACAGCCCCGTCGTTAGGTAACACGCAGACTCATCTGCCCATCCAACTTTTACTGCGGCAAAACCTACCCTCCGAGCCTTTAACCTTCTCCAGTTTCCTGCTCTGCTAGAAGGCACAGGCTGTAGATGCAGGTGTGAAAAACTGCATTCAGGGCCCAGGTGTCAGCCGACGGTCTCGTTCGGGAAACCACAGGAAGTTTGCCAACAACACATTAGCAGTAAGGGAGCAAGCTGGGTGAAGCTAAGCATTAACCAACAAATCATGTTGTGCTGTTTGTGACTCATGATGTATGTTTTTTATGCCTTATTGATACCTGTGGGGTATCGATTTCTCTGTTCGCCTACCCCATCTTGCTCTCCATGACATGATGTGGCTGAGAGGAAGTTCGGCAGTGAAGGGCAGCCACTGGCAGCACTACGCATGGAGCTGGGGGTTTAGAGCCTTGCTCAAATGCCTATGGGCATGACTATTTTGGTGCGAGCGGGGCTTGAACCAGCAACCTTCTGATCATGCACACAGAGGCTTAGCCCGCTGAGTTTAGGAAAACCCTAACCTAACGTAAGCCTGGCTCCATGATACGATTTTTCAGGTTCCATTATTTAATTGCAGCTGTAGACCCTAGGGTTGCCCAAGGCAAGCTTCAACGCCAGCACCCCCTGTCTGTGACAAAGTGAAATTGCCCGCTCAGAAGATGGTCGGTCCCATGTGTCGCCCACTGGATCGACCTACCCTGATGATGCAAAACGAAGACTGTGGGATTTAATCTGAACAATCAGACTGTTTTAAAAAGAGAGCTTTGCTAAAGAGACAGAAATTCCGAACCAAAGATTAAAATCGAGACGGTTTAAAAATAACGTTATAAAAAAACAAGGTTGAAAAAAGGGGAACCCAAACAACAGCGATTTGGCCTATTTTCAAGATTCTGCATGATTTGCTTTGCTTAGACGTTGAACACAAGAGAACATGCAAATGGCCACTCAAGGACCAGGAGGCAGGATAGAGCAGGACGGGGAAGGGGGAGGGGGCAAATCCAGTATGACAGTAACTGATCCGTTACTCTGTCATCACACATCCTACCATACTTTCAACAGTTCCCCTACGGTGGGTTCAATCGAGAGGGCCGATGTGACATTTCAGCTTTAGACCTCATATGGTGTGTAGTAGTGGACATGCTCTGAAAGCAAATGCACCCAAAGACCACTTGGTGGCGCTGTTTGAATCACAGTAGCGACTAAGGCACGAACTTCAACAGCACTGAATTGAAGAGAATACTCTACAGTCAGAGCAGCAATCAGTAAGCCGGCTTTGTGCAGCTCCATGTAACACTGAAACGCTGATACATGAACTGGGAGTATTTAAGAAAGCAGCATTTTAACTGTCAAAAGTAATGAGGCACATAAAATCCAGGGCTGTGTGCAGAAAAGTTAGTGATAATCGTTCTGAGGCCGAGTACCTTTTACACAACCACCTAGCCCCCTGCATCTAAGTCCGGACCTGAAAATAAAAGCAGCCCCTTTTCCGCAAAAATCAGAAGTGATGTCAACACCCCCACCCCCTGAGCCGGCTTCCTCAGCTTGTTGGCGAGCCAGAGAGGTCATTGGAGGTCACAGTGTCACAGCCGCCTTTGCATACCAGAGAAGTGTCAGGCTAAAAATAGGGTAACTACATGTACGGATGATTATCGGGGGGGTGACACTAAAATGTCACACAGACTGCTTGCACCCCACCCCACATTCTGTTTTCCTCGCTTAGTTACGTTCTCGCAGTTACACAACACACACACACACGACAGGTACGTGCACAGTATGACCCCAGCTCAGAGACGCTGAAATCTGCATGTGCTCCCATGGTCGCCGGTCATGTGATCACAGCGATCATGTGGTCACGCGCCGCGCTTACGATCTCGTCTTACCGCACGCCCTTCCTCCTCTCTCTCTCTCTCTCTCTCTCTCCCCTTCGGTAACCCACGCCCTCACAGCCTCCACGCTCTCCTTTCAGACGTGTTCCCTTCAGCTGGGGCAGAGCAGGAAACCCGAGACTGTCTCAGAGGGCCCCTGCGGCACGGCCGGGCCGGACTGAAGAGCCTCTGTCAGCTCACCGGCTTGGCATCACTGCCAGAAGAGGCCTGGCTCTCCATAAACCTGTTCAGCGTCATGGAGCCATCCCCTTCCATGGGACACGTCTTAGCGTGAACCTGTACTGTCTGGGGCCATCTGGAAGAGAATGGGGTTCCAATGGAGTCTGGGTCCTAGTGATGTATCATATATCAGTTAGCGTGTCGATTTTTGGCCATATTCATAAATCAAGATGTCTGCAGCAGTCCGACGTGCTGATCTTGGCTGATATTTACACTGCATCAATTTTCAAAGTTAACGGCACCAGAGCTAAAGTCACAACTACAGAGATAATGGAGATGACTCCACTAAACAATCAGCCACTTTCCATAGTTTCACCAGCTCATTCGGCACTTAGAAGAGGCCTCAAAGTATTGGCCCGCGAGAAGGTTCTGTACAGCTTACCACATGTTTTTAATTTGTTACTAAATCTGCTCTGCAGCTGAATCTTTCTTTTTCCACATAAAAATTGTGCAACGTCATTTCGCTAATCTTTCACTTCAGGATCAGAATTTAGGTAGGTCTCGGCATTGGTTAGAGCTGCACAGTGTTGGAAAAAAAAATAACATAATGTTTAAAATTCCTACAATAAATACCGTAATATTTATAAAACAGTTTTGGTCAAAGAAGTTGATGGTGTTCCTACAAGTTGTGCTGACAAATAATCACTTGCACATTGTCTCTATGGAATTGAAAATATTTCCATACAGTAGAAGTTGAATGTCTGTCGGTGACCAGGTCTTGTTCACTTTTCTCATTCTCACACATTTTTGTTAAATTACTCATAAACGTGCCACACTGCCAATAAATGAGTAGCAAGAACAAAAATGATTGGATTGGACATCGATGCAGAGCTGATGCAAAAGCAGTGGTGGTAACTTTACACCGATGTTATTAATAAATATTAGATATTACTGAAATTGCAAAGCTTGCTCAGTGTTGTTTCCTGTGACTAAATAAAAATAACCAACTTCTGGTTCTGCCCAAAGTTTCCCTCACTTTCTCTTTTTTCTCCTTGTCACTGTCACTTCAAGCTGGCTCTCTGGTGACTTCAGACCTCGGTCTCCGTACAGAGCTTTGTGAAAATGCTCCTTGTCAAGAGCACTACATAAATAAAACCGAACTGAACTTTGCACGTCGGTAGGACTGTGTTCATTGGTCACACTGCCTAAAATAAGCCGTACAGCCACCAACATTCACTTAGGAGTGGACATCTGAAGGCTGAACCGACAGTGACGCCAAATAACCTGCATAACAAAGTACAAGTTCATGTAACTGAAGCTCTGTTGACCATCTAGAAATTATGTCGACATTTGCATACACAGGATTGTGGCCGCAGGTTAACAACCCTTGGAGAGCAACCTCTCTCTGTACCTCACTTTATTAGCTGTGTGCTAGGCCCCACATAGTGCAGTGTTTTGCAAAATCCCCAACAAAAAATTTTCTATTTTTAAAAATCCCCCATGTTTTCTGTGTGTTGAGAACACTCTGGCATTGACTTAGCTGATGCAGCCACTATAGCAACTTACCGAATCCTCCGGAGGTCTGTGAATCTTCGGCCAGTCCACAGAAGGGCCTTTGGCTCGCAGGAATCTGTGGAATATCTTCTTAAAGCCCTCAAAGTCCTTTCTGGCAAGCTAAAAAAAATGGGACAAGGCAGTAAAACAAAGCCCAGATATGACCACCAATCTCTCAAGGAGGTGAAAAGGGGTACACAACCTGAAGATCTATAGTGCATTATAGATTACAGCTTCACAGACCATTCATATTGCATAATAAACATGGCTATTATGTGTTTATAATGCTTTATGAAGGTATCTATAATGCATTATGATGACTGATTTAAGTGTTACCGTATATTTTTTATATCAGCATCAATCAAGACGCAGACACTGCAGATGACAGGACCTTTCATGGAGCATGAAGACCGAAGAGAGAACACCTGCAAATCTAGCCGCACTGCACTTTCCAATAAACTGCATTAATTCAGTCTGCTCCACATCTAGCTTCAAACAGCCTACAGATTTGTTTTTCCCAGCTGTCCCTCTATTTCAATAAAATCAATATTTATTGCCAATACTTTTTCCCCCTGCAATAAACTTTTCAAACCAATGATAATAAAAAGCATTGAGCCTAAGCAGAGTCTAGCTGATAGGTTCCTGTTGTGAAGAACACACAGCTTATAACTATTTTTGTCTTTGGCAAATCGCCTTTGATCTGACAGCTGTACGATCTTCACACAGCAAGCATTTCCAGTGAGAACATTTTAATCCCCTCCTGTTTGTTCCCAATATTAAGGCACGAACATTCGTCTTTTAACTTTTCCAGTTAAACCATTTAATTGCACTGGCATCTGTTCCCTCCAAAGGGGTTGGGCTGTAGAGCCAAAGAGCGTGACAGAGAGTCTGTATTGTACCCAGCGGTACTCTCAAAAGCAGCTCTGACTGCACTGGATATGCGTCGCATCTGAGCTCTTAAACCGCATTCAGATTTGCAAATGCATGGTCATAAGATACAGGCAGAAAGAGTCTAAACCTTGTAGTCAGGTGTAGATTTGTTTTAAAGAACAGAATCGGTGGTCTTCCTGTTTCTCATCCTGGGAATGAATAGCAGATGTTGTTCTTCTGAAGTGCAAAACTGTAACAGATAATGTACAACATCCAGAACCTAAAAGTAGGGAGGGCGATCACAGACAGCACAAAGCAGGAACCCCAATGACGGGATGCCGGTCCAGTGCGGGGTGCACACTCACAGTCACTCGGTAAAGGAAATTTAAAGATGCCAATTAGCCTAAAACATACCGTTTTGAAGTTTTTTGAAGAAAGCATATGTGACAAGGAGAGAACATGCAGGCGCCGCTGTCCCAGAGCGGGAGCAGAACCCTCAAGCTTGGTGGTGTGAAGAAAACTCTGAGCAACCACCTTGGCCAAAACTCAAAATGACAATGAAACTAAATCAACTTGCCCTTCATCTTTCCAGCAACTGAGAAGATGTCCACTTTACAAAAAAACAAGGAATTGGATGGATGGATGGATGGATGGATGGATGAAAAAAGTATTTATTCATATTGGCATGATTCCCTTTCATTCCAGGTGATTCAGGCTGCAAACAGACTGGTTCTCATTTGTATTGAGAACATTTTTTTATATATCTTTCATGACCTCTATTATCGATTAAAAAGAAATGTATATAAACTGTGAATTTTGACTGAATTTAAAAACTGACAGGACACCTTTCATTCCATCGCTCTGAAGTTTTTGGCCTATGCGGCTCCGCGGGGGACACCCGTCCGTCGTCGTGCCGCCCCTCGGAGACCTGAGCTCACCTCCGCCTTGGCGCCGTTGGCCGTGCCCAGCAACTTCTCCAGCTCCGTGTGCATGGACGCTTCCAGCTCCTTCCGCATCACCTCCTGAAACTGCGCCATTCCGCTGTTGGGGGCCCTGCTGCTTAAACCTGCGGAAGAGGGCAAAAACGCTCAGGCAAGCATCTAGTTCATTAACGAAACAGCAAGAAATGTAAAGAAAAGAGAACCTCCGCGCGACGATCCCGCTACTCTGCTGCTTTGAAAGCCCCTGCTTTTCCTCTACAACTTGAGATGGCATTGATTTTCATCTGATTTTTTATACATTGCAGGACAATACTATTAAATTAGACTAGAAACGCCACTCTTTGTATAAAAACGACCAGTAAGTTCCTTGTTAGATAGTTATCAACACATACTGATAAAGTAAGAAGTTGTAAGTTTTCAAAAGACCTGTCATGCATTAAGCTAAAGGACAAACTTAGACACAAAAAACAAAATGCGCAAACATTTAAACCTGAATATGTATTTAAAGAGAATATGATCAAAGAGGAAACTTTGAAATAATGCAGGGTGGTAGAATCACTACGTCACTTATAGACTATGAGACTCTGTTAGGTGTTTGCAGTTTGTCTCCCGCCAATCTTCAAGGTTCAGAGTTGATCCCATTATAACATAATGAATAAAGAGAGATCTCAGCACACACCCTACAGAACCTGCTCCTCTCAATGCTTATACTTGGTGTTTTATGCAGCTTTCAATTTTTAATAATGCCCCCCCCAATAAAAAATTTGGCTTCACCCCTAAAAAAACAAAAAATAACAAAAAAATGACCTTGACATTTAAATGATTGTCCCCCCAATATGAAACTCGACCTTACACCACTGCCCGTGGCCTTAGTCTGATAAGAAATGTGTCACTTGTCCCTCAGCATCTGATCATACATCACTGAGCAATTTCAAGTACTGCTGGTGGCTGACGTTTGCCGACACAGTTCCCGTGGCCTTAAATCTCAAGCCACACTACCCTTTGGCTCCACTAGTTGTTGGTGGTCACTATCATGCTTAAGGAGCTACTTATCGCCATTTCACAACCCATGACATAACCTCAAGTAAATGGCACCATGTACTGCATGGGTTAGGAACGACAGACACCAAGAAAGGTGTCAGGTTCATTTCAGACCTTTATTCTCCATAAAGCTTAATACAAAACAATGAATCTCATAACTAAAGCAGTTTCATGTTAGAAACGAAATTACGCTGTCGGCATATGTACAGCTGCAAACTTAAGTTAACAGTAGCCCTTCTAGGAAGTAAAATATCATTTTGCAGTCGAGGTACCCATAAAACAGCTGTGTTAAAAACGACCGAGTTAAGCAGGCCTATTCTTCGCCAAATAGTAAACTAGTTTACAAAGAGTTTGACATTTCGGGGGTCTTTGAGTTACAAACGTACGCACGTTTTTTGTCGGGAAAAATGTGTGGATACACATGCATTTGGACAGCAGAATTAGCAAAAACAAAGACCAATACATAACTTGTACATAGAAGCAAGGGTCTGACAAGCGAAAACTCATTTTAATGTCAGAAAAAAATATATTTTCCGAACAAACAACTTCCCAAGAATTTCAATTTCATCAAAGTCTGCAATGTGCCGGTAGTACAGATATGCATCGTGTTTTTCTCTCTTTTGATGGACAAAACGACGACGTAACAGATGACTTGCGACGGTGAACATACACTGCAATTTCCTCCAGATAATGAACCTAGGTGGCACGATCACTGACAAGACGGATGAAAAAGAGCCATAGTCAAGAAACTGACCCACAGAAAGATATGGCTATTTGATTAAGTGCTTATAATCGTTTAATCTGTTTTACCACATTAAGAAATGACAGAACCCTTATATGGATCATGAGAAAGTGATTGAAATGTCACCTACATTCAGTTTCTTTAAGTGTCTTCCCTAGTCTAACAAAACGATGCTTCCACGTTGAGTTAATCCAGTATATTTTTCACACACAATCTTCATAATCCTTACATTTGTTTCTGAAATTTGACCTGCTTGGACACTTACCTTCAACGTATAACGACATCTTTCCTTTATCTTAATATTTTGAAATAATTATCGCAAAAGTAATTTCTTAAAATCCGCCGTTACGTTGCACCGATAAAGTCAGATTAAGGCTTCTAAATCCCCGATCTGTACTATAGAAGTTCAATTACGCGTGAAAACTGTTTTCGCTTATATAAGTATCAGGTATACAGATTAAATCGCTCTTTAATAGATTCAGCCTGTAAGTTCCCGTGGCATGATTATAAAATCCTTTTAAATGAACCAAATCTTCTCCCCTCCCACTTCAAGTAGGGGAAAAAAAAAAACTCAAAACGCCCAAATGTTGAGACCCCTGACTGGTTTAATCCTCTTTATCGGGAAGAAGTCGCCTGTACCTTATGAATACTTCAACGCTTATGAACCAACATAAATGATTAATTTGGGGCGTATTTAGAGGGGGAAATACCCCTGATCCGCTGGCTGATAAATGAACCACGGGACGCTTCTTAGGTTGGCTCAAACACACCAGCCAATACAATTCCCTTTCTTCTGTAATATATTATACGTTGTTGACCCCCCCCCCAAATTCATACCAAATCCAGCCCCTTATTGTGAGGGACACCTCCACGCACAGGCAAGGACTATATATTTAGGCACCTTGCTCATGCTACACCAAGGTCTGTGCCGGTGGCAGGCAAATGCACACGACAGATGAAAGAATGGAATCTTATTTCGCCCCATGCATGACACCAACTTAAATGCTAAGCAGCGATGGGAGCACAAGCGGCTAGCGGTCAGCACAGGTCCGTGTTTGCGTCCTTTTTATTTGCGCTATAGCGCACCAAGTTTTGCGCTGAGATCCACTCTGAAAAGGAGAAGCCGTATGCAAGCTGGCGGGCAGGAGGGAGGGAGTGAGTGGCGGTCACGGTGCATTCACATCGCCATTCAAGCAAAATGTTCACCACTGCTCTGGATCAGCCATTACCCACCTTTTAACAACTATTTTGCTTTCCTCAACACTGCTCCAACGACAAGGCGCTTAAAGCACTATAGCGAGATCACTACGAGCGCCCGTGATTAAGACAAAAGCTTATTAAACGCTACAACGACACGACATTTACATATAACGGGCTCCGCTCCGAAGCCTGGCTGCTGTTACTTAAATAGGCAATTCGTTGCCGGAAGTGTTGCGTACGTGTGTAGAATGGCGAGCCACTATTGGACAACTAAATTGACCATTCACAGCAGAACAAAACAACATTTTGTCCAATCAGAATAGCACTGTCGGTGTCCAACCAATGATATTTTCCAAACGTGGACGGAATTGGTTTAATAACGCGTCCGTCGCGGGACGTGGGAGGAGGAGCTGTACCCTAACCCCATCACATTCCATCAGAGAGAACCAGTGACGAGCGAGATGAATTGGGACACGCTTCGTTTGATTTAGTTCTCCTAAAAATCTTCTGATTCGTTCACCATCTCGTTCAATTGCACTTACTGTTTGCATAAAACAGATCCGAATCACTTGTGTTCTGATATGTCAAAACGTAGCTTATTATTTAGGCTAAATAACGTTAAGGAGTAAGCTAAATACCACTAATAAGTCATGTGAGAAAATAGTATTGTTATTGAATTATAGTCTAGGAGGTGGCAGGGAGTTTAGCGGTGTTGACTCACACCCCTGGGACCCGGGTTTAAGTGTCCGCCGTGGATTCCTATGCCGTCGTGGGGTTTTCTCCGTCTAGATGGAATTATAGTCTAACACATATCAAACGTCAAAACATTGCAAAATTTGGCTGAATTATAAACGTCAGATATGGTACTAAATGGAGAACCAAATGTTCCAAATGCTCACTAAAAAGACCCAGAATTCCCGTAACTAAACTAAAGAGTTATGCGAAAGTTACCCATGTTATAGAAAAGCCCCCTTTCCTATCCTCAGCAAATGTGGCTCAATATACAGTACTGGTAAAATGTTGAAATTCCTGCATTTTGATAGATGGTTTTAGTTCACTGGTATCTTTTGGCTCGCTGGTTTCAGGCTTTGAAGTGTTTTCAGGAATGGGTGTGTGGACTATACCACCCTGCAGAACTTAGGTGCTGCCCTAAATGAATGAACACACCTGATACATTTAACTAGGCCCTTCAATAGCATAACAGTATTAGTGCCAACTTAGTTTCAACATAGCTGGCTCCAATACTTATCAATATCAGGTGTATATTATGGTGGCACCTAAGCTCTGTGTTAGATCAACAGGAGCACAGTCGTTGACCACTGCTGTAGGTGCTTAATGCAATGTGGTTGGTGAACTATCTGTCAATGGAAACACATAAAACTACACAGGGCACAAGGCTGGGGTACACCTTGGACAGGATGGTGGTCCATCACAGGACACATAATCATACTCATAACGTGTTCTGAAGGATAAAATATTAATCGTGGAATATCTGACAGAAACATAATGTGCTGTAACAGTAAAACTCCTGATATGTTAGTAGGTTTTTAATTTTTATTTTTGACTTTCAGACAGTGGTCTCCCCCGTGTGGTGAGTTGTTGTCATTACACCATAATTCGTAGAATGCCTTGTCTATTGACTTAATGCTTATTATTAAAACTGTTCAGGGCACCTGACCAAGGTTCCAATGGGAGAATTTATGTAAGCTAAGCTGTCGACATACTACCCAAATATTGCACAACATTCAGACCACAAGAGCAGCCACAATTCTCAAAACAATTTACATTTTTTTATTATTGGATTTAACAGGCAACCATTATGGTAACAAAGATAACTAGCAAATAATGACAGCTAAAACACTCCTTTGTCTATCAACAAAGGCCGGCTGGCTTCTTACTCGTTTACAATATTACTAGTAAAATCTGATGAATGTGACACGCGGAGTGACATCAGAGGTCTGTCACAGACGAGAGCCGGTAGATTCCTGGGTGTCGGATCGCTGCCGCGTCCCTAGTCACGCTCCCAGGAAGGAGATGGCCGTGTCCCGCTCTTCCACCAGCTCGCCAGCTGTGGCATCCATCTTACCACGGGAGAAGTCATTGATCGCAAGGTTATTCACGATCTTCCACGTCTTGTTCTGTGGGGAGGAGGCCAGAGGGATATCCAATCAGAATTTAGCATGCCCTGCCAACTTTTTGACTACACATACAGAATCAGAAGAGCACTGTAGCTTCCCCAAGGCTTAGAAACGTCAATATCGACACATGAGGAAGGCCAGCGAGCAGCGTGTGCACGGCACATGAAAGTGTAGTCTCACGCCAAGGCACCATACCTTGATTGTGACCGGGAATGAGTACATTAGGTCATCAGGGACTCCATATGAATTCCCGGAGGAGTAGACACCCATGGAGACAAACTCTCCCTACAGCGGACAAGAAGGGGTGAAAGGTCAAGCCATATTTAAAAAAAACGGACTGAAATGAGTCTCTGCTTCATTCTGCAGGCGGGGAGGAGAACGGTGGTGCTGCTCTGCAATGCTCTGTACAGCTGTTTGCTGAAACTAACGGCCCTTTTAGTGTCTCTGTAATGCATGTGCTAGTTTTATTTTTTTAACACGGGAACCTGTTACCCTCAAAAAGGGGTCTGATACAGGGCCATGTTATCAAACATAGGAACTGGACGTGTTCTAAGGCCACCTGGCCACCCACCGCCAGCTGGGTAAATGTCACCGGTTCCAAAGCTCGTTCTGATTGAACCCATGGATGGTGGGTGACAGTCCCCACCCTCCCGCCCTGTTCCCCGCTTGCACCTCAGGAGTGCCGAACCAGATGTCCTTCATGTGGTCACAGATGGCCTTGGCAGCTGACATGGCGCTGGACAGCTTCCTGGCTTTGATGACGGCTGCCCCGCGCTGCTGGACGGTCTGGGGGAGAGGGGTACATCAGGAGTACACATACCCATACACACACACACACACACACACGCACACATCTGGGCTCTGTGGCACCATACATTCAGCATAAGATAAGGGGCAGGATCATTAACTATGGTGAGCTCTCAGGTCTCCTCTACGTTAAATATTAATATTCCAACTGCAACGTTACGCTATTGGGACCAGAGGGCAGTTTTCTGTATGACAGGAATCAAACCAAACTGACAAATGTTCTGCTGTTTATTGTGTGTCACCTCCATCCCACCCCGAATTTACAGTCCTGACTGGGTGGGGGTGGGGGGCATGAATAACTTTATCACAGCTAACTAGCTGTTAATCCGGCACTAGCCTCTGCACCAAAGGCACTGCAAAGCATTCCCAAGGATGAACCTAACTGTGATCCCCATCTAGATAAAAGACAGTAACACTGAATGGTATATTAAATGGATGCCGCCCCTTTAAGATCACGCACTCTTTAGCTTAATAAATCAAATCATAAGTCTAAAGTCCAGTTTGTGTGAATTAGCACATAACACAATGTTCCCCACAACACAAAACTGTTTTCTATCTGGGTACAGAGGCATGGAGGCATTGACTGTAAATAACTGCAGATATACTGACCAATCATTTTAAATGACCATTAAAGCCATGGGGCTCTATCTGTAGAATCTTTATTCTTAATAGTAAAGGCATTTTGGTGATTTCAAATGTTCTTTCAGTCTTTTTATCTTTACTAAAGTTTTACAGATGATGGTGCTAGTAGCATTCCTCTTGGAGGGGTGAGGTTATCCTAATTGGGGCAGTTCTCAGGTTCTCCAGCAGGGGGCGGACTGAGCTCATTGACTCACAGTGATGAAATCCCCCTTGAGCCAGGCATTGTTGTTCACCGCGTCCAAAGCGGACACCTCCTTGCCGCGTAGATTGACCGTGGCGTGGTGGACGTCCGGGTACTGGGTGGAGGAGTGGTTCCCCCAGATGATGACGTTCTTGACGCTGTCAGAGGACACGCCTACTCGCATGGCCACCTGGGAGCACACATTTTTTAAAAGGACACAGAAAGACAAATAAGGGACACGACAAACTGGAAGTTGAGATGTTAAACACTGAACATACAGGCCAATGTTTAAAGAAACAGTACAAAAGCATTAATTCAGTACTGAGCTCATGGGAGTTTTACTTACACAAAAATGTTCTGATGGCAGAAGGAAAATAATCGGTTCAGTGAGACAGTCAGTCAAATTGTAGAGGAGGTGGGTTAAATCAACTGGAGGAGGTGGGACCAACCTATCAGATGTCTTACTCCTGCTTCCTCTAGTTGCTTGGACCCACCTCCTCTACAATCTGATTAGTTATCACTCTGAACCAATCATTTTTCCTTCTGCCCTCAGAACATGTTTGAGTAAGTAAAACTCCCATGAGCTCAGTACTACAGGGGTCGATGCAGCTGTAGAAATGACCTTAAAGGGACAGTCCACATCACATGGCACAGGGGTAAACAAGACAGAGACCTGTGAGCGGGCTCTGTTATGGTCCAGCCTGGTCAGGCAGGAGAAGTTCTCTTTGGGGATGGAAGGGGCAGACTTGGAAGCGATCAAGCAGTTGGTGTTGGCTGGATTTCCTACAACCAGGACCTGAGAGAGCAAGTAAGGGAGAAGTGACCACATGTCAAACGCAATTAACCGCCATGTCCTTCCAGAATAATCCCCACCATGAGCCACAAAGCAGCCATTTCGCCACTATGTTGTGCAGTTTAGCTGAGGTACCGCTGTATAGTCAATCAATAAATTACTCCAAGAGATCTCCTTGACTGCACATAAAATCAATGTTAAATGTCAATGACATATTGAACGAACACCAGTTACAACTGTGGTATATAATATATAATTCATAGATTTGTGGTTTATACTTTTTGTGTCTTGTCAAGATAAACTATTCATATTGCATAATACTCATATTTTGACAATAAACTAATTACAGAAATCCATTTCTCTGGTTGCTATCTAGCAGCTACTTAAATCTGTGGAGAGTTTTTTGGTTAGATTAATTACATTTTCCAGGTCCTCAATTTTCTGAGTGCTTACAGGAACCTCTGCAAATAAACACTTCAGATACATTATGTCAGAACAGACCCCTTGTCAGCAGCTAAACCTAACGTGCAGCGGTAATTATGTTAAATTACTTTTTCTTCAATTATGCATGATGACTGTCATATTCATACAGCTGGATCAAACCAAACCAACGACTTGGCAAATTAGTTTGAACCAAGGAAATGGACCTGAGTCGATATAATCACATGACTGCACTGGAGATTAGAGATCAGCAGGAGGCTCACTCGAGCAATTCAACACCACGTCAATACAAGTCCTGAATAATTAACATACTAATCATGTCTCACTAAAAGACAACCGTAATTATGTATAAAAATTAATATGACTGGTATAGGATAAACTTATGCTCTGCAACTCCCACTAAACACAATCCTGCTCTTGAATGACCCCATATATTATTCAAAGATGAATGTAAATAAATTAGAATTTTAACTAAAAAAGGTAAACTGTCAGTCAGTCACCTTCACAGTCTTCTTGGCATACTTGTCCAAGGCAGCCCCCTGGGTCTTAAAGATAGCCACATTGGCTTTGAGAAGGTCCTTTCTCTCCATGCCCTCCTTCCTGGGCATGGAGCCCACGAGGATTGCAGCATCCAAGTCCTTGAAGCCCACCTCCACCTTATCCGTTGGAATTACCTCTGCAGAAAGACAGCAATTAGGCCCTTCTTAGTCTTAAATAAAAATATACTTTCAATATATCTCAAACTTCTAACTTCACTTTATTTCAGGGTGTAAAAAATTGTAGGGCTGAAAACATGCAGGTGCTATTTATGTTAAAAGATCATAAAAAATGATGCAGACACATCAAAAGGGTGATTAATATTATTACAGCCCAGTAATTTATTGACCAGTTGCTTTGACATACTGCTTAGCTAGTGGCTTCCCAGGTCAGCTTGGGGGGGGGGGGGGGGGGGGGGGGGGGGGGGGGGGGGGGGGGGGGGGGGGGGGGG
>JAODKC010000110.1:239081-252859 GCA_026777985.1 Mormyrops attenuatus
CCCCCGCCCCGGTCGAGTTTCTGTCGTCCCCCCCCCCCTCCGACCTCACGGACCGCGTGGGGGGGGGGGGGGGGGGGCCACACAGGAGCGTTAAAGGACACGTAATTGAAAGGGAAGGGGCAGGTAGCCGATGATGGTGAGGAGAATCAAGGGGGTGGGGCTCCATGTCTCCAGCAGTGGCATCCTGGTGAGACCCCTCCTGCCTCCCCCCAGGGGGGTGACCTGGCAGAGCCCATGCCAATCCAGTGGCCCTTCATGCGGAAGAAGCTGAAGGCAGCATGTCCAGTCCCGGGAGCCAGCAAACGCTCCATAAATTTTGCCAGTTTAACCCGTTTAGTCTTTCTTCTCTCTGCTCTCACCCAGGCTGGGAGTTCGGGGAGGCGTTTTCCCTGAGAGGAATCGACGTTTCAATGCTCCATCGCCGGCGGGAGGAACGACTGAAGCAAAGTGAGCGGAAGAACTGAGAGCAACGGGTGCCCTCCGCGGACGCGGGAATTAACGCACGTCACATATGGAATAGTCCGGTTTATGGAGGCACGCCGGGAACCTGTCTGTCACGCACAGAATGACGATCCCAAAGACGGCAAACCCCGCATCCAGCTGCAGGAGCGGCTAATCACTCTCTCCAGCTGCGGGATCCGCGAGATTTTAATGAGCAGAAACGAGAGTATATTAGCTGCAGTTTATATACTTATTGATTTATTACTCATTTATTTCAGGCGGGTTGATTATTCTGATCCTCCTTGAAGGACTCTAATTTTTTAAAGCTTTTGAATGGAAGATTGTGCTCTGGGTAATTTGGAAGATAAATATGACAATACGGGAAGGGAGAAAGACGGAGGCAGATAGAGAGAGAGAGTCTGTAGGGGGGGATACTGGGGGAAGGGGCGAAAAATTATTGAACGACTGGCGTAACAGAAAAGCACGGGATAAACGGAGACCATTAAGACTCTATAAGTCTGAGGTCTATATATATGCACTAACATCAATACTGCTGTAATCTGTGATTTCACCCCAGACACCCCGAAAATCCACCGGTAACCATTTATGGACACATGAAAAAAAAATTGCAAAAGATCTTCTTTATGTCTTAATTAACTCTTAATGCAAGACATCCCTCGTACTTATTTAAAGTTCATTTGTGCTGCTGACGGAGATTTTTTTCTATAATTTCAGCTCGAAAACACTTTTCAGGATTTTTTTTACCTGAAAAATACTTGAAATGTGAGTCCAGTACCTCTTTCATTCACATATTCCGCTGATATGATGCTGCCCATCTTAAATCCATTTCTGCCGGAGGATTACACAGCATCGCTTGAAAACCGGAGGGACGACTGAGAAGCGAGGAAGAGTGAGAGCTGCGGGGAGGGGAGCCTGAAATAAAGGCTCGTCGATGTTAAAGTCTGTGGAAATCAATTTTTAAACCTGTTTTCATCTCCGTATTCTAACAAAGGCGTAATTACAGCATCCAAGAGCACACGCTGTGAACGCCGGTGAATTGGCAGAGCAGTGTTCCGTTTCTTCCACTAGAGGGAGGTACAGGCTAATCGTAATTATCGCTAATAACGCTCCCACACTTTGAGAGGGTGGCCCCGCTAGGAGTGTCGGCACTCTTTGTAGAATATTGTTCTTTGATTAGATTAAAGCCACTAGTTCTGAGGTTTTCCTCCTTGGAAGCCAGGCTGCAGCTTTCTGGAAGTCGGCAGTCTGAGGAACTGCTTCAGCTCTAGGTGAAGCTGTGTCTTAACAACACAAAACAATGTAGTGACTGACAGCGGCGCTGACATCAGTCAAGGGTGTGAGAGGGGGTCCGAGGCCTCAGGGGGATACAGGTGGGTGTGGGCTGTGTGGTGTTAAGCTACACACATTCACACATACAGGGCATAAAAACACAGTATATGGCTCTCAAAGAATCACACTTGGTGCAATTAGATGTGATTAGCTCTATTTTATTAGATCTGAAACGCCATGCTATGCAATGACTGTAATAGTAATCCATGCGTGCATGCATCCATCTTTTTGTTCACTCTAACTGCAAAGCACCCTTCGGTTCAGGCTGGGAGCTAAAGGAAAGGTCCATGTAAAGCGGGTAGCTAAAGCGGGTCAGGTAGAGATAGGGCTCTGAGGTATTGTTTTTGAGATTTTTAATCTGATTTGGACCATCCATCTTCCAGCCACTGATCCAGAGGAGGCTGGTGCCTATCCCAGGCAGCACAGTGCACAAGGCTGGGGACACGCATGCACATTCACACACTAGGGGCAACTGGGAGACGCCAAGCTGCCTGACTGCATATCTTTGGCTGTGGAAGGAAACCGGAGGACCCAGCGGAACCCTGCAGGGGAAACTGCAGCCTGACAGAACAGAGGAGGGATTCGAACCCTACAGGGATGTATGAGTACAACTATAAGGTGATTTGTAAGATAGCAGCCTTTTGCTGAAAACGCATCACACATTCACATCCACATCCAAGGTTGAGCATGTTCTTGTTGGCCCACAACTATTGCGGAAGAAGATCTGACCAGTGCTGTTCAGTCAATATGCTTCAGTCCTGTTCCATTTACTGAATTAATACATTTCTCTTTATGTTTTATGTTATTTTTGGAACATTTTTGACCAAACCTACATTATAAACCTTTTATATAGTGTGTCCATAGGAGTTATACGCTGCTACATCACGATTGTCAAATAGATATTTTATGAATGATGTGTGTCAATAGACATACTGATATTCCCATAATGATTCCTAATTGCTCTTTATTGCTTTCATGGACCAAAACTAGCCCCTAAACTAACGAAATATGTTACCATTGGGTTACCCCATACAAGAAAAGGACTTTATTTAACGTCAGTCAGTGATATGTGTAATTTAAGGTTCGAGTTTGAGAGTGTTTGTGTATGTGTATCTGTCTTGGGGGGGGGGGCACGTGGCGGGTTTGGGATCGAGCTTCTGCCTCATCACTTTAATAGGGCCTAATACAAGCATGGCCATCTTCCAGGAATAACTCCCAGTCACTCAGCTTGGAATAGCCCAGGGGGGGGAAATACAAACACCCTTATCAGGAGACAAACATACCCACCTACAACACCACCCCCCCCCCCCCGCCTTCCTCATTAACATTCATTTTCTTGCGCTGAAAAGGGAACACTCCTTAATGGTTTTGAAAACCGATTTGATTTGATTACCACATCTTAAAAAGCAGACTTCCTGCTCCATATTAATGTGAATGTCTACGCAAAGACAGAATTCAACCAGAGAATTCAATTAACTTTTTTCCCCTCTCCTCGTCCCTTTTTTCTACTAGATGGAAACGGAAAAAAATGTGATCTCTTGGGAAATAACTTTCTTACGTCGAGTGGAGTGTTTGAAGTGGAGGCACTACGCAGCAAAATGGCTCATCTGCAGTGGTCGGCGTCACGTCTTTAATTAAGATACTTTCCCCTCTCCTGCGTTTATTCGAGTGTTGAGACAAACGTTTTCATTTAAAAACACCAACAATCTAAGTGGTCGATAACACAGACGTACAATATCCTGCATAATGTGCCGGGCTTTCATGTGCTGAAGAGGATGTCAGGAATGTGTCAAAGATACAACAGTACAGTACAGAACAGTAGAGGCAGGCAATGAAATAAGTTCTACTGCTCTATGTTGTTGAATTGTTGTGCATTTGCTAAATCTTGATTTGATTTTGATCTGGATGTCATTAAGTCAGCTGCTGAAATTCAGTTTTCACTTTTACTATTCTATTCTATTATTATTATTATTATTATTATTATTATTATTATTATTATGCAATGCATCAAGATGTTTCTTCTCAGGAAACTGGCAGGCAGAGGAATCAGCGAATCAGGTGAAATCAGCCAGCGACCACGTGACACACGTGTGACACACATGTGTGAGATCCCCCCCCCCCACGTGCTCACTGTAATCCGGCCCGACGTGCAGCCGCTGCTCGTGTGGGCGGCCGCGTGTGTCTGCCAAGGCCGATTCTGGTCGGGCCCGCGAGCAGACGCAGAGAGTAGCAGCTGGTCCGCTTGTGCTCCGGTACCGGTGCTAGGGAGGGCAGGCCTGCTCCTCTTGCACCCTCCACCTGCACCCCAATTAGAGATCGGAACCCCCGACTCGCTCTCTTGTGACCCCCCCCCCCCACTCCCCATCTCCTGCAGCTTCACGGATGCTTACTGGTTCTACACTGGAGCCGGTGTGACCAAAAAACCTGTGAGGCATCTGCTTTTAAGAACAGGGATCGGTGACAAACAAGTGCATTTTGCCCCGCCCCCCTCCCCCTCAGCTTTCGGGCCCCCTCTGTCAACAGGATTCATAATTGAGCGGATCAGTGTGGCGGGGCTACAGGTAAGTGCCGACCCCACCCCCCCCCGGCAGCACAGATGTAGCTTTGTGTGTGCCCCCCCATCCCACCCTGCACCCCCTTAATCTCCATCTCCTTACCCGCCTGAAACCGGAGGTGGGCTGCCTCCCCTGTGCCCAGTGGACACCCGCCCCTGCCACACAGACCTGGGGAGGCTTACCTGATTGTTCGCTGCAGATGCTGGGGGGGGATGGGGCTTGGGGGGCGGGGAAGAGGGGGGGCTGAGGAAGCTGCAGTTAAGGAATATTGAGATCCAGGTGGAATGTTGCCACTGTTAACCTGGAATGCTTTACAAAATATTACGTTCCACAAATTGGGAACGGAAAGCCGACCTGGTTTCAGGATTTTGCTACACTATTATATGAACGGGCACTGGGACCAGTAATCCAGTGATGCTGGACTTTGCTGCTCAGAAACAGCCACAGGTTTACTTCTCCAGGGAAGGATCTCTGTTCCCCGTCTCTTCTGTACTGGAAAGATCAGATGCCGTCCATGAGTTGAAACAATAGCAGCCATCCCACAATGCCGCAGGGCATCCTGACTTACCTGCAATTCTGTGTCCCACTCTGTTGGCCTTACGCTCCTTGAGCTTGGAGGAAGCGGTGACTCTCCATCCAAGGGAGGTATAGATGACTTGGGTTCTGTGGCCGAGACCCTGGGGAATGCTCGGTAGCTGCCGGATGTGGCGGCCCTCCCTGACCCGGTGCTTTTAGCCCTAATGTCATTGGACTCTCAGGCATATAGGTTAATGGACTAGAAAGCGCCAGCTCCTCGTCCCCTCTGGACCCCCCGTTGGAGGTGGAGCACGGTCCCGACCCCCCCTGCATCTCGCTAGAGCCTCTCTAACGAGCTGACTGGGCCAGTGGGGACTGCCAGAGTCTGGCTAATTGTTTCCTTCGCCAACAGGTGCCTTCAACTCTCCTGGCTGCTTTGGGTCTCAGCCAACCAGGGGCCATCTGCAGGACGGAACATCATCAATGGGAAATTCACTCACGGATGTTTAAAAATAGCTGACCCTTCGTCTGAGGAACACTCACTGATAGTTTGTGATGATGGCGAGCGTTCAGTCCCATGGAATGGCTGGTTTGTGTTCTTACGTGACCATGATACGCTCGTAACATGGACTGAGTACTACTGCACTCCACAGTCTTCTTTCTAGCAGAACAGATACACACACACACACACACCACTGTTCAGATATCAACAAATCGTTAATTATAATCTTGCTATGTGGCTGATGAAGTCCCTTCATACTAAATTTGTACAGTATGCCGAACATCTGAATTTTATTTTGATGCAGCCGTCCATTTTTATGTGAATAAACCACTGCCACTAAATAAATTTTGTGTCATTTTTAATTACTTTTACATACTAGAATGTAGGCTACAACATCCTCTCAAGCAAAAGAAGAAAACCCAAATTGCATAAACCATTTTTTCCCAGCGTTTAATTGGTTTTATAAACAGATTAATTTTTAAAGGGGCTTAATTACTTTATCGCCGTGCATGGCGCTCGTGAAACTGTTCAGCTCGATCAAGTACAATTTCCTCTCTCCTTCTTAAAAGCTTGTAGCCTCTAGGCAGTTCTCTCTTACGGTGCAGTAAGCCTTGTAAAAGCCGCACGGCTCCCGCATCAGTTCAGGACGGTGCTTTCACCGCCCGCTGGCATCCTGTAAACTCTGCTAGCTGCATGTGGGGTGGACAGGTGGATTCTGGGAAATGGAGTTCGGCGCATGATCAAAAACCCGAAATGACTTTTCTAGTTGATGGCGAATTCACGGGTAGGACAGGGTGAACTTGTTGCAGGTGGAAGATTTTTTTTGATGCGCTTGCTGCAGACAATTTTGTTTCCAAAGTGTCAACCAAGAGAAGAACCTTCTACTGCCTGCATAGATTGATGAAACGCTCAACTGATGCCTGCATAGACTGATGAACAACGGACTCAAGGTACTACTCCATTTCCAGGACGTTTGAGGTGACGTGACTGTGCGATTGTATTGCACTGACGGCAAATGCTTTCTCGGTTTGGATGCTTGTTTTTCTGGTTAACAATCACTGAAAGCCTGGCAATTACTTTAGCAAGCGACGATAAAGGTTCCTTGTCATCCAGCTCCTCCTTTGCCCATGTGGGCTTCAAACCCATAGCTCTCTGAGGCCAGCCGCAAAAAGGAAACAAAGGCATCTGTTGGAACAACTGGATTTGAACCAAGCTATTATGTCTCATGAATGCTGAATACAGCAGAACGAGTAAAATATGCCCACGGGAGGTGTGCCGCACGGACAAAATGTATGAAACAGCCTCATTTGTTTGCTTCATGTCTTTATTCTGCACGGCCGTGATGTAAATTATATTCTCGTTTCTATCCCCTTCAAAGGCGAGATGTTTGTCCAACATGGGATGGATCAAATCCCGAGGCAGGCGCCGGGGAAACAAAGAAGGTCCGTGTCGAAAGTGACGGTGGCCGACTGGGTTTATGAAAGATGACGTTTTTAAAAAGGCGTTTTAAAGGACTGGAGACGCCGCCGTAAGCTCGAGGGTCCGGCTGGCCCGCGCGCGCGCTCGTTCGCTCCCCCCAGTGACCCGCGAGACGTGATTTCGAAGGGTTTGGGTCAAGCCCACGCCACCGCCAGAAAAAAAGCCTTTTATTTCTCGTAATTTGGAGCCCGCGAATGTTAGACTCGGGGTCATTTTTCCCCAGAAAAAAAAGCATTAACCCCCGTTTTTGGCGGGCCGAGCCTAACGGTGAGATCACAATTTGGATGAGCCTGATTATTCACTAAATACAGTACATAAACGCGTTGGGCCCTTAACACCCAGCGCACTCTGGTATTATCGCATTACTGTCAGCCTTTGTTGCGTGGCAGACGGGAATATGAAAGCAATCTATCCTGTAGTGTGACTGGCTCCAGAAGCCCAGCCCTGATAAGGGGACCCCCTGGCCCCAGTTACTATCCGGTCCAGCGGGCGGAGCTTAGAGTCTAATCCCTTGGAAAGTGGTTTGATTATTGCTGACCAGCAAATGCTAGTAAGGCAGCAAGTTGGGGGTAACAAAAAAAGACTATTTTTTCCTCCTCTAGTCCGTCACATTTGTTTTGACACACGGCTGTAGTTAATCACTTGGAACCGGAACGTGTCAGTTTCTCAGTTTTGGTGACAACCTCTTCCCCGACTTTTTTTCTTCCTTTCTTTTTTTTCTTTATGCCGTACATGTCAGAACGGCCTGATATGTGTTTCTTACTCCTATTCCTTTGCTAATCGGGCCAGCAGCAGCCTGGTGGAGCTAGATTGGGGAACCGCAGCCGACGGGCCTTTGCGTGACACCAAATTCCCATCCCGTGTCGAGTGCCTCATTGTTTAGTCAGGCTGTGGCCAATCACCTGAGGGCCCAGAACGGACCCGCCTTTACATTTCTGGGTGGGACCTGAAACTGAGCCTGGATCGCTGTTTTAGCGGGCATCCTCTGGCCACACGTAAACTGGAGCTGCATGCCGCCTGCCTACTGCCTGTTTCCCGCAGTGCCTTGTGTTCTAAGTCGCACTGCCGAATCCTGTCTGGTCTCCGGGGCGGGAAGCGAGCGCAGCCGCTAATGAGGGCGCCTGGCCTTGGTCTGCGTCCCCAGGCGGCGGAGGCTGGGCCAGCCTGGTACGCCTGGGCGGCGCCGAGACAACGGCCTGCGCTTACATGGGCCGGTCTCCTCCGGGGGTCCACGCTGCCATGCAGTGCCGCATGTGGCTCGGAGGGGGAGCCGAATAATAGCATAGGGAGGTCCCTTTAAACGAGAGGGTTAATTAATAAATGGGGCATGACTTCTTTAATTATGGAGTGGGTTTTAATGACGCCACAGCGCGTTCCACAACGAATCAGCTAATGATGCGTCGGAAAATTATAATCCGCGTAGAGGAATAAGGTCAGTCGCCAATGACGACGGGGACACAGCGGCTCCATGTGCATGTGAGTTTTCAGAGGAGAGTGCAGCTCTCCAGTGCCGGACAGAGGGAGGTGGGGGGGCCCAGCACGACTCCCCAACAGGCACAGAAGTCAGAGGTGGGCCGAGGGGGGCGGGGTTTCTCTGGGACGGGTCTCCGCTCTGGTCCTGGCGCCGACCCAGCTCTTGGCTGCCCGCGAGGCCCCTGACTGCAGCGGGTGGCGCCGCCCCTCCTGGAGGAACGCTCTGACGTTGGGCAAAACTGAATAGCCCTGAGTGCCCTGGTGATGCTCCCGTTAAAATTTCAAGCAGTGGTCATGTATGAGCGGCACAGCAAAGCGCCAAATAAAGTAAATAAATAAGAGCACTGGCTATTCCATAAGCGAGATATCAAAACAAACAGTGTTGTAAATAAATAAACGAAAGCACGGCATGTGTTTTCGTCTGTTTGTGGCATGCTGGGGATTTATCCCAGTCCTTCACCTTATTTTTTTACGCTCAGAAAACATTAAAGTCCCCGATGCTTGCATCTTTTCTAATTAAAGTGTTTGTTGTCGTTTCCAGATCCGCGGTGTGAAATTAAGCTAGCAGTTTATGTAAGACCCATGGAGTAAATCAAACACTTTTCTCATCAGAAAGACAGGGACTTCAATCACTTCAAGCTCATATATGTGTGCCTTTTGTTAAGTTTGCTATCTGCATGCTAAGCCAATTTTCTACTTAGACTCCAGCATTTAAAAGTGTTATTTGGTTCCCTATGTGGTCTTAATTCTTACCCCTCGCTGATAAGCACTGCCATAGCACGCAGTGAAAATATATGCTCAATTATGCAGGCATTTAACATTTCAAATTATTCCTGGTCCCACTATTTAATAATCTTTGTGGAAGTCTGTGGTTTTGTCTTTTTTGGCTATTTTTACTTCCCTCTTGCTAATGTGTCCTCAACCAAGTGCTTGTTTATGTTTAACCAAGTGCGATTTTCATTGCTTCTTTAAAATGCATATGTTTCGTTAATTGGATAAGAAACAATTAAATTAAAACACCTGGGTTTATGAAAGAAGAAACGGCTAAGGAAAAAGAATCGAAGATGCTTTGCTAGTTACTACATCAACATCAACAATAACAGGGACAGAAGCATTAATCTGGGTTGCTCTTTGCTGGCCAACATCAAGGCTGGGGTGTATCACACACAGAGTGTTCATTTTTCCAGCCAACCCGTAGCTGTTCAGCTGATGTGGGCCCAGGGCCAGCAGATTAGCGAGTAGGATCAGCCAGGGTCACCAGCGTCCAATCAACCGCTTTTTGTCTGCCTCTGAAATTTCTGATCGCAAATATGATGTCTGTTTCGTCTGTGTTAGGAAACATTTTGGTGTTTTTTTTTTTTTTTCCTAGTTGTTTAAAGATACTGATAATATCACTGCAGTATAAATATTAAAATATAATGATATTCAACAGCTTGTGTTTTGCAACTGCAGCATAACGTATATTTAACAATGCTGTATAAAAGAATAAGCTGTAAACGTAGAGCTACAGTACATTTGACAAATGCAGTTGTATGTCAGTGAGATCTACTACTTATGTAAGGTCTTGTATAAAGATGCATGAGAGTTGAGGTGAGATTGGGCAGGAGCAGGCTGTAAGGGTTCAGGGTGAGTGTGATCCCATTTTCATGAAGTGCCTTTTCCAGCTGGGGACCAAAGGGCACTGTCGTCCTGCTCTGTGTCTCCGTCCCGGGGCTGTTATCTGCATACCCTTCTGTCAGCAGGTCTCTCTCGGCAGCCTTCACGGTGAAAGTTACGTCCTTGCTGGACTCCCTAACTCCCCACCTCGCTTGGCCACCTTCACTTTCTCTAACCCGTCTTTCTTGCCTTCCATCCATCTCCCTTCCTCTCTCTCTGCTCTCCCTTCCCTCGGGGCCCCTCCCTCCCTCCCTTTCTCCTCCTCTCTCTGCTCTCTGAGCTGGAAAATTGGCTCAAAGAGGGCCGCTGCCGCGAACAAGGGCTGGTCACTCAGCTGGACGACCCAGGGTTTATCTTTTTATGGTAACCGAAAAAAAGTCATGTAAAGAAAAGAGGAGGAAATAAAGGAATAGTTTTGAGCAGTCACTGAAACCAATAATGGGGAGAAACCCATTTTCCACAGTCAGTGGCACCGGCTGTCTCCCCAGGGCCGAGAGACAATGCCTACTCGGTGTTTTGGAATCGGCGTTTTGGCTAATGTTGATTTTTAAAATCAGGTCGTCTCAAGATTAAAATCTGATTCATCAAGCCCTGAAAAATCAGGGTGATGACCGAGGAAAGTCCATTTGCGTAGTGGTCCTGATTTAAAGGTATCTGCTGCATCTGAGGGTTGGGATAAAAGACGGCCCCTTGAATTGGGAGGGGCGAGGAGGCCTTCGTGATGTAACACCCCCCCCCGCCCCCCTGTCACAGTGATGTTCCCCCTGCATGCTCAACAGTGCTAAGCAGACACGCTCGTTCCGGCTCGTTCCATGTGCGGACGACGGGCATGAGGGAGCACAAAAGCGACTCTTCCCTGTTAGGGAGGGAGTCAGTTCCGGGGAGGGAGACCCAGTGCCGGGCCAGGTGGATCTCAGCGCTGAGGCACTGAGGGCCCTGCGGCTTGGCACGGGTCTGGATATCTCCACAGTATGGGCGCCTGCTCCTCCTCTGTTCCTCAAACAGCCCCAGGGGGGCGGCAGGATATAGCCCAGGGGATAATGAGAAAGAAAAAAAGCCCTCTTTCTCATTCAAACCTGCTTAATTCCATTTTTGGCTCCGTCCACCAAACACCCGCCTGGCTGCAGCCGGCCAGCGTCGCTTCGCGGCAGAATGGCTGAACGTGGTCGCATTACAGTCCTTCCACAGTGGAGCTTCTCTCGCTTCGCTGCTGCAAGTTGCCGGCCGTCGATTTTTGCCGGTGTGCCGGCCTGTGGGAATTTTTTACGGCAGGACCAGAAGCAGTGCGTCAGCACACCGTCCATCACGCTAACGGGAGACTGAACAAATTGCTCGTTTCACTGCTGACAAGATGTTTAACGAGAGCACCATGTAAATTGGTCTCATTCGGCCACTTAGCAGCTCGTCCAACACAATGGAGGAGCGGCTCCCCATTGAGGCTTCTCAGGTCGCTGAGTAAGAGGAGGCCTTTTGCCTTTTATGTAACATTAGAGAGGGAATTAGCAGCGCGGTCTAGGGTGTCAGTCTGGTTGGCTCGTTAGCCGCCGTGGAGCTGGTTTTTAACCTGATCTAGAAGAGCTAGCTTCACACCGGCCCCCGCTGGCCAGCACTGCAGACTCGACCTGACGGGTTTGTGTAACACTATCAGCCAGAGAGCCGCCTGCAATGCGGATTCTTCACTAATTACCACCTGTTATCCGATGCAGTGCTGGGGCACAAGGGAGGTGTGGCCATGGCAGGAGGTGTGGCCAAAACATGATGGGGCGTAGCTGAGAATGAGGGGGTGTGGCTGTGGCCTGACGAGGCGTGGCCAAAACATGAGGGCGTGGTGAAGAACAGGGGTGGTCGGGGCATTAGGAAGTGTGGCTAAAACATGAGGGGGCGTAGCTGAGAATGAGGGGGTGTGGCTGTGGCCTGAGGAGGCGGGGCCAAACCATGAGGGTGTGGTCAAGAACAGGGGGCGTGCTCAGGGCATGAGGCGGTGTTGCCGAGACATGAGGAAGCGTGACCAGAACAGGGAGGGCATGGCTGAAAAAGAGGACGTGTGGCTATGACATGATGAGGTGTGGCCAGGGTATGAGGAGGCGTGGCTGTGGCACGCGGAGGTGTGGTCAAGGACAAGGGGGCATAGTAGGAGGGTGAGGAGGTGTGTGTGTTGAGTGCTCACCTAATGCGGGATTTTTTTTTAGAGAAATGCAACTGTTCTTTTCAGAACCATGAACAGAAGAAGGAGCGATGCAAAGAGTGAGAGCAGCTGCTGTACCTAAGAATGGTGATGACTTAGTACCTGGATTGATCTACCACAGTTAAACTTTTACCTGATATAAAGAGAGGTGATGATGTACAGGAAGGATACAGTCAGATCTTATGTTTTGGGTCTGTTTTTATATGTAATGTTAGTGCTGATTTCTGATGTCACTTCAATTTATTGCTATTTCATCCTCGTTAAGGGCTTGTGTATGCATTTGTACTTTATATACTGTAAACCCATCAGTGCCTGTTCAATCCATAAACACTCGGAACTTTAAAGACCACTCAATCCATATTATTAGTGTTTTAATCTGTTCTGAGACTGGGTAGGCATGGTTTAGGTTCCAGATAATCCCACCTAACTCCACTGAATCCTTCAGAATACCAGTCAACGTTCACTGGCGGCCCAACCGGGGAGATGGTATACTGAAATCATGTTGTGAGCCTGACTTCCTACCCTTATCTGTCTCTTCTCCACACGGGAACGACTTGATTTTGTTTTTATGGTGCCTTCATGATTCAGTGCAGTAACACCTTCATACATCAGCAATGCAGTGTTCGCTTCCTTGACATAGTCGATTTGGATTAAAATGGGGAAAGAGGAGAAATGATCACAGCAGAAGCGTCAGGTTGTGCATTCAGCAGTTTCATGCGTCTCACCCACTCACAACGGAGAGGTAACCTGGTTACTGTTCCCATGGCGGTACTCCTCCAAGTGCATTGTGGGATGCGACAAATCACGTCAGCAAATTCGATAAATTCATCCCACAAAAGCTGTCCGTCCTTTAGTGGAGGACGGCGCAACCGAAGTTTGTGGGCTGGCGTGGGTGAGAGTGGGGGTCTGAGTTGAGGGGGTGGGGGAGGGGCTCACGACGGCAGCCAGTGATCACACGCCAAGGTTCTGATGAAGAAAGGGGACGGCGCGGCCTGCCGGCTGATAATTCGTCATGAGCTTGACTTCCATCTGCTTGTTTACTGGGCCGTCTCGTGCCGTTGCCGTATTTATTGACTCGTATCATTAGGCCTGAGCCAGTTGGAACAGCGTGGAAGAAAGGCCTGGCCGCCCCCCCTCCCAGCCGCCTCAAGCTCCTCCAGTGCCTTTTTCCCGCCTCACGCCTTCTTTGGCCTCGCTGAGTTATGTCATCTGGGCACCCACTGAGTGCTGTGCCTGCCCCGAGCAGGAACCACGCATCTCATTCACCGCTGGGGGGGCGGGGTACCAGTACGAAGGTAAAACAAGCAGATACACATGCCAAAAACACGCTTCCACAGCTAAAAGAGTAATTAATGCACCGGGAGCCACGCCGAAAGGTGAGCATTCCCTCACATGCGTGTACAGTGCGTGCTCCCTTCTCATGCTGCACACGTTCTCGGACACCTAGCTAATTATCGTTCCCACTTAAACTCTCACTTACACCTGCCCTCCCCCACCGCGTGATCAAACCATACAAGCAAATGCTGTTACCATGGCCGGCGCATGACTGGCCCGTTACCGCACCGGGGTGGGGGGGGGGGGGGGGGGGGGGGGGGGGGGGGGGGGGGGGGGGGGGGGGGGG
>JAODKC010000110.1:261060-288156 GCA_026777985.1 Mormyrops attenuatus
CCAGGTCCCCACTGCCCTTACAACCCCCCCCCCCCCCCACCCCCTGCAGAGGGAGAGTGTTGCATCATGGGATGCAGATATCGTTCAGAGGGTTATACTGCTTAAAAGTATGCTTTCTTACACAGAAGTCACAAACTCAGTCACCTATATGCCATACAGTCTGTGCCACATGGTTTTTTTAACTGACATGTTTTGTCACATGCAGGATCACGATCGCTTTTGTGCTGCTTAGTAAGTGTCTGTCGTTCTGATGCAGTTATCAATCCTTCCATCTATCCATCTTCCAACTGCTTATAATGGTCACGATAACGATGTTGGCACCGGGCCCAAATCGGGGGACACCTTGACAGGTCCATCATGGGGCAAATACACACACACACATATACACAGACAGACACACACATATACACACACATACATATACATACACACACACACACACACATATACACAGACAGACACATATACACAGACAGACACATACATATACACACACACATATACATACACACACACACACATATACACAGACAGACACATATACACAGACAGACACACACACACACACATATACACACGCAGACAGACACACACATTTATGCACACACACACAGACACATATATACACACATATACACAGACAGACACACACACACATATATACACAGATAGACACACACATACACACAGGCAGACAGACACACACATATACATGCACAGACAGACAGACACACATATACACACACACACACTCATAGAGACAGTTTTCCACTTTTTGGAAGTTTTTGTCTTCATCTTTAATTGTATATGTATTATAAATGAAAGGAGTTTCCATTGAGACTTTATATTCTAACTATTGTAACATCCGATTATAAACATTGCCAAAGTAATAACAATAATAATATTAGTAATAATAATAAAAGTCTGTGATTCAATTGAAATATATAGGGATGCTTCAATCAAACAGGGGGGATTTAAATTAGAAGATAATAAAGTACAAATGTGATGAATCAGAGCACGACCTTAGAAGGTCATTTTTATTTCAGTTTTGGATGAATACTGTCTCTCTCTTATAATACCATAATAAAATGTACATTGCAGATGAAAGCCATTTTACAAGGCGGGACCTTGGTCATTTTGTAGCATCTGGTCAGTGATTTATACAGCTCTCAGTGGTATTAGGGGACAGGTTCCGACACTGTGCCCGTGATCAGGAGGACGCTGGTTCAAATCTCAGAGTCAGCAGAGAAAGTACACTGTCGGGCCCTTGAGCAAGGCCCCTTAACCTCAAACGCTCTAGGGACTGGCTGACCCTGTGTGTGCTAAATAAACAGAATGTAAATGTTTTAGCAAATACTGACAGATGGAAACTATGAACCAGCCATGTTACATTTCATCTTGGTTGATATTTACCTACCCGGCTGACTCAGAGGAGGTGTCGACCACGCTGGCGACCAGGCCTGTGATTATACACGTGCTGATGTCGCCGCCGTCTCGCTCACCCCCGATTCCCCTCATCGTTCATCCGGCCACTCTTCTCCAAACAGCCCCCACCGTAACCCGGGCGCTCAGGTTGCACCTCAGAGAAAAAGCCATCGCCCAGTAATTGTATTTAATTACCTCCTTTTCCTGCTAATGCCGGAAGAAGCGGCACTCTCCTGCACCCGAGGAGGAGAAAGGGGTGAGAAATGGAGGTGTTTAACACCTCACATGGAGGTTAAAAGCTGGGGGCGCTCCTGAGGGGGGTGCGCATGTGCGGCCCTCACCTAAGCCTCTTAATTATGTCCTTGATGACTCGCGTGCTCCCGTTTTCACCTGGAGCTGCCTGTATCCTTGGACAGTGGCAAACAGGGCACAGGGGACCAGGTTGAGGATGGGGGGGGGGCGGTGGGGGGTTTAGGGGAGCGGGGAGCCAGCCTAGCCATTTGTGAACATTTGTACATGTGAATAGTTCAAACGGCCAATTACATTTCGCCGCCTATGCGTTATGGGAATGAACATCTACCCCCCCCAACCCACCCCCCATGGAGCCGTTATCCATCTGACTCCGGTCTCGGCCTTCTGAGCGTCAGTGTGCTGTAGAATCCGGATCAATACCTCGCCACCTAATTGGATCGGAGGAGAACGCCGGGCGAATTTAGGGATTATCCAAAATCAGTTTTGCCCAGAATATAATTCCGCAGACATGAAAATGTAGGTAATTAATAGGTAGGAATGCAGGGGGCGCTCTGCCGATTCCCCGATTGAGGTGTGAGTCGAAGGCGCCACGTCAGGTCATCCGGGAAGCCCATGTTTGCGGTCCTGTGCTGACAGAGTCTGGCACGCGTTAGGCGGGAATGGCGGAAGGTGAGAGAGGCCCATTAGCATGAAGCGATGGGGGGGGGGGGGAACCACCACTATTACCCTCCACGGGCCCTTTTTAAATGGCATAAGCTCATATAAAAAAGGCCACTCCCTCCCTGGGGTGGCACACAGCTGAACTTATTAGACCATGCCAGGGGCAGCATTCTCAGAGGCCCCGATGTCTGTCAATCAAAGTTCCATCGCCATGGAGACTAAGAGAAGACGGGCCGCCACGGGCTGATTGTGTTTTAACTTTGTTAGAGCCGTTGTTCCGCAGCCGTCCAAGGCCCCTGCAATCTCACAGAGTACATCCCGCCGCTGGGGTCATGTGACTGCCCACACACTCCCCTCTGCTATCCTGGTGTGTTTCTGTTCCTTCTGTGGACGTGAAACAGTAAGGACTCCGACGACTCAGGCTTTGTCGAAGGTCGCCTTCTGTCACCTCATCCCTCGGTTCTGTCATCTTTTGAAAAGCGACAAGACGATGTATGTTTGTTTACATGGAAGGAATTCTTGATTGAGCGGCTGTATAGGGACAATGTCCCTAACCCTAATTCTAAATTATTATAGCACCTGCTTTGGAGATACTGTATATAGCATATATACTGTGCCTAAACACGTAGGGGTATAATAAATAGAATTTAAAGGAACTTTGACTTGCCATCCCTTTGCTATTAGCAGAAGTACAATTATCCTGGAATTTTTGCACAATTCCCTCAGTCAAGGTTTAAAAACAACAAACAAGGACATATGATATAAAAAAAGATTTACTTTACTTAAAGCAGTCATTATAATGCCTTATATATACCTTCATAATGCATTATGATGCATTCATAAAGTATTATAAACATGGCTATAAATATTTATAAAAAGGCGTAACACATTATAGGCATGTTTATTATGCATTATGAACACATATTTAACGCACTATAAATACCTTCATAATGCAGTACAAAACATCCTTAATGCTTATACTGACCAAAATAAAAATAGCTGTAATGTGTCATGGCTTTTTATAAATATAGTCGTGTTTATAATGCTTTATGAATGTGTTATAATGCATTATGAAGGTATCTGTAATGCATTTGCTTTAAGTAAAATGTTACCAACGATTCATTCGTGAAGATTCGTAAACAGGGTGCTTGGGTGATCGATTAATAAGATGCCTTGAGTGTCAGAGGTGCCTAAATATGTCATTTATTAATACATCATTCTTATTCATATAACTGCAGAAACATGAACTCTCTCTAGAAATTCTAAGGTTATTTTTGACATCACACTACTTCACTTGTCATTTTTAAAGCCAGTATTTCAATTTTATGCCTGACTGGAAGATGGAATGAAAATCTGACCAGTTAGGAGTATGACAGATGCCCATTTGTGGGCTCTTGCGTTTGACTATTATGTGTATAGTAATGTATAGTAGCCATATTTAAGGACGCAGCAGTGGTGTGACAAACAGCGCGGCCGCACATGTAGTTGCCCATTCAGGTGCCTGTCTTCCTTCCCCCTCTGCCCCACCTCCTGCCACTTTTCTCCAAGGCGGCTGACAGCGAACTGTCTTGTTTCCTTTTACTTTCTAATTTGTCCCTTTTTGATATGAGAATATTGTTTTGTTCCCTCTCCCCTGAATGCAGGGAGGCCCTGGCAGCCGGTCGGCCGGGCTGGTTACCTCCCTACCGGCGGGCATAATGGGCGCGGGGGGGGGGGGGGGGGGTAGCCCTGACAGAGAATCGCTTTAAAGGGCCGGCTGACAGGTGTGTCGATTTGCGCAGATACGCCATTGTCACGGCAGGCCGGGAACAGAATATGAGACCTTCCCCGGCGCGTTTTTGCCACAAGGGAGATCGCAGCCCGGCCCCGTCTGTCGGCCGCGTGGCTCCGGGGCCGACCGTCTTCAGCACAGTGGAGCAGTGTTATCTTTCTGCTATCCAGGATCTCTGCCGACACCCACCTTTAACCCTCCACTTTTTTCATATGAAGAGCCCATTAACTTGAAAATGTCAGACAGGAGCACCTTCCTCCCCTTAGCTCTCTGGGGCTGGAGCATTGCCCAGGACCTCCCATCAGGAAGAGCGCCATCTGGAGGCAAGGTGGGGACAGGCCGACCTCGGGGCAGACAGCCATGACGGCAGATATGGAGGTCATGAACCCGGCGAGGGGGGAGGTAGCCAAAGCATCCGACAGCCTCCCACCCGAGGATAGGGAATTGTGGGTACACGTTCGTGTCTGTCAGTGCATGTCTGACACCGATATATGTGTTCACCTCGCTCTGGAGTTGGATAGATATTTCGAAATCAGTCTTAATGATTCTTGTTTATAAATGAAAAGGACAAAGTGTTAATATCATGTGACAAAACATCCATCCATCTTCCATAACCACAGTACAGGATGTAACATTGCTGCCTATCATGTAAATTCCTCCAGTAACATATTGTAATGTCTTCATACATGTGGTATACTGTTTCTTCCTTGTCTTATTCACTTGATGGTTGTTTGCATGTTAAAACTGAGCGCAGATTAAATCAAAGCTATGATCTTCACTTAGGCTCCGCCCATTATCACCCCGGAGGCGATTTCGCACCGCGGCTTTATTTTACACACAGAAGCCACTTTTGCTTTTCTTGCCGACCCCAGCCACATAGATTTCAGCGTCCCACTGATGTGACAGTGGCTCTCTCTCTGTGCCCAAAATGTGACTCCTGAGTAGCTACCATGTCTTATTTGGGGAAAAGCAGGGCCTTTTCATGTCGGGGTGTGTTTTCCAAAAGCAGATTTGCTAGCTACGTTGGAAACGGGCAACTGAATGAGTTCAACTATGCCAGTTGCTAATGGGATCTTATGGGAAACGCACTCCAGATTAATCAGACACTCACACGGATGGGATAACAGCAAGCATTGAGCCGAAGACATTCCCGTCTTCGATACACACCGTTGTCCACAGACGATCAGTGCTGGGAAAACACGAGAAAAACAAGATCCTCTTTTACTATCCTCAGAAGTAGCATCATCGCTTATATGACGGAACATGTGAAAGAAGCGTGCGGATCATTGTGACTCTGTGTGCTGGGGATGCTGCTTTCTTCCGCTGCACATTTAATATTCCTATGGATTTGTATGTGCTAGATAAAAATGTTCCTTTCCATTTATCCCTATAGGCTTCCCATGGCTGTTGACTGTACCACTGATGACTCTGGCAATCACGTCGTCTTCTAAGCTCCTCCGATGTATCTCAAATCCTGCCTGTATTTAGACAGGCGCAGCCCAAAGAGGATGGACCAACTTAATCTCTTTTTAGAACATCAAATAAGAGGGTTACAGCAATTTGGCTGCCAAAAAAAAATCCCAGTTTACAGGTCCTCGTGGTATTAGTGACAAAACGCAAGAAAACCCGTCAAGATTGCACAAAACAGACAATGTCGGCTGAAAAGAACGGCAATCTCTGCCGCTCTTTTTTTAAAACGTTCTCTCATTTTATTTTACCAACCTAATCTGGTCTCAAATGAAGTTTCATTGTTTCTTATGTGGAGCCAATACGGCTTAGTGAGATGGAGTAGGGCCATTATTCCAGCACTCTGCCGCCGCGCGGAAAGCCTCGGAGTGCCGCAGACGGTCCCACGCTCTGACTGTGGCAGACGTAAAGCCTCACTGTACAGGGAGAGGGATGGGATGGCACAGATCTGGGAAATATCCCAATGTTTGATGAATTCCTTGCATTAAACCCCCCCCATCGATTCCAGCCCTCTTCCTGCCACAAGGATGCAGTGGGACTCATTTTGACATTTTTATTGAAGTGACCAGCGTGCAGCGCACGTCAGTGAGGCCTCCACCTTCTGCGCCAAACTTCTCCCTCTTCCCTTCTGCATTCGGCAGGAACATCAAAGACCCCAAAGGTCAAGGCTGAAGTTCTCGGTTAATACCACTGGCCCTGGTTCTGCAGCCATCTTTAAATTCCTTCACCTTCGTAGCCTCACATGGCGCCATGTTGGTCAAACACCTGCAGATGGCTGGCTTCAGAGTCAGGAGTAGGAACGCAACACACAATATATGTCTTAATACAGCACCTGTGAGCAAATATATTTATGTATTCGTATGTATCAGTGAGTGACGCGCATTAATTTAGTTTAAATATCTTGCTCAGGGGTATGAGATTGGTCCAGTCGTGGAAGCTTCATGTTAAACCTGTTGGTCCAGATCATTAATTATTCTGACACCTGCCATAAGGTGTCATTAAGGGAGTTTGTGGGTGGATAGAGAGACGTCTGGGCTGGTTAATCACCATAATCCAGAGCGGGACAAACAAGGTGAAGACGGATGGATGGGTGTGACAAAGACATAAACACAATAAGTTTGTAATAAAATTTCAATATAGAGAATTAACCTCCCCTTGTCTGGAATACGTGGAATAAACGGGGATCACTGACTGGGCATTACCCTTCTGTAAATACCCACTGCCCCATTACACAGTGTAATACCGTCAGCTATGCTTCACACTGGAAATCCCTAATATCTAGAACTGGAGCACTATACCTGATACCTGGAAGCCAGTTTCACATCACAGGGCTGTTTTATCCCTAGAATGAGCTCATTCATAAAAATAAAATTAAATGGCACGATTCCCATGACGTTCAAAGCAAGAATGAGAGTTACTCACATGCTGTATATCCCATTGTCTAGTTGTAAACTTTGGATGGACAGAACAATAATTCTACTGTATGTGGGACTGGGTGAGTGTGTATTTTGTTTGTCTTAAGGGCTTGAAGGCAACTGGACTTTTTTATCCCAATTTTTAGAAAATGTTTCACCTCATCCGAAAGGCTTCTTCAGTTGTTTCGGATGAGAGGTTTAAGTTTTTCAAGAAACTGAAAAAAGACCAGCTGCCTTCGATCCGACCCCTTAAGATTATCATGTCCTGGACGATTGAGAACCTACACAGACACACGTATTGAGTTTGGTCACTGCTATCTGTTTGGCCATGTTCACAACTGTAAATAAGGATTAGTCTATAGTTTAACTAGATTTTATCCACTATTGAAAATTCTACAGAGGCCACTGTGCTTGGGATACTACTCAGCCAGGCTAAGTCTAAAGGTCATTTGCATATTCCGATGCTGTTGCTGCATTAGGTGTGCCATTGGTCCAGCCCTCCTGAAACCACACCCATTAAAAATATGATGCAATCATGCCGCCTCTGTCCCACAGTGGGATGGTACAAAAAAACACCAGCTGCAGGAAACCAAGATGCAAGATGACCTAGTTCAATTAACCGGAATTTCATCTGGATTCTTAACAGAATTCCATGACGTGACTTCAACGGTAACAACAGAATTGCAGCCATACATACAGTATGCACAATGTATGGTATTCTGAGCATTTGATATACAGACTATGTGTTAAACATCTAATTAGTTTTACCCATTAGTAGATGATAGATAGCACAGTGAAATAAATACTTCAAACTCGGATTTTAAGTTTTCCACCCCTGTCCATAAGACAATATGTACAGAAATATGTAGACAGTTATTGCACATACGTGTCATGGGATTGTTAGCAAGTAATTTACTGAAAAGCTTCTTGGAAATACAGAGAAAATAATCTCAAGGCTTCAGCAACAGGCTCAGTAAATAAACAGCAATCAGACTATTCAGTGATCTCACCTCAGTGTATTTAAGTGCAATGCAATTCTTAATTATTAATTAAAGGTAATGTGGCATAAATCAGTAATATGAACGTGAGCTGCTCATTAATAACTGATGTGGCAAATGGTTTATCATTTTAAAATACCATAACTCGCTTCGATGCAGGTGTATTTCCGAGGAAGGAGAGCTCTCTGAGAAAAATTCCATGACAACAAAAACACGCGGGTTTACTGCGCCATTCACAAGGATTCGGGATGCAACGGACACGTAACTATGAAACACTGACAGCCATTTCTTCTGTGTACATACATACGCGCGTAACAGGCCTACATTTAGACTAAACATTCTTATTGTAAAGAAATTGTAACTATCGTTTTGCATATACTTAAATGTAATTGCACACATACTGTAATACATATTTTTACTTGCATAACATACCTGTTTCGACTCGTATACAGAAAAAAATACACACACACACGCACACAACCACCATGGGTAATGTTTAAGGTCATGCCATCTAAGTTTCCGGACTTTTAAAGGTGGAATTTTGCCCACGGTTTAAAGCGCACATCCACATGTGTCCCGGGAACAACACAATGTACCACTTATACGCGCAGCAAAATATTTCTCACGTTGCCACTTCTGCCTTTGAAGTAGAAATGGATGCAAGGCAAGTGAAAGGCGCATGACTAATCTCAGAAGCATTAATGCGCTTCTCCATGTGCCTAAGAGATGTTTAGCCCACAGTCTTAACTGCAGCACTCACATTATTTGGAAATAGTATACTTACCTGATTGTAGCATGTAGCCAACGAAATTAACGTATAATGTATAATTTTATTATAATATTAGGTGTTTATAAAAGTTCGATGGAGGCATAAAGTTGACTATGTTCTTGTGAGAACAGATAAATATATTATCTGAGTTTTAGATTTCAGTTATTGTAAATGTTTCGTTTCGCGCCTAATAGTAAACTTATGGTATTTGTATCTTCGGAATAAGTTCAGCGGTAATCCCACAGGCCTGAGGCTGAGCCTTAAAATTTTATAATTTAAAATCATTCTCTCATTTTGTGTAATACTATACCTCTCATGAAGTATATTAATATGTCATTTAGATGTTTGAAAGAGCAAATTATTGACAATCATTTTTAGTAAAATATTTGTACTGTTCCCGTTAGTTTCCTTGCTTTACTTATTTAAATCCAGCAGGTCTGGCATTGTAAGCGTTCTCTTTGTGTTTATCTTGTGAAATTTCCAGCCATGGAGGTTTGTTAGAAATAAGCCGCTAGGTATCCAGCTAAGTAGAGCCCCGAGTCATCCGAATCACCTGATTAGGCTTAGCCGCAGCACAACAATGGGCATCCCCTTCGTCACCGGCCGCTTTGTCTCCGGGAGAGACGGCGCTTTGAAACAAAAATCCCGAATCAAGGGCACCGGGAAGCGTCCGTCATTCCCAGCGCTCGGCTTCTGACTCAGAGAAAGTGAGCCGCAGCTCCAGCAACTCAGAAGTATTTTTTTATGCAGCACATGATAATTTCGCGTACATTATTCAGGGTCATATTTGAAAATCCTTGATTTGTTTCAAGCAATAACTTATGGTTTATACAAACACGTGCACAACTCGTAGAGTACGCAGTTTTCCCCCCCTAGCCGTTAACCTGACCACACTTGAAAAATCAACATCCCATTTCATTAGGATTCAAGCTTAATAGTTTATTACAATTTATGTTGAAATATAAGATCGGTACAGATATTTTTACCAAAATGAACTCTTACTTCCCTTTAGCGTAACTCAAAAAACTGCCCTTCAAATTAAGCTATACTGGCCTAGGTTTTCGGCATCCGGATCGGTATGAAAAAAATAATAGTTTTATTAGTTATTACTATATATCAACTTAATTACTTATATTATTTATAATACAATATAACCTATATATTAGGTAATAGGCCTATTCATTGCATTATATATAGATTATATAACAGTAATACAATTGTAATATGACTATAAGTGTTATACAGTCATATTATTTCTATTACTGTTGTGATAACAGCATGATCTTGATTACATTTATACATTTTATCATGCTTTGAAAAATAAACCAATTCGATTCGTTTTTTTTTTTCCTTTAGCCTTTAATTGTAATGTACACTATATCTATGTGTTAAAATGCCATTTAAATGAACGTATAACATGTAACAACCTTAGTCGTTTTTTTCATATGGTATTTATGACTTCTCTTTCTTTTCTTTCGAGAATATAAAATTGCGATGGTGTTTTCGATCGCGCCAGTGTCAGGATACGTTTGTCCAAAGCAAAATATAATTCAATTTTTTTCTTCCTTGAAAATGTGTATTGGCGACCTTTTATATTACTGCTAAGTTGTCAGAGTAGTTATTTTTAAAGGAACAAAAAAAAAATCGACATCATTTCTGGCATTTCGTATCGGATATTATTGGACAGTTTGAACTTTAGGTTTTGGTGCACAGATAGCGGTTTGTTATTTTGCCCCCTCCCCCTCGAGATTACTGTTGAGAGTTATCCATGGCAGAACGCTACATATGCCTTTTAAGTAGTGGAGCCGTTTTCCTGAACGGCGTCCATGGCAGTGTCAGGACTGTTGACGCTCTGTACTCAGGATTAATCTGACAGCACCCACCGCTCCTTAATCCTTCACTGTATCGTAATCTATTTACTTGCATTCTAAGAGGATTTTCATATAAAAAAAATTACAAGAACCGATGCTGAAAATGGACAGAATATCCGGACAGATTTCGCGTTTTGGTTTTGTTCCTCTTTGTTTTGTTTTTTTTTTTTTCTTTCTTTCTTTTTTTTCTCCAAAGCTTAAAAAAAAATTCGGAGTCACGGCCAAATGAAACACTACCCGAACTACGCATTTTAGCTGTTTCTTATTAAGCGTATTATATTACCTTGCTGTTTTATGTGTGAAATTGTGTCTGTCACTACTTGAATGTTTTCAAAGGGCGCATACTTATTTCTGAACTTGCAAAGTAAGGAACAACAAGAAAAACACGTTGAAACTGAACGCGACATACGGCTTGTACATTCCCTATACTTTTTTCATTGACATATATATTTAGGTGCTTTGTGTTTTAAAACCCTAACGGCATGTAACAGTGCTTGCTTTGCATGTCTTATGGTGTAATATAGCACCTAGGAGCCATGTCTCACAGTCACAGATATGTATTTTTAAACAAACGCTTATTACATTTTACCGTATTACTAACAGTTTGATAAAAGAACATGCAGATGGATGTAAATAAATCAGCTTTCACCTATATAACCGCGTGTGCTGGAATATGCAATTACCATACGTCTAACTTCAAAACAAAGCCACAGAAGTTACAGTCAATGGAAATTACCCAGAATAATGATTGATTTCAATATTATTCGGGTAGTTTGTTAATTCTCTTTCCAGCAGGGTTTATCTGAATAGATCTGGGTTACAGTACAATCCCCTAAAAAAGAAGGCCAAAATATCCGATTACGGCCTCACCGATTTCAATGGCACACAAATGTGCTCTTTCAGAAAGGGACACGATCTCTGGATCGGCACAGGGGGTGCGGATCCTTCAAAGGGGGTGAAGCACCTGTGACGCCGGGCACCCACCGTACCTGCAGTGCTTCCGGTCGGCACGTTCGCCAGACGGCTAACCCTTACAAATGAGGGGAAGTGGGAGCCGGGCGCCTCTGGAATGACCTCCTATCTCTTCCACAGCCCATTACGTCCATCTCCAGGGAGCGAGGACGCGGCGGGCGCGCGCCTCCGTGTCACGCCAGGGCCACTGCCGCAGGTAGCGCGCGTGCCGTTCTCACGCCACCTCGTGCCACCGCGAGCCGTTCGGTCTATATGACCGTGACATTTAACTGGGGTTTGTATTACAGCTGATGGAAATACTCTAAATGGCTAGCTATAAATGTTTGGAAAGCACTCTGTCTCGCTGTCTGGAAATAAACCAACTATGTCTACGCTTTAATATTAAAATGAGTGTATATTGCTTTGCATGTCCTAACCCTATATCTCAGGTTGAATTACTTGCCTAATATAATGTTGTTCAGTCAGGGATCGTGTGTATGTGTTTTTAATTACTTTTTACAGGTAACGATTGTCCAGAGAAACATCTCCACTCCTCTTGTGGAACACACGACTGCTGCCCCCAGGATCTGCCATTACCACCTAAAGGGAACACTTCAATTAAGAACGCAGTTGGCTATGAACGTTTCCCTCCTGAGGGATGTTTCCTAAAAATGCTTGCAATTGTTAAGGCAGGTTAAGCTGATGCAAAATTCATTAACTACAGTTATGTCATACAGACAAACCATATACGTATTAAATATTGCTGAGTAATGCTAGTATAATTATTATTGCATATCCGTTTAATAACCTAAATCCTACAGAATCACTGTTTATTCACTATTCATTATAACATGTTGTACCTGTACCTGTATCTTTGGAAAACTGAGCTAATCTTTAATGTAGTCATTGGTACTTTGGATGCTGTTCTGTCCTTAAAAGTTTCCGTCATCTTAGTCATCTTGATCCCTGCTCACAAATAGTGACTGTTTAACCGCATTTTTCTAAAATTCAGGCTGTTTAGTTGCTTTTAAGGGAAATCGTGTGTGTATGCATCTATATTGATTTTAATAAATTAAGCTGCCCTTGAAATAAAACAAGATTGAAAATTGTAAATCATTGCCCTGTGCAGATATCGGAGAAAGCCTTATTGATGTTTGGCTGAGGCCTGTAATAATCCGCTGAATTTAGCATTCATGGGCATGGTACCAAGATCAGATGGCTCGAATCAAACGTCTGTCAGTTCTAGGATGGAAAATGCTGTCCTTCCATTGCTTCAGATACAGCCTGATTACAACCAGACATGCAAAAACGGAGCGACCGCTTCACGCCGTCCTCTGGATAGATCAGCTAGAGCAAATCCGGCATTAACACAATCAAGGAAGTAAACACGTCTGTACTGTTGCAATCGCTGCCGTTCATCTGGCTGAAGGTGGCTGTTAGAAGTTCAGGCTGGCACGAGGCGGCCTGGTGATGTAACGGGCACGTTAATGTTTAGTACACGAAAATAACGAATGCCGACGGCGACGTTTTGTATGAGTGGCCTATTACGTTAATAATTGCAGATTTCCGTCTTTTATTGGTTCCCATAATAAATTCCTCCAAATACAAACACAGCAAATTTTATTAATGGAAACATACATAGAAAAAGTTCTGCGTTGTGCATTTTAATAATGTCTCTAGATGTATACAGTTAACGTTTATATAATAACAACTGCAGTCGGAAGGAACATCACATGAAGCATAATCAAAAAAAAAATCCCAATCACCGAAAGCAATGAGAAACATTAATACTTCTGAGTTGATAGTCAGAAGAGACTGGAAATTAGCTGCGATGTCATAAAACCGCCGTTGACGTTCACGTCGTTCCACATTTTACTCTGAAGACTCGTATCTGCCCAACGCATTGTTCGTCGCACTGATGTGTGCAAGCAGTGTGTCCCACACGAAGTTCGTATAGGGGGACCACGCTATAGGTCTAAATCTTTCTAGGGCAATATCATGAATACTTTTTTCTGTTACGAAAATTATTTGTCCTTCTATTAGGGCTACATTGTGGTTGGTTTGAAAGTAAAGTATAAAATTCGATTGAGTTTTAAAATACTGCAAATAACACGACATACTACATAATTAAATGGTCAGGGACGCATTTTTGACACCCTGATTGTATTTCTGTCATGACTGAAAACTCGTTGCTAAAACATTTTAATAAATCACTACCTGAAGACAGTACGTATTTTAATTAGCTATATTTTATGGACAATTTCTGCATGTAAAAGTGTTTATGGAACGTCTGCTGACTTAATTAATTAGGCATGATACATTCTTGGCAGTAAACTACAGAAATGCGGAATAACATATGAATAATCTCAGGAATAGTTTGTGCTTCATGTTTTTCACGTAATATTTCTTGTCAGGATATAGCAGAGGAATGATTTAATTGGTCGATTATCACATATTTCTTATCTGAACGGTCACATTGTGTAATTTCAATGAATAATTCACTTGTAGTTGAAGTCTCTTACTGCTTTGGTCTAAAATGTCTAATTTTTGATAGCTTTTAAAGTGACTCATCCCATTATGTCACGTACCATCTTTTTAAAGTAAATATTCATCACATTATAAAAATACCACAAGATCTATCGCCACACAAAGGAAAGAAGTGAAGCTGGTTTGATGCATTTAAATTAAGTTAAATTGATGAATAAATTCAAATTGTTTACATGACTGAACATTAAACTATACATACTTGAATTATATGTATTCATTAGGCTAATAGCCTATGGCTGATAAATTAAAACGAAGGTAATAGACATGAATAGGACCGGGGTTGCGAAAGCCCAGAATTAGCATTCTTTGTTGTGAAAATGCAAGATGACTTTTCCTTGTTTGAACGCAGTTTACCAAATCCTGGCTTGTTTGATGAAGGACTAGCAGCGGCCGTCGCCTACTGTCAGTGCGCGGCGGGTCTTTGCAGGAGCGGAGCAGCACAAACACATTTTATGTTGTCTTGGATGATTTGTTTAGCGTCCTTTGTTTGCTCAGCTGGCACTTATTAATTCGCAACTTATGAAGAACACGTTTCGGTGTTAATTGAAATCGTGATTCGCAGTGTTATCTTGTTTTTCGTATACTAAATCCCACATCAACCACGGGCACCTAAAAAGGCAATGAACACTGCCTGCATATGTTTAGAACATTTATTGAATTAAAACATTTATTAAATCGATGTATAGAATTGTTTTCGTTGCCATATCTCACTATAGTAGTGTGGTTTTAAAATTTCAAATATGAGCCGAAATATTGCGATATGCGAGATATGTTTGCTATTATTTTAAATATTTTAATGTCACCTTTAGGCTAACGACTTGGGCTGCATGTTGACTGACCAAAAGTATTAACACAATGTAATTTTACCGGGGTCATCGCTTCGAGCGCCTGTGATTTGAAAGAGCCTGATATGATCATTTAATAGAAACTGTTGTGTTATTTAGACACAGTAATGTAAGGCAGTTTTTTTTTACACTTTCGGGGCCGGACAGTAAAATCTCATATTTATAGTAGGCCTATTTTACTCGCAACCAGGGAGGTCGCCCTGCCCAAGTAATTAGCGAATCACGAGTAGCAATATCCCTCAAGGCTAATGGCGATAACACATCTTTTAACGAGATTCTGTGCGGAAAATAGGCGGCGCACTAATTATTAGCCTACACTCTTTTATAATTTTCGGATTTCATTGCTCACCCACTAGCAAAATGTAAACACCTTTAAAATACATTTTGTAAGTGCGTCAAGTTAAATATAATTCCCCCCCCCACAAAAAAGCACCCCATGCTTCAATGCCACACATTTCCTTTATTGAGAATTATCTAATTAATCTGAGGCGTGTGGCTGCGACTGGCGGGAAGAAACGGCACTATCATCAATTTGACATTTAAGATAGGAAGGGGTGGTGACCTTGATTATCCTTCAAAAGCTTTCACGAAGATAGGCGTATTTTAATTCCGCATTCCAAAGCAATCCTTATATAACTAAATCGAATAATACTACGTTATTTACAACCTTTTGACTTCGCTTTGAATTATGGAAACTGACCTTAGCTCTTAATGTGTATACACACAGCAGTTTGACTTTCATAATTTAATGTGAATAACAGCAGCAATGGGAAACAAAATATTGACGTGCAGGCAAACGTCAAACCATCCTAATTCAGGAGGGGGAAAATTTACCGCTTACATACGTCTAAAAGGGGTGGAGACACTGCGCGAGTCCCTTAAACGTACAATGTTAACAACACTCCACTCACAAACCTGCTTGTTGTTAAACTGATCTTTATTATATGGACACGAATGTAAGGGCGTTCGCCTTCCACATTTCACTGGAATATTGAAATTGAATGTCTAATTAACATTCTCATTCTCGCTCTCTCTCTCTCAAGACAAAATAATGACGACTTAGGGAACAAGAAACCCAAGTGCTGCGACTGAAATGAACCCCGAAATACAACACTAGAGACAATGCCTAACATGTACTGGAAGGAGTTTAAAATTTTCGCTTGAATTTAACACACAGCAACTCGGGTGGAAATACAACATTCGTTTGTTTTTTTATTATTTCGTTTGAATTGTCGATTGGTCAGACTAAATCCTGGACTACAAAATAAAACATCCATAATGACCTTAAAAATTACTAGAGTTGTCCATAGAAACGAATGTCGTAAATACCTTGAGGCATCTCTTTTTTTTTTTTTTACTGCCAATTTGTCTTTAGGGAAAACGCACATACTTAAGTTTAGGAACGTTGCTCTTTAAAACAATTTCAAATCCAGGAAAACCAGCTAATTGCGGTCACTGAATTGACCCAAATACATATTTACAAACAGCTCCTTTCTGTAGCTGACTATTTCAATTCCACCCCTCCTGCTAGATAAACAAGTTTTAAGAAAAGCTATACAGAAGGTGGGATGGGGTCAAAGGGCCAGAGTGGGAATTCATTACAGAAGATACATCCATTTCATTAGAAGACATGGGTAATGTGGACCCGTCACTCATCGCAGGGGTCACAACAAACTGTCCAGCATTTTAAATCATCCCAGTTTAAAATTCTTCATTGATAAAAGTGAAAACAAAAACTGTGAATTTCTCTCACAGGTGTTTGGTTACGTTTCCATTTCTTAAAAGGGATATAAAAAGTAATCTGGACGAATGTTCTTTAACTTTCAGAGTCTTTTTTTTTTTTTTTTTTTAAGTCCTGTTTAAAAACAAAAAGGGGGGAAAGGGAGGGGAAAAAAATAAAATCACAAGACTTGGAACCTCCAGGAGGTCTGGTCTTTGTAGTCCAAGCAGTCTGTCGCGTTGAAGTTGAGTTTCCAAGAGGAGGCCGTTTGATCTTTGTAATCCAGGCAGTCCGAGGAATTGAAGGCCAGGCCAGCACCACTGTAGGGCTGATGGTGGTGGTGGTGATGGTGGTGTCCAGAGGACTGGCTGATGTGGTGGTGCGGGTGTCCCGACATGGAGGGTGTAGCCATGGGGCTTAGTTGGTGTGGGTGGTGGTGAGAGTGCATCGGGGTCAGATAGGAGCTGCAGTCGACACCGCTGAAGTAGGAGCCCGATGCCGTCGGGTAGCCCTGGCTGTAGCCAGCGGTCTGGTTGTAGGTCATGGGGTAGGAGGATGCCGTAGCCCCAGAAACGGAGCGCTGCATGCAGGACGCGCTGGTGGGAGGCGCGGAGTCGGGCACGGGGATGGACGGCGGGGCCGACCCGGGGGAGATGGAGGCTGGGCTCCAGATGGAGGAGACCGGGGTGCTGATGGAGGTAGAGGTGCTGATGGCCGTGTTGTTGGAGGAGCTGGAGCTGTTAGACGAGGACGAGCTGCTGGCGCTGGACACCGCAGGGGGGGTGAACTGGCCACTGCTCTCGGAGCCTGTGCTCTCCCGCGCCGGGGATGACTTCTTCTTGGCCGGCCGGGCCTTGACGTTGCTGCCGTTCTGCTGCTGCTGACGACACTTTGCCCGTCGGTTCTTAAACCACACCTAGACCGAGATGACGGCAAATACACACAACTTTTAGTCTAAAATCAATTATCTACTTCAGCTTGCTGGCTATGGGATTCACTCAAGTGTTGATTAAATTATTTGTTTATTTTTTTACAAGGAAAGGAACAAAAAGTTAGCTGGACACACTTCTCAGATACAGCTGGCATTTTTGAAAAGGTACTCCAACTAGCCTGTGCTGCTTGCGTTTATCGAAATTGGTGACGCACTCAAATATCCTGAATTAACGTAATAAAACAAACGGATCCGCTTATGGTAATAGGATCCATCTTCATCGTTAAGGACACTCAGCAACACTTGGGAGGCTACAAGCCACATTTACGGAAAGTCAGCACAAGGGGGGGCCAACGGACCCTCTTCACTTTGCTATTTAAAGTGAAAAAGAATAAACCAACTCAAGAATAAGCTACAAAACTAAAAACAGAGTCTAATATCCATAAGGAATAATATAAATCTTAGTCTTGCAAGTCGGTTATAAGAGATGTAATGAAAATATAAATGTCAATAGTCCGACCTGTACTCTGGATTCAGGCAAGTTAATTTTCAGGGCCACCTCTTCCCTCATGAATATGTCTGGGTATCGAGTCTTAGCAAACAGAGACTCCAAAATGTCCAGTTGTGTACGCGTAAAAGTAGTCCTCTCCCGACGTTGTTTCCTTGGATTTGCTGTGAAGAAAAAAAAAAACAACATAACCGGTTTACCAAAGAACTGTTTTCCTCCTCTTCAACATCAAAAGATTAGGTTACTACACGAGTTACGGTACTGGACGAAAGAGCTTTCATTAATCTCCCAAAAATGGCGCAAAACTTCTACTTAAATGTTTCCATTGTCCTGAACAAACCATTTTTTTTCTGTGCGTAACGGTGACGAAAAGTTCCTCCTTATTAATGATTCACCGGCTAAATGTAAACTTGTATCCATTAGAAAAAAATTCTGCAATTATAAAACAGCACCCCCTCAAAACTAGACTAGAAACATAAATCGGGGCCTATAACGGCACGTGGGGACTAGATTTAAAACTTAAGATTTATTCTTTTCATTTTCGATTTGACGAAAAATTATGCATTTAATAGCAGAGGCGGCTCCGGGGGGCTTACCGGGATATCCAACCGAAGGATGAAGCAAGTCCATAGCCGCTCCGCTCAGCCCCAGGCCGTTCATGCCGTACGGGGGCTGCTTGAGGTATGACATCATGCTAGAAGCGCTCGCGGGTTTCCCCAGATCTTGCCAAAGAAATAATATTTGCCAAACCTCGCACTTTAACGGAGAGGCGATTGGCTAAACTGGAAGGGAAAAACACATATTAAACCCTAGGCCCCCTGTGCCTTTTCCCAACACTTACAGTAAAAACGTACGAAATTATGTCCGACGAAACGCGCAAGAATGTTTCCGCGGCAGACAAGCGAAACATGCAGATAAAGGAGCGAATATAGAAGAGAAACTGAAAACTGATTACAAAAACCAGAATTAAAATTACAACTAGCAATCACATATTTACACAAGCTCCACAAACCAAGACAAAAACATAAACCAATTCAAACAGGTCAGTATCGCGACCTTACCAAGTGTAGCTAAACTATTTTTCTGTACTGCAAATTCGAATAGGCCTACCTGGTTAAATTAGCAAGGTGAAATTAAATCAGTATTTTTACGTAGCAAAACCACGTTTAATCCAAAAACGTGTTACCTCTAACCGTAGGCACCGCTGGACACAAATTTACGCGATGCAGTGGTAGGCCTTAAACAAATACATGATTTGACTTAAACAGCCAATTTGTACAACACCCGGAAAGCGTGTGCGTTTTTAATAATAAAAATGAAAAGTGCCATAATTCCACTAAAATAAATCTTCAGTGGCTACATGTTAAATTTAATATTTTTAAAGAGAAAATAGTCGAATTACTTCTAGACTTTTATTTAAACAAGCAAACAAATTGCTAATAAAATGCCCGCTAAATTGTATGGTGACTACAATATTTAGAGTGAAACATGCAGTCTATTTGGACCATAACTGAAAAATGTATAGGCTAATTTTGATCAACATAAATAATTTTAGACAATGAATTAAATTCGATACTTAGGGCCTAAAAGATCAGGTTCTAGCCCTGTTTTTTTTAATAACGTGTATCATAATAACTAAAGCGAACACACCCATTTACATGTGATTAATTTATGTCCTAAATATTGTAAGTAGCATTTCATTGTTACGTATTCCTTGTGGGTGACCTTGATTCAGGACAACTGAATTTGTGGTAACTCCTTTTTCAGTAGGCTGTTTCAATCACCCAGCCACCGCTATATAAGGTCAGCTGGCGTGCCTCTTTATACACAAACAAATTATGTGATCGGTCATTTTATTTCAAATTTTTAGTTGCCGTTTCCTATTAAACATTTTCCACGCATACTACATTTGAAAGTTTGAGTGTTTGAAAGTTAAAGTGAAAAACATCAGATGCAAGACTTACCTATAAAAATGTAGCGAACATATAAATTAGCAAGTGAATAGAGCGAGATAACTGGCCTGTCTTTGGCAATTTTATTTAAACGTTATTTGTAGTTCATGGTTACACAGCCTTCTTGACCGTCGGATGTAGCCTAAATCGCCACATTTAAAAAGTGCAACAAATATAGGCCTAAATTCCAAATATATAAAAAAAAAAACTCGGCGAGCTAGCTATTTTTTTACATCACTTAAGTAACAGAAAGAACGGGGTAACGTAGCAAGAAAGACTATTTCCGTGCCCTGTATAAACTACCGCACCAGTCAAAATCCTTGTCGAGGGTCAGATGCATATTGTCCTTGTGGCTTTAACAGTCATCCAAGGTTTTCCAAAACTAGTGCTTGGAAAGCTGTAATAACCTGAATTGACTGTCAATTACCTGCAACGCCAGGCAATGAAGTCCACTGACAAAGAAATTAATCGCAAGGAACGCCGACTTTTCTGCATGTTCCTGAAATATATTTCTAACGCTGCAGGACGGAGTTTAACCAGACTGAAAGGGCTTGGAGTCCGTGCAAATTAACTCAATTACAATTTAGATTAGACCTCCAGGGAGAGCATTCAAAGGAGGGGCCTTATCTGCAAAATAAATTGACAAAACCAAAACACGCCTCTCCAATTATCCCACTAAATAGATTCAACCCTTTAATGGGCAATCGGGTTCTGAAAATTATTCATTTCCATGAGAATAAAAATATAATCAGCCTCATCCAAAAACCGAGAAGTGGAAGGCTCCGTTATATTTAATCAATTTTATAATTTTAGTTAGCAGGATTCCGTGAACATTAATTGATAACCAACACTTGTAGTAGAATTCCGCAATCGAAAACGGAACAAAGCGGCGAACTTTAACACAGGAACGGAACGCGAGTGGAGTCGGGAGAACTTTTGGCGAAATTTACTACGATTAAAAAAAAAAAATCACACTCACAGGCCCATGCATTCGGATCGCCGCAAAACAACATTTACCAAGTTAATTAAAAAGTTCGGTCTAACTGCGCAAGTTTATATGCGCTGTGCGATATAGACTAATTCTATGTAGTTCATCATAGCATAGCCGATACACAATGAAGTAGTAGTTTTAAAAATTTTTTAAATTGTAAAAACTCATACACATACCTTTTAAAGGTTATAGTTCCACTTCGTTTTCTGTTTTTGAGGCGTGCCCGTTTAAGTATCCACCAATAGAATAGAATTATTTGAACAAGAAAACGACTGAGAAACAAAAATCGAAAATGAATAATTTTTAAAAATGACGAACGCACGTCTGCGTCTTATTCTAAATCTGATAGCTCTTGCGTATTCTGCTGTTTTACCGCGTCAGTCCCTGTACTTCTCGGCGTTTCAAAATCAAATAAATCAAACGCATTACTGCTAGCCGCTTGTATGTGTCGTTCACTGTGTTTAGGTGATTGTTAATGTAGACCGATGGAGATTGATCACCTTCTCTCCACCCTGCCCTTCTATGAGCATAAAACACCTGCGGAACCGCCCACTCTAACCAATCACCAGGCGCTCTTTTTCTAAAAGACTGGAGAGATGGCCACTCATTGCGCAGAATTGCTTCGAAACCCCGCCTCCCTAAACTGAGGACAAATTAAAACCCGCAGAGTAATATCGGGCAAAAGGAAAGCGGAAAAAGAAAACAAAATAAAGAGAAAAATAAAAGGCTTTAAAATTAATGGGCCATTACATTGCTATAATTACCAACTGCGGAGCTTTTAGGTGAAGGAAATGCATTTTTTTCTTGTACTTTTTATAATGTCTATATTAAGTTATTTTAAAACGTGAAATAAAAAAAATGTGTAATATTGCCAGGCTTCCTGCACACGCAGTTTAGTTCAAAATGATCGTCGTTATATTTGTCTCAAAGCACCTAGTAACTTCCCTTGTTAAACTCTGGTATTTCTGAAGTTACGTAAAACACTACAGTTGTGTTCCGTTTCGTGTACAATAGAGAGTCAGCGCAGATTTTACTGGATGAAGGTACAAGTGCGGTAACCTGCAATTAAATTATAAAAATGTCGTTGAAACAATTTTCTAGATAAAAAATTAAATTAATTAAAACATGTTGGCCGCCCGAAAGCACCGAGTTTTCTAAAACTACCTGACCTAGCCAACTTTTATGTAGTTGGGTATACGGTTAGGTAGGTATAGCTGCAAGCGTTTTTCGTTGCACTGGTAATAAGTTCTGTTGAATGTGACTGGTTGACTATGATTATTTTCCATCTTAATGAGTAGATTTTTTTTATTAATAAGTATGTCTGCAGGGTTTTGTTTTTCCTGTTTCTCGTTCTATACTGACACGTCATTTTAAAATATCTGTACAGATTTTTTTTTCTAGCAATAACTGGAAGATTGGGCGATTGATTGATCCTTTTTATTTATTAAAAATGTTATTGTTACCTCATCTCATGAATATTAATGATAAACTAATCCCCACTTAGAATTACATCTCCGAATAGTTAGAGTTAAGTTAAATAGGGACAGTCTTTTTTGCACAGAGTGGGCTATGCGAGAAGAATTGGATAGAAGAAACTCAGGCGATCCGGAAAATAAATTACATAAGACAAGAAAGACTCTTGGGGTCTTAGAATCAATGAAAGCACCTTTCAAGCCACACTTTCTTAAAGAAATGCCAATAAAATACGGTAACAGAATATCATGGAGGGCACACTGTTTCCTTAACTGCTTCTCAAAGGGTCGGTGAGATGCTCCAGGGACCATAATACGCCTTCGGTCAGTGCTTTTGTAGATCTCACAAAATCAACTCATTCTAATTGAGGCCGAATCTGAAAGCGAGCTAATGTTCAAAGAAAGTCACCGACAGTCGAATGAAATTACATTTTCACTTAGCCCAATACTATACGTCTAAAGCTGGGTCTTCTTTACATTATGTGACGCGCTGCCCAACTACTAAAAACGTATAAAGAAAAAAAAAGCAAGTACCCGTGAAAAACCGAGCACGTGCAAATATAGGCCTTTACACTGCAAATTAATTACAGCGTCCATAGAGACTGCAACAACATCAATAATAATAATAATAATAATAATAATAATAATAATAATACATAAACAAATAACAGCCCTGTGAGGTATAAAAGAAACAAGCTAGGTCATTCAAACTCTTATACAGTAAATCCCGACCGACTATAAAGTTAAATACGGACTACAGCATTCAAAGGCTAAAAGTAATTGTGTAACAATTCTGCAAACTCGCTGGTTTTATGCCAGTTGTCTGTTTAAGACGACGGGATCCATCTTTAAAGTATCCAGATATCAAGTAGCACTAACCTTTTGTAACAAGAGTATTTGTCTAATCCCAAATTGCAGTCGAATTTTCTTAACGCTGAGCCCGTAAAGCCTGGGATTAAGCAACGCAGAAAGGGGGTGAAAGTTTCGTGTCTTTAGTTGGCAGGTTAGCGGTGGATAGTGTATGTTATCGGTGCTTATTAAAACGACGTTGCATAAAACACGGACTTGTAAGGAACCCCGAGCGAAAGGATTCGTAATGGTTTCCCTTGGTAGATTTTTTTTTGTCGGTGGTAGTAAATAGCACGGGATTTTGGAAACACGTCTAATCAACACCTGCGAGGTGAAGCTGCGGACTCTGTGCGCATCCAAAATACATGAGAGAAAAAGTCCATCTCGGCAAGGGATCTGAAGGTAGGGATGGACTCATTTTGCTTCACGTGTTTTTAATCGGCAGAAAACTCTTAAATTATTCGTTACAATATATATATTTTTTTCTATGGGGACTTCATTCCGCGTTTTCGTCCTTTTGCCTTGCATCGGGCTCTCTAGCGGCTCAGTACACACAGCTTTGGAAATATAAGTTACACATGCAAGATCAGCGAGGCTGCCTGTTCATTGTTATGCGTTTTTAATGAACAGTTGTCCCCAAAATCAGTACATTATTATTTACAAGAATCAAATGCATATCTTCTATTTTATCAGCAGATAACTTATTATCAGTAGCGATAGCTTATGTTATGAAATGAATATTGCAATTGTTGAACGATTATGTGCTGCAATCTGTACTAGTGTGCCTGTTGGTTTCTTAATTGTATATAGAAGAGATTCACCGTTCAAAATGATACTTATCTTAAACATATTTGAAACGAATGGGTAAAAAATAAGAAGTCTTTAATTCAGCAGTGTTCATTTAGCAAACGATTAATATAAACGATATTCATATCGAATGCGAATAACTGATAGCTGTTTTAAAATATGGGTTTCATTAAACACTTTCCCTATCAGACACACATAAAATCTGATCTATTATTTTGAACCATTTTCTTTTTTATATCAAGTAAAGGTATAACAAAATCAATAATAAAGTTTATGAAATTGTTTAAAGTGTATGATTGATGTCTGTTTTTTGCTGATAATGTTTCAGCGTTCATAGATAACATGCACACAAACGTGTGAGGATCATAAACAACAATTAAATGGCGGTGATTGTTGACTGTGGCTAAATGCAACGCCATTATTCTTGAGCAAGTATTCTCAAAAATCATATTTGTAGTCTTTTCAGCAGTCAAACACAGAGGGGAAATATTAAAACAAAAACAAATCGCCTTAGGCGACATGATATGGACGCGCAGGTGGACTCAAGCTGAGAACTCAAGAGCAAATTAATTTTAAATTATCAGAACGGTCAGAGAAAACGGCACCTGTCACAACCTATTTTTTTCCGTGTTTAATCATTTCCAGGCGGTTACGGCGAGATACTCGACAGCCAGCGTCATTAAAAAGCCGCACTTCACTTGCATGCTGCAGAGAAAGGACCGGGGATAAACTGATCAAAACATGGCAATGTAATCAGATTTCCCGGAACAAACCCTGCATTAATCTACATAAAACAAAATACATACAGACGTTCATATAAGACCACAACTTTCGGGAATTTAGGTGGGAAAAAAATCTGAATTGTGTATACCCCCAACTTCCGGCAAATGTTTATAGATATTTTAAAATAATTTTCAAAATGTATTCCAGCAGGTCCGTGATAAACGAGTTCCATCTTTATTTTTAAATTTCTATTCTTTCTTGTGCAGCATGACATTAAAATCGTAATATGAAAGGCCCACCGTGAATAACAGATTATCAAGCGTTCCAGATTCAACTGGATGGACAGGATAAAAATATCGTATGAAACGCAAAAACCGCCAAGTAAATCGTTTTAAATGTTGCCCCGCAGAAAGCTTTTTCTTTAAGCTTATTTTTACTGCGATGCAATGTACGGTATTTCGCATATGCTTAAACCACTGCCAGGGCGGTTATTACTTAGTATTATATTTAACGTAAAATAACAAGAAGTCTTTGCATCATATTTAAAGTATTAAGGTTAAAAATTTCATAAGTAACGGTAATAGGAGGACAACATTGTATGCGAATATGAAAAGACTACAGTGATATATTTGCGAAGTAAGCTTTTAAATATTCATTCATTTATACGTATGTAAACAGTCAAATATCCAAGCATTTAGCAACGTATGTATAGATGCAAAATAATACATGTAATGTTATTTAAAATAAAATAATTTACCTTTGGTTTTGTCGGTTTAGTACGCATCCCATTCTCTGCTCTCAAAACATTAAATTATGTCCCGATTACAAACTAACTTTCACAATAAACAAACCTGTGTCGAAAAGAGAAAAAAATAACGACAAATGCCAGTAAAACACATTTCTCATTTCAAATCAGACGCTGAATAATAAAATTAAATCGAGATACTGCAGTTACATGAGGCAATGAGCGTCAGATATTTTTGTCACACTGGTTTTGATTAGCACTTGCCATATCGATGATAATCAGTTAATTTACTCTTCGACCTAGAGGTGATTTAACCTCTGCCTTCGTTTCTGAAATACCTCCCTAAAATAAATCAAACGATCTTCTCATATCTGGCAATAAAACTCCAGACATTACTGTGTCAAATGATTAAAATAAAACCAGGAAAAAGGTAACTTTGAAATACATTTATATTCTGGTGTATTTGTTTGTTTGTTTAATTTTTTAAGACATCTGATCAATTTAATTTACAGCAAAATGTAAAATTAAATTTATACAAGTGTAAGACATCTATCCAGACTATTCCCTGTGTCCAAATATACACATTTCTAGACCAAATGATCAGTGGCTTTTAAGTTCCTTAATATTTGGTCTATTTATTTGTTTGTTTGTTTGTTCACTATAATATTCAGGACTCCGTTTTGTCTGATTGCAGTCACTGACCGATGTATTTGTCTTCTTTGTTACTCTGTCTTTGCTCTGCAACAGTGCCTGTCCTCCCCTTTAGCTCCCGAATCAGCCGGGTGTCACAGGATGGCATGGCTGGACCCCGTCGCCCTCCCCCCACCCTCTGCTGACCTGTGCCACCCGGAGAGAGAGGGCACCCCGTGCAGGTGACAGAGACTGCTCCTCACTCAGCGTGCCAGCATCGAAGTTTTCCAGAAGCCTCGCCGCTTAACCCACGCCGGTCCGGCCACTGACCCGCGGTTAACCGACGGATGGTCAGACCGTGCCGCCTGTGCCAGAACCGCACACTGCCCCCCTCATCCCCCCACTCCCCGGCCAGTGGGTCCCGTCTGCTGACCAGCACAACCAGCTCATCCAGTAACAGCACTTCTGGTTTCCATACTCCTCAGTTCTCGCGTGGAGAGAATCATCCAGGACACACCAACGGCCGCTGATCTCTAGGTACAGCCAGCGTTCACTCTAAAGAGTTTGCCATTGTACACCAAGAAATTAATCATATCATGTAAAGTGTTACTTTTTAAATAAAGCTTTAAATCGCCCATCTAAAAAGCCTAAGATGAAAATAATTACTAAAAAAGGTCACATTTTGCATGTTTTCTGCATTAATGTGACTCCTAGTATAGGTCATCACGCTCAACATGGAGACATGGTTATATTTGACAGGGAAACATGGTCAGGTTTGACACGGTCACGTTCGACTT
>JAODKC010000110.1:328168-344044 GCA_026777985.1 Mormyrops attenuatus
GGGGGGGGGGGGGGGGGGGGGGGGGCGTGGCGGCGGGGGGCGCGGCGGGCGGCGGGGGGGGGGGGCGCCGGGCGGGCCGGGGGGGCGGGCCGGGGGGCCGCCCCCCCCCCCGCGCTGCTTTCTGCTCTTCTCAGTTCAGATGAAATGTGGAAAGTCACTTAGCAGCGTAAGATGATTCTGGGAAAGAGTGTGAAATAAAACACAGGGAAGAGGAAATAGCTAATTTTACTCATTTTAATCTAAACTCACCATGTAGTTCAACAGTAGGTGCTATTCACTTTAGGGTGGTTCAACTTGCTTGATATTTTGACTTTAAGATGCAAAAGCGATGTGCATATAGTAGTCAACTTTGAATTTACATCTGTTCCTGGACTAGCGATATCTCGTATGATACTTCGTACTGATGCCTGGGCGACGGCAGCATCCACTCAGCCACACTTCCAGTTTCTTAGAGATCGTAAGCATAAACATCTCATAAAATGTTTAACAACTATCATACACTTTTTTCTATGATTAAATAATAATTTTGATGAATTATTATTGTGGTCGACATTCAGTGATATTCAAAGAGCCAGCGATGGCTTCTTGACGTCATGTGAAACCTCCAATTGCCCGTGATCTTCGCCACGGACGGCATTTCAGGGAGCTACTATTATCGGCCTTGCGCCTTTCATCATCTGACAGGAAACAACACGCCATTATTAGCCGTTTAAAGAGAACGCAAATTCTCAGCCTATCCAGAGGCAAGGATTACTGCAATGTACCCTATTCACCGACCGCCGGAATATACAATGAAAAGTAGCGGGGAAAATGCAAAGACCTTCAAAGATTCGGGGGCAGATGAGGCTTGCACACTGTCTAGGAACTGGATCTGCCCTTGTAAGGGTAAATAGGATTTCCCACGAAACATTAAAACCATTTTAAGCATGATCTTTCGGCTCGTAATTTCCTCAATCGTTTTGTCCCGTTCAGTTATTCAGGTCTTACATGATCCAATGGGCCTCAATTGTTTGCGTCTTTAGCAGCTTTCGGACGGAGACCAGGACTAGGCAAATACTGGTTTAAATCTAATCCATTTAGCAGCGATCTCTTCTTGCCTGGGTTTTGCTTCTTTTCACATTGCACCGGCACAGCGGGCGGTCACCTCCAGCAGCGCGGGAACGGAGGCCGCGTAAACAATGGCGCATGCCCTCTTATCCGCCATCACCTCACCGCCGGCTCGCCCTTTCCCACACGTTGTCCACACTCATTCGCCAAGACGTGTGGGGATCCCGACTCTTGGCCCCACCCTCTTCCTGTAAGGGTGCAGCCGGTTGCAGGGGCCACTGCGAAATGAAGGAATTCACCTGTCATTTTTATAATAAACCCCCCTGCTGTCCTTTGGCATTGCCAATACACAAAGAGTTAATGGGGATTATGTTTACGGTTAGAGTCCGTGTAATCGTTTTTTGATTGGTTAATAACCAGAGAATCACTGATTCACATATCCGGTCCAGGTTTGGGCTATGCCCAACACTGCGCTTCATCCACAAGAGGCCTGTCTGCCAGAATTGGTACCACACCACATGGCCTGGCAGGGGCAATTAAATGATTATTTAAAATAGGAGACATAAGACAGGTCATAATTCATACAGACGGACCAACCTTATCATTAGCCAGTGATATGTTATGATTCAGTGAGTGACAAGGGAATGGGCTCTCCAGGGGCCAATCAGCTTTCAGCTGGGGGCAATGCCCTTGTGACTCCGCCCCCTTTACACACCCCTGTGGGCGGGGAAAGTCCAGTAATTGGTGGAGGTGCCTGGTGCTCATTTACCTCGCTGTGTTCCCAAATGGCCCGTCACATACTTTTGCTTGGCAAGGGTGGGCAAGAGCAGGCTTTGCCGCATTCGCAAAAACATGGCAGCTTCACAGTTACTCAGGCCCTCTATGATAGCACTGCCATTGTTACAGTTTACAAAAGGCTTATGAAGACATATTGAGCAGGATACAAATCCACTGCCATGTCATCATGGCTACCGGTTCAACTTTGTAATGTTAAGTCCAGAACCGTAAACAAATATTATTAAATTTGTTAAAGGAAATCTCTACAGTTCTAAAAAGGATAAAGCCAGATTTCCTTGAACCATGACATATTCGTATATATTCTTGTTTAAAAATAGTTAAAATATTGCTAATCTTTAACTGCTGAATTGCAATATTAATTTATATTTTAAATAAAACACAGGGAAGGTGTTCTCATTTGCATATCTCATTTGCATATCAGCCGTATTTTCTGTAATATGTGTGGCTCAGGTCGCAGTGCCTATTCCAATGATGGTATTGATGGGTAACACCTGCATCACGCTGAAGTGACGCCACCTCATTGTCCAGCCCTCCACAGACACTCAGGCTTTCCTTTGTGTGCTTTGACACCGAGTGTAAAGGTCCAGGTTTGGCCACTTCGGTCGTCAGCTTTGAATATGGCGGCCCTTATGGTGAGCGCCCGTTCCGGTTGGCCGGACTCGAGTTAATAAGGAAATAGCCTTCGAGTGGGTACCTCTCCAGCAAGTCAACACTTCAGGCCCACACAGGGAGGTGGCGTGGGATACTGCCACAAGCAGGGCTGTTGCTAGTGGGGGGGACTAGAGGGGGCCCCGGTCAGGACATTTTGTCAGGGGCCCCAGAATTCCTTGCTATGCCCCTACTCACAGGGGCTATGATCATGGACAGAACCAAAAACACAGAAAGTGTGTGGGAGTGGGGGTTTCTCTATAATCTCAACCAAGTTTGGTGGGGGGGGGGACCAAACAGGCAAGAATTACGTCAGCCTGTTCTATTCCTGGGCCTAGGGTGCAGGCAGAGGGGAGGGATGGGGGGCCAGAGGACGCGCCACCGGCCAAGCACGCAGCCCCGGCTTTGGGGGGGGGGGGTTGCAGTGCCAGCACTGCAGACAGCAGCCACACTGGCGAGCGGTCATGCGCGCAGAGATAGATTTGTCATAACACAGTGGGGGGCGCCGGCGAGGAGGCACTTTGGCTGCCTGGACCCCCAGCAGCCAGAATCAGGGTGATGTTGACAGGCCTATGGGTTGAGTAGGCTGTACCAAAAATGGGGGGGGGATAGTCTACATTCACGGGCTGGGGGGTCAACGCATATAGTAAAGAACCACAAAATCCCCCTAACTATAGGTTAAACTGACCTGTTATCCAGGTAGGACAGCCTACAAACAAGTGCTGGCAGTAGAATGCAGCAAGTTTATTTCAATATTTTTTTAGCATGAGGTTTCTGTTCTTATTTATCTTATTTTCGTGCCATTTTTAAATGCTGTCCCAGAAGAAGCACCCATGTCGCCCTCTCCTTCCCTCTTTTCACCCCTCTATTATTTTTCTCTCCTCCCTTAAAACGGGGGGAAAAAATAATAATCACCTGTGATCTCTCCCATCCTCCCCCCCCCCGCTTTCTTTCCTATAATGAGAAAACTTCACCTCGTGTCCCCCGCAATTGGCGAGGAATTCTTTGCCTGTTATTCCCACCAAATCCAATTACAGATTGTCGAGTAGCCAGTGGAGTAAAGCGTGTGCTGCAGTGTCACATCGCTAAGTCGTGTGTATGTGTTTCAGCCTGTAATGTGGCCCCGGCCGCCACAGAGGTGTCAACTTAAAATGCAAGTAAGTAGCTGAACGGGGGCTAATCCTGGCGACCGCTAGCCTGCAGCCAAATTGTGGTGCGATGAATGACAGAGTGAATGCGGAGATGCCTCAGTGCTTATCACCGGCCGCCAGATGGTGGACCTGGATCAATGCACACACGCCACGATCAATGCATTTGATAAAGAATTAAGAAGAAAACTGTACATGTTATCAAAGAACTCGTACATGGCATAATTATGATTCTGCATGTGCGTACTGATGATACTGGAAACTCAGAGGCAAGTGATAATGAAAATGATAGGGAAAAAAGTAATAAAATAAAATAAAATGACTCCGAGGCTGCATTGCCTGCCCTCAGCACTGAGAAATCTGGTCAAATAGTCCAGGAACCATTTTTCAGGAAGGAGTAGGAGATCTCCCATTTTTTTTAAGGGGAGGGAAAAAATAGTTTGTTATTATGAGGCTGGGGAGGGAGCCTGGTGGCGAGATTCATCCTGCCTGGAGATGACATTTACCACCGAGGAAGGGCATGCAGGCCTTTGGAGAGCTCAGACAAAAAAAGCAGGGAGACAAATAAACAGGGAAGCATGGGGGTGTCTCCTTCAGGTTCAGGGAGACATGGGAGCACCTCCTTCAGGTACAGGGAGACATGGGAGAACCTCCTTCAGGTAAAGAGAGACATGAGAGCACCTCCTTCAGGTACAGTGAAACAGGGGAGTAGCTCCTTCAGGTACAGAGACACATGGGAGTACCTCCTTCAAGTACAGAGGGATGCGGGAGCACCTCCGTCAGGTACAGGGAGACACAAGAGCACCTCCTTGAGGAACAGAGAAACATGGCAGCACCTCCTTCTGGTAGAGAAAGATGTGGGGGCACCTCTTTCAGGTACAGGGAGATGTGGAGGCACCTCCATCAGGTACAGAGAGACATGGAAGCACCTCCTTCAGGTACGGGGAGACATAGGAACATCTCCTTTGGGTACACAGAGATGCAGGAGCACCTCCTACAGGTACAGGGAGATGTGGGGGCACCTCCTTCAGGTACAGGCAGACACGGCAGCACCTCCTACAGGTACAGAGAGACATGGGAGCACCTCCTTCAGGTACAGGGAGACACAGGAGCACCTCCTACAGGTACAGAGAGACATGGGAGCACCTCCTACAGGTACAGAGAGACATGGGAGCACCTCCTTCAAGTACAAAGAGACATGAGAATACCTCCTTCCAGTACAGGGAGACATGGGGGTGCCTTATTCAGGTAAAGAGAGACACAGGAGCACCTCGTACAGGTACAGGGAGACATGGGAGCACCTCCTTCAAGTACAAAGAGACATGAGAACAACTCCTTCAGGTACAGAGAGACATGGGAGCACCTCCTTCCAGTACAGGGAGACATGGGGATGCCTCCTTTAGGTAAAGAGACATGGGGGCACCTCATTCAGGTACAGGGGCACACAGGAACACACGGGGTGATGGTGCTGCTGGAGGTAGTGATATCGTTTGGCAACCGGAGGGTTGCCGGTTCAGGCCTCGGTTCCTCCTGATCCCATCAAAGTGTCTTTCAGCAAGACACCGAACCCCAGATTGCTCCCGGTGAGCGGGTAAGTGCCTTGCATGGCAACCTCCGCCACCGGTGCATGAATGTGTGGATGGGTGAATATGAGGCATGAATTGTAAAGCACTTGAAGGAATAGAAAGGTGCTATATCAACACAGTCCATTTACTTTTTCTGGTAGAGGAGGCTGTAGGATGACCTCCTTTAGGTATGAAACGCAGAAGCACCTCCTCTTTTAAGTACAGAGAGATGCAGGAGCACCTTCTTCTGGCATGGAGAGACATGGGAGCATCACCTTCAGGTAGAGAATGCCACAGAAGTGCCTCCTTCAGGTATGGGAAGCACAAAAGTGCCTCCTTCAGCTATGGGGAGCACAGGAGCACCTCCTTCAGGTAGAGAAAGTTGCAGGAGCACCTCCTTCAGGTACAGTGAATCACAGGAGTGCTTCCTTCTGGTAAGGGGAGCTGCAGCTTTGACACAAGATACGACACAGCGAGTCAAACAGGAGAAAAATTAGTATTCCTTCATTTATCTGGCTAACTTCAAACAAGTCCTCCTGTCTTGTGCATACTGCTGTTCAAAAACCCCGTGCATCTCAGTCCCAGTAAACAGATCATTCAGCAAACTGGAAGATACACAAGATAGTGATCTGAATAGGGGCGACTTCAATCTGACATCCCAAAAAAGCTATTTCAAGTCATAGGAGGGACACAGACACAGAGCTGTAAATAAATAGACATACAATGAAATTACAGACCATAATGTTGCATCCATGATGTTTAATGACTGTTTTTCTCTTCTGCTATTTGCATGCTGAAAGTCAAATACTGAAGCAGAGTGTCTAAACTGAGAGGCTCCCCCCCACAGCCAAATCCACGTCATTTCCACTGGGTTACGCTCTCCCAGGCGCAGGAGAGAGAAAGAGGAGCAGAGCGTGGTGGGGGGGGGGGTAGCAGGCAGTGGTGTCAAACGGGTCACAGTGACGTGGGGGGGGGGGGGGGGTGCGAAGGCATGGCTAGCGTGCCCGGCTCTGATGGCTTGATCAGCCCCCCTCCCAGACGGAACCTTCCCCCCGACAGATTCGCAATTTCGAGCCCCCCTTTGATCTCAGCTCAAGCCAATTCATGGACATCAACTGACAAGGCGCCGTGAAACACCCCCACGGCCGGGCCCCGACTCCAGGCTAACTGTTGGGTTTTATTAAGGTCGATTCCCCGACAAAAAAAGGACAGAGTGATGGAGAAAAAGAGGACGATGGGAGGGAGGGAGGTAAAAAAAGAACACCACAACTCCAGGGAGAAAGAAAATTCTAGAAAGTTATTACTGCATTCAGAATGCAGTGGGCCAGAGGGGGCGGTCGGCATGCGATATTACCATTTTAAAATGTGGTGTTTAAAGGCAGAGACACTGCCCCTCGCTTTTGAAGGTAGAGGAAGATAATGGGGTCCCTGGCCGGCCTGTTCGTGCCTAACCGAAGCAGCAAGTTAGCTGGGAGGACCCTCGCTCTAATTGGCCTATTTAAATCTGCATTTTAAGCATGCGAGTTACACAAATTGATACTACATTTGCTTTTTTTTTCCTCCCCATCGTTATTATTTGACATCCTGCCTAACCATTAGGATTTAAAAATCTCCAGAGATTTAATAAACACGCACACATGAACACGGAGCAGCTGAATTAAAACTTCACCGAGCGCAGATTTAAAAAAAAAATAAAAAATCCACACATTAAGAAGTACGGAGGGTCACTTAACAGAAAGGCAAAACTTTAAGCGCGTTTGAGTTACGTAACTGCGATGCGTTATTATTTTTACGCAAGGAGCATAAATCTTGTGAGGGGAAAATATCTGACCTGGTCTTTCATGAAACCTAAGCGGCTTAATTTGTCCCCCCCCCCCCCCCCAACCCCCTGCAAACAACAAAGAAATGACACGGCAGTGGAACAGGGTGAGGGTTCAAAGGTTCCCTTGTTTGCTGTCGGAAAGGGTCACGGGTAGCTCAGACGAGTCGTGGCATCGGCACTGAAGGGAAACGGGAAAGTGCCAGTCGGTGGAAATCAAACAGAGCCCAATTAAACTAATCATAACGTTCCAGTGAACACTGGGAAGCTCACCTGAACCCCCCCCCCGCCACCGCCCCCGCTCGACTGCGCCTCCCTGCTCCGCCGCAGAGCTCACTGCTTTAATTACCCTGGCCAGAGCTCTGTGAAATTGCTGTTCTGATCTGCTAATGGTTGAGGAGGTCCGGGAGACACATTCCCTCCCCTCCAGAGAGCCACGGAGGCCGCAGGAGCGAACGCCCGCCAGTTGACTCCGACCGCGCCGATACGCGGCAGCGAGACCAGGAGACAAACCGCTGGTTTGAGCCTGGAAATGTTTCCTTTTTTTTTTTTAAACAACTGCTCGTTAATTAATAATTTGCCCTTGGCCAGGGCGGGGGGAGGGGCACATTACAAAATATCTGTCTGGATGTCCTAATAGATTATGACGCCTGCCTAGGAGGATTGGGGAGAGAAAATTACAAAACAGTTAGTGCTGCTGTGTCTCTATCAAAGGCGTCTTCAACGCTGCCAGCTGTGTCGGAAGTCTTTGGTTTTTTATGATAAACTCAGGCAGTAGCGGAGAAGCATGTGGGCACTTTTGTGGTGCCTCGCCAGTCCTCCTATGGCAGACCTGAGCAAAAAACCGCTGCCGTATCTGAGCACAGAGCTTTTTTTTTTTACTGGACTGCAAGAGTTTTATGTTCAGGTCCCAATCACAAAAACTAATATTCCATATTAGCATGCAAAAATGAGCCTCTCCAAAAATAGAACCAGTCTTCCATTGTAGCATTCATGGGACATGAAAAGAGTCATAAAAAATTGGAAAATAAGTGTCCAGGCCTGCACCACAGTGTGCTGATGTCAGCTACTGGTTTTGATATTTAGGTATAGGCGCAGGACAGGAAGGGCAGGCAATGGCCTGGGGTCTCCGAGCTGGGCCGATTATATGGTACGTTGCGTCGATAGATTTAGATCTAAAATAATGGTCATAAATTCTGCCATGTCGGGTGGGGGGATTCGTTGGAGGGCCCCATGGAGTTTTTTGCATAGGGCCCCCAGTGTCCCTAGAATTGCCTCTGTCTTTCGGGAGTGTCTGAAGGTGGTCTTGTTGCCGTAGCCCCCAGGGAACACACTATGGTACCATGACAGTGGATCTTTCAGTGTGAAACACAGCACAGTCCCTGCCCCCCCCCCACATTGCACCTGTGGCTTATTAATCTATTTCAAATTCTGCTCCGGGTTTGACAGCTCCGTATGTAGGCTTGGTGCTCCATGCACAAAACAGACCCACAAATATGAGAACAAATCCACATGCATCTAGACAATGTCCCAGCAAGATACGTTTCCTGGGAAGAAAGAAATCTTTTACAGCTCGGCAAAAAATTAAGGAACCACGGCACAATTTTTTGTTTCACTCATTTCTCAATTATGAGTGGATGTCTGTGAATAATATATATTTTTGCTAATTGTACCCTGGTTCTTCTCTGCTTCTCATTAATGAAGGGCTTCTTCCTTCTTCCTTGCTTTATGGGACTTCAGTCCTGCTTCTAGGAGCCTGATACGAACTGTCCTAGCAGTGCACCTTACACCTGCACTTACTGTTTCCCATTCCTTTTGAAGGTCACTTGATGTCATTCTCTGATTCATGAGAAACTGTCAGATAAGTTAACAGTCATCTCTGGTATTAGAGTGTTACTTCCACCCTCTACCTGGCTGGTTTCTGGTCACTCCTAGTATCTCCTGCTTCACCTTATTCTTGTGTACTGCTGTCTTAGAAATTTTAAACCTGGAAGCAACCTGCTGCTCAGAGTAGTCTTGTGCCAGCAAAACCACAATTAAATCAGGATTTAAAAATATAGAGTGGTCTCTTATTTTTTTTCCAGAGCTGCATATGATGAATATAATTAAAAATAATGTACGGAAAATCATCAAATCTCCTCATACGGAGTTGCCCAGAACAGAGCGATTTTGCAAGCAATCGAAATAAGACATCAAGTAACCCAATCTAAATCGCTAACGATTATCAGCCTCAAGAGATGGGAACTGGTCTAGATGATGCTCGAAAGAAAGAACTGCACAACATTCACCACTCCTCCGTGCTAACGCCCTGTAGTCCTATTAGAGTCGTCCTTGAGGACGCAGCCTTCCGCTTGCTAAAGATATGCGCCGGTTTAGGACTGAAGAACTTTCCGGACGGCATGAAAGGTTCCGCTCCTCCAGTGAGCAGAAGGCCATCCGGAAAGATAAAAAAAAATCCCATGGAGCCTTTGAAAGTTTCACGCCAGTTAGAATGTAAACATCGTTTTGCTTCTGAGTTCTTTATACAGGTTGGTTTTGGAGGCGGTCATTTATTCCGAATGGCCTGCGCTCGCGACGTCTAATTCAAGGACGTTTCGACTCCTTTCAAAACGCAGACAGAGAGCAAAGCTGCTCCTTTTTAGATATTTCATTACCTAAGATAGAAGCATTTCATTCAGCCACTATTTGGCGCATGCAACTTTACAGACAATGTCAGAAGGTTTGGAGTTTATGTCCACTTTGGAGTAACTTCAGGAGTCACACGTCCTGAGAAAAACTGGGACAACTATTTAAATGTTGCGCTCACAGATCATAGCCATCATCCCATCCAGTGTGTACCCCTGTCTTTGCCTGGTATTGATGATATGCGCATGATGTCACAGCAGGTGGAAGCCACTGCGCTCACACCCACTGAGTGGCAAATAAACGGAGTGGCAGCGCTAGTGTTCAGCTTGGATGCTGCAAAAAACATCTAAAACAGGAACGAGCTGATGTGCGATTGATAGTACAAATCGATTTAATGAGAAATCTGAGCTCCCTTTGGAGGGGGTGGTTAGATAGTGTTAGCTCGCCAAGACAAACCCCAGTTGCACCTTAAAAGGGGCAACTCCACAAAAAAAAAAAGTTTAGACAGCCAGATAACTTTAAAAGTTTCTACAGCCATGTTGCAGCATGTTTTGTCAAGCCGTCCGTCTGATGGGGCCTGTTTTGGCAGGTAAGTGACGTCAATGCAACCCTCTATAGCAGGGTTCCCCAATTCCAGTCCTGGGGGGGCAGAATACAGCACAGTTTGCAGAATTCCCTGCTCAAACACACCCACTAAACCTGGTAAGATGACTTAGATGTGTTCGAGTAGGGAAATCTGCAAATTAAGTTGGATTCTGGTGTTCCAGGACCAGAATTGCGGAACACTGCTCTGTAGGCTCCAGGCCCCCTGTGACCTTGATCAGAATAAGTGGTTAGGCAATGGATGGATGGATGGGTGGATGGATGGATGGATGGATGGATGGAGCTCATAATTGTAGCCCTGGTTCTGTAAATAAACTGAAGGAAGACAAAATCTATTAGTATGAAAATGAATACATGAAATGAATCATACAATGAAAATAAAGTCATCTCTTTTGAACGTTCATCCTCAAGAACAAAACAAAAAACAAAACAAAAGAAAAAACACAGATAGACAGGAAGCATGACTAGTATCCGGGGGAACAATGCAAAGTCATCTCCGCCTTGTCACATGACCCAAGTGACCTGACAGACTACACCATGTTAACATCATCTTAAATACCTTAAAACCACAGACCTAGGGTACGAGTCGGAACAGCCACAGAGTTCAATGGAGCAGCATCAAAGTTCAGGAGGAACATCGCGTGGTGCTCAAAAGCTTTTGTACAGTTGCTGGAGAGACCCTACCAAAGTCTGGGCATGTGGGGCCTCTTAGCTTTCAGAGTAAGGAGATCTATACGCTCGTGGGTAGTTTTACTTACATGAAAATATTCTATGTGCAGAATGAAAAATGATTGGTTCAGAGAGAAAACCAATCAGATTGTAGAGGAGTTGGGTTCAAGCAACTAGAGGAGGCGGAAACAGTGTGATTGGTTGGTCCAGCCTCCTCCAGTTGTTTGGACCCACTTCCTCTACAATCTAATTGGTTATTACTCTGAACCAATCATTTTTTTGTTCCGCCCTCAGAACATTTTTCTGCAAGTGAAACTTCCATGAGTGATCTATACAGTAGTACCTATTGACCAACAGCTGAACCAAAGACTAACAGCCTATTAACTTAGGTGTGGGGCACAGCAATGAGGTGAGTGTCGGCCACATGCTTCCTTCCAGCCCTCCAATCAGCACTTGGCCTGGCATGCTCCAGGAGACACCAACACCCTGACAGTTTCCTCAAAGAAGATGCAGGTGCAGGCACTGGCAGTTAGCGATAAAGGTCACGCCAGGGCAGATGCCAGAGAGGAACAGTGCAGATAATCCATAAATGCTCTGTTAATTTTTTCCTTTTTAAAATTTTTGCTCCGAAGGCAGGGTTTGAACTAATTAAATTGATTCCTAAGTATTGCGTCATCTGTCGGCCCTTGGGGGATTCAAATTGAAATTATTCTGCAAGTTCCCCTGGAGGACTAATAACACTGTATCAAACAATCTGCATGAGTCAACAAAGTGCTTGAAAGGTCTAATTTACAGTGTCATGAGCACTGTGATGTTTCAGGTTTTACATAAGGGTGAGAACATGGCTGCAGATCATGAAGAATTCAAATATGGACGGCCTGGCAAGAACAGGTTCAAAGATCCAACAGAAAAAAACAAGAATAAAACTGAATGTTTCCTAAAATCATGCAAACTGCAAAGAACACGGTCAGCTTGTGACTGGGTAGTCTGAGTGACAGCCTGCTGTCCCACATCATGTTAGAAGCAAGCATGTCCTGTGGTTCGTTTTACACATTATTTCAAATCTCAGTCCTTTTCTTCTCCCGGAATCTATGTTTTTATACTATTTTTAACCTGGTAAATTTAATGTATAACACAGTGTTTCTCAAACCAGTCCTTGGGGACTCCCAGACAATCCATGTTTTAGCTCTCTCCCAATTCCCTAGGAGCTGGGAGCAAAAATGTGGACAGTCTGGGGGTCCCTGAAGACTGGTTTGAGAAACACTGGTATAACAAACTTTAGATACATTTAAAACATCAAGATTCTGGGCCTGCATCACTCCAGAGGTAGACATGGGAAGCAGGTGTGGACCAGTACTGGTCCAAACTAGTGTTGGTCCAAACTAGTAGAGGTTCAAACTAGTACAGTTACAAGCTAGCATAGTTACAGTTCTGGTGTTCTGCAGCGCCCAAGTCTCCTTAATTCTCTTTGGGAATGAAAAATTGACACTTTCCTCAAAGCAGAAACCGACTGGGGGACATGTTGGGTTAATTACATTTAAAAATGAAGACCGATTCTGTTTATATCCTGTAGGGTTGTGGTGAAATTGCTGCTGGTAAGGATTTAGTAAGAAAAGCATTTCCAAGACAAAATAAACATGATTCTGACTGATGTAATCTCAACACTGAAATCTCATTAAAACTAACCCTTATTCCCAGCAGAATGAAGAAAAGTTGGGCTAGTTTAGCTAGCTTCTGCTGTTCTGTGGATTTATGTACAGATCACATGGTTAAGGTCCACTTCACTAATGTTTTCCCTGTACACTGGATTTTATCGGTTTGGTTTTATGACAGAAACAGAATCATTCTTTTTGTGACATGTAGCAAGCTATAGTTGTTTGAAATATTTTTTTTCCCTCCGCAAAAACCTTTCTCTTTCCATGTACCTGGCTGAAAGTAATAAGTCGTTCTTTTAAAACACAGAAGGCTTCAGATGTAGTTCTTTTACCTCTTGAGGGATAAAATATAATGCGTATTGTTACATTTCTTGAAAAAACAAAATTTAACATTCTTTAAATTTGTGCTATGCACACTATAAGCAAAACTCGTCCTGGTCCAAAAATACAGCTTATATTTATAATTAGTGTTGATTTCTTGTCATAATATTTCAGGATGGAATAAGGTGATTATGGATGGGCCAAAGCCTCTCATTACGGAGCCCGATACGTGACAGATCCCCAACTATCTGCATTTGTATGAGTTGCAATGGTTTTAATAGACAACGTCCTCTCCAGCAACGGCGCGCTATCAGCCCTCACATCGGCTGTAATCCGGGCCCAAGAATAGATCTGTCACACGGCCCCGGTAAACAGCGGCTCCGAGCTCCGTGCGGAACCGGAGCTTGGGGTGGGGTGGGCCGGGGGGTGCCGGCGTACCGTCTGGCTGAGCGCTACAGCGCTACGCTCCGCAACTTGGAAAAATAAAAACGACACAAATCGATCTAGATCTCGCCGAGTCACTGTTGCAACTCAAATCCCGGTGGTTCATGCCTTGCAGATAATTGTGCTTCGGCTGAGGCTCCTGTAAGGCGGAGAAGAGAGGCCAGAAAGTATCCAGAGATACTCGTGACGACCTTTTTGTCTATAGTTTTAGAGGGCAACAAAACTGTGAGGTGAGCCATTTTTAAACCAGCTGTTTATAACCGGGGTCATTTGGTGTCTCCTACTCCAGGGTTGGGGGTCTGAATTGACATCACGTCATAGCCAAAGGATCATTTTGGAAATTTTATTTTCACCCAGAAAAACGTCAATCTCAGGGATTGACAGGAACTCAACGATTTTTGATGACACTTTGCTGGGGGAGACGTCTTGTTTATCAATGAAGAAGAATCTCTTGTAAAAGCAATATGGCTGGAGACCTTGCTATAGAACAGTCCAGATCTCCCAGATTTGAGTTTAGTCCAGGGATGATGCCCGACACTAAAGCTGAGTTGGGAAAAGAAAGAGCAGAAAACCTCCATGCTGCCCTGACATGGCTCACCTCTTCTTACAAGCTGGCTTGGCCCGCAGGGATCTGAGGCCAGACACTCTGGCGATGTCCCTTAGTGGAAATGCATCTTAGTCAGCGGAACTGCTGGCGTCCCTCGCAAAGCTGGCACCTCTTCAGGCGCTTTGGCTGCTCTTGGCCTCCATCAGGGGGCAACGTCGAGCCCCTTGCCGCTGAAGTGCCTGGGATCGGGTACAGGTAGGTCATGACTTGCTGCCCGTCGGGCCCAGATACCAGATCCAGGTCCGACAGCCTGGAGACTCCCGAGCTGGCAAAAGCGTCACACGCTGTCAAAAGAAGGGTTACAAAACATCTATATTGCTGCAAGAAAAAGATATGAGCTTGTACAGTTCAGAACAAAATCACTCATCAAACGGCTTACCAGTCAAAGGAACCAGTAACCTAATGTTTCCTGCGGTGCTGTTGCTTCTGGGTAGCACAGGTGAATCACGGTATAGGACAATATTTTCTTATTATGCATGCTGACCAAAGACTAGGACCAAGAAGCCATCTTTTGTTGACTTGGCCATTGAAAATCAGAACACTTCACAAAAGTGTCCAGAGTAATCAATATATGGACTTGAGTGAACCAGGACAATAATATGTGGAACATGCCTTGAAGTGCCACCTCCCCTCACGTGACCCCTCCCATTCCTTGTCACATGGTAGCCCAAGAGAACTGCTGAAGCGCAGGATTGGCCCCATGGCCAGCCCGGGTCCAGCTGACAGGTATGAGCGAGGTGTCTGGGGTGCGCAGAGAGGGAGCCAGCTCATGACCAGAGCTCCGGCGGGATAATCAGGAATCGCTGGGACGAGCTGGGAATGACGCGGAATGTCAAGGATGGTTCCCTCCGATAAGAAGGCGAGATATAAAGCGACACTAACCTAATCCATCCGACGGCTTATCGCCGCCTATCAACCCTCTCCTTTTTGCTGCCCATGTAATTGCGGTGATTTGCGATGGTGAAAAATACAGGCAGATAATCAGGAAGCAAAGCCCCATCGCCGATCACCTAATAGATAGTCCTTTAAAGAAAGAAGTGGGACACCCACACACACAGATGCCAGCCATTATCACAGCAGCCAAAAGTTTTCCTGCCAGGCGGCGCTCTGTTTGCGAATGCTTTATCGCGCCTTGTATCTGCGGCTAGCTTGATAGTGTCCGTAATCCCAACCCGCCGACGTGCAGCCCTCCGCCATTGTTTCCCTCATTCTGTGTTTGGGATCTGCAGGTTAATGCCCCCCCCCCCCATCCTTTGTTTAAGGCGAGCTCAGTCTCGATTTACAATTAATTACAACTTTCCTTTCTTTCACCTCTGTTTCTCATTGTTTTTTGAGTTAGCCGAGTAAGCGAGTGAGGCTCTGACAGGCCCCATTGTGAGGCAGGCGTCTATCCGGCGTGCGACGCGGGCGCGGCGGCATAGGAAGTACCGCCCATGCCAGGGGCTTTCCTACTTTCACTTCCACAGGCCACAGACACGAGGTGGGCGCCCGGCTGGTCATCCGATGCACAGCGGAATGCACTTTGTTCTCACGCTCTCAGCAGACACAGGGTTTCCCAGGTATGGAGCTGCGATCATATAAGGACTGAAAAAGGAACGTGTGGAGATGGACTGCTGGGGGAAAACAGACTGAGACACAAAAAAATCATACGGGGAGAGCAGCAGGCCATTGTGTGTGGTTCAGTGGGTTTGGACACTGTGTCTACCATTGGAAGGTTGTTGGTTCAGATCCCATGTTCTGCAGAGTGATTTCACAGTTCAAAGCTCTGAAGCCTCACTTGCTCTGTGGACATTGCAAGTGTCTGATAAATCAATTCTGTTTATATCCTGTAGGGTCGTGGTGTAATTGGTTCTTCAGTATATATATATATATATATATATATATATATATATATATATCTATTTTCTAATTGTATATATTCAGTCTT
>JAODKC010000110.1:344971-357952 GCA_026777985.1 Mormyrops attenuatus
CCCCCCCCCCCCCCCCCCCCCCCCCCCCCCCCCCCCCCCCCCCCCCCCCCCCCCCCCCCCCCCCCGCAAGAATGAAAAGCACAACAGGACAGGGAAATCAGTGCAGCAGCAGGACAAAAGCAATCAAAAGTCATAGTATTATTGATACATCGGTATCTATGTATCTATATAGCTGTGTATGGGTATATTGATATATATTGTCATTGTGTACATATGTAATTAATATATAATAATATTTTATTTGATAAGTGATAAATTACTGAAGTGTTATAAAATTTGCCTGGACATATAAATCACTACAAAGTTTACAAAAGATTGATGAACATCTGCCAGCTAAATTAATGGGTTATAGCAATATAATCCATTATAAATGCTTACAGAGTAATGTGACCGAGAATATTCCTACTTCCCCGTAACTCGGCATCGCCATACTGGAAGATCGTTCTGGAAGAACATTCAGTGCACATTCATAATGCATTCATAGAACATTCAGTGCACCTTCATAATGCATTCATAGAACATTCATAAGCTGCATGCAAGTACACCTTAACATCCCAACATCCCTTAACAGCTTTAATATACATTAATAACAAACATTACATGATTATACAATTATAATGTTTGTTATTATTATATAATGTTTCTTATTAATGTATATTACGGCTGTTAAGGGATGTTAGGATGTTAAGGTATACTTACATGATGTTTTATGAATGTTTTATGGATATTTAATGAATACATTATGGAGGTATGCTGAACGTTTTAAGAATGCAACAGAAAAGCATTATGAAGGTGCAGTTAATGTAAAGCGTTACCAAATAATGTTTGCAGGGGTCCCTCTGTGGGAAAAACCGGCTGTAAAACATCTATAGGGTTTATCAAATGAATGAGCAAAGGGTATAGACCCTCTGCCTTTTTTATGCACCTCAATTCCAGTATTATAAAAGTGAAAAGCTGTAAAAGCAAATATGTGACTAATGTAAGCAAGGAAATTTCAAATGAAAGAGCCAGTGGTGATTTTTTTTGATTTTATGACAATATTTACAATTGTCAGTGGTCTGCCCATTAAAACTGCATACCGTTACATTAATAAATATTTTGGGAATTAAGATTTATTGTGCTGATTAGCTGAAATGCATTATTTTAAATTATTTTAAATATTTCTCCCTTCTAGCAATAGATAGATAGATAGATAGATAGATAGATAGACAGATAGATAGATAAACTTTATTCCCAGAGGGGTTTATAAACATACTCGTGTCTGTGATATATATGAAAACTGGTTTATCAGATTATCATTGTAATCTGTGCACACCACAAATTATTTTTATAAATTGTATAATCTAATCACATTAGTAAGTAATGAAATATAAGAGGAGAGAAACTGCATTCGAATAGGTCATATCATGCCTCACGTTTTCTGCACCATTTTCTTAAATGTAAGAGCACAAGCTGCAGTTTTAAGGCGCTTATAATTCCCACTGAACATGTATCTATTAACCAGAGTACTCTTTACCTTTGCGGACCATTCAGGATTAATCCGAAAACATGGATTAGACACTAGAAAAGGTTAGAGGGAATCCTCTCTTTTGGAAACAATACAGGAATATCCCTGTAACAATTCAAAGCCAATCGATTGGCCGGAGGAAGCAAATTGTTTGATACTTATTTTCTTACCTTGTTGTGTTTCTCGGCTTTCTGGTGCTTGTGGCAAAGCAGCGCATAAGAATGGGTATTTTGTGGCAGTGGGGTTTGTGCACACTATTGGTAGGTGGGGTAGGTGGATATTGTGGGCCTGGTGAGTTTCCATTTCATTACTGAAGGGGAGAGTGTAATATCGGTGACGTGTCATTTATCGTATTATATCCCATTGTCAGTGCCATTTTTTTTTACCAAACCTACAAAAATAATAATGCGCAAAGTTTCACATTTGTGTGCAGGAAAGTGGATGAAAATCCCCCCAAAAAGCAAATATAACATCATTTGTGATTCAGAGGCAGCCCCTTGAACTTGTGACTGATACACGGAAGCTCTGCAACACCAGATATCCTTCAGAAAGCCTATTCGTCCTGCGAATTTGGCAGAACGATCCTCAATGGGGAGAACCAGGGAAGGCGGAAGGGTGAGGGAGGGAAGTAAGTCTAATCAAAGGAAGGCAGGTGAAAAAAGGTTTAAGAGTAAATGTTTAGCTCCAAACTGGATTACACCGAGCCCGGACTGGCGCCACCAACCTCACATAACCAGATTTTCATGTCTTGAAGAGGAGAAGCAAATATTGCCAGGACCTTGTGGAAACATGCTCTCTCTAGCCAGAGAGAATCCGTTTAGTATACTCGCTGCAGGGTTTAAATTATGATGCTATCTGACTACTCTCAGGTGACTGTACCCTTTTTGTGAGAGATACCAGAGCAAAGGGGGGGGGGAGGGGGGGAAAGACGCGTAACACGCTTTCCGTCGGCGACGGCGGGGGAGCGAGCGAGCGCGTGAGAGCCGCAATTATGGAACCCCAGGTGTGGAGAAAGAGCCAAAACAAAACAGCTTACTTATCGCGCAGGATTAATGCTGCGTCCAAGAAGAAAAGAAAAAACATAAAACAAAAAGAGATGTGCATCAGAAAGGGGGTAGATGAAGGTGATGTGGACTGTGTCGCATGGCGGGCCTTACCTTTAATACCCCAGGGAGTACAGGACTTTTAATCACCGAACAAGAAAAAACAACAACAATAAAACAAACAGAGGGAATTGTGACAGAGTTCGATTAAGCACCAGTGCAAACCAGGGTCCATAAATGTCATCCTTAATGACATTATTGTAGCCAAGCGTGAGATTTCACAGACAGTCAATCACCTGAATGTGGAGAGAGGAAAACAATATAGGAGCGAGGTGCGGCCACACGGGTCCTTTTATTCCCCCTCCTTCCCTTCATCTTCAATTTTTAGATGAAAAACCTCCGGGCCAAATAGAGAAGTCAACCGGTTGTACACCAGAGGCCTTGCCTTTAAAACCAAATTTACCATGAAGCAATCCCTGGCTGTCACAGTACAAACACCTACGGGTTTATTTGCCTCATCTTATTTCAGAGCCGACACCATTTTCGTAATCTTCCTTTAGACATGGAACAAGATTAGCCAAGGCAGGAAAAAACCGCAGCAACAAAAGCACAAACCAGCATCATAAAAGCTGTTTTTTAAAAAAAAAAATAAAATGAGTGTATAACAATACAGGAGAGGCTGGGGGTGAAAGAAAGGGTGAGATTATACCTAGAAAGGAAAATTCAAAGTATGGGGTTTGACCCCTACCAGGATCTAGCCACGGTGTTGAAACAGTAAAGCCAAGCAGTGTGTTTTTACCATACAGGTCCAACACAGAGGCACGCACTGGATCACGGTTTTTGTTGTTTTTATTTATTGTTTTTTTGTTGTTGATCTTGAAGAGATTCTAGATCACATAACCTTTGACCTTCTGGGTCTTACTCAGTAATAGATAATGTGCACAGCATAATTAGCACGTTCATTGGCCAAGCCCCAATGGTGGAGGGTCTGAGCTGTGCCCTGTATAGATTACATAAGAACAGCAAAAAGTGCATGTGTGTGTTTCTGTGTATCTGCGAGAGGCGCTTACGCAAATCCATTTAATGAGGTACGCCGCCACACTCGTGGCCTTCCCGTTAACCTCGCTGAGTCTGGCCGTCACCCTCTGACCCGTCCCTTTCGAGGTTCTCGGCCACAGAAATACCACCGACTGCATATTTATTGTTCATCGCACCATTCTCTGCAAACTCGGGACACTGCGGTCTGTGAACGTCCCAGGAAGCTGGCTGTTTCTATGACGCTGGAACCGCCATATCTGGCATCAATGATTGCACCACGTTCAAAATCACTTACACTGCGCGTCTTAGCCGCTCTAATGCTTAGACAAATAGCGATCGATCCAGTCTGAGAGCTTCAGCTACATAGTTTCAGCCGCACGATTTGTTGTTTGCGTTAAAAAACCAGTGTACCTAATAAATGGGCCACGGAGGGTATATGTATGGCTCAGAGGGTTAGCTTTAAACCCGAAAGATCAATGCTGCTGTTGGACCCCTGAGCAAGGCCCTTAACCCCCTACCCCTTGGGGACTGGAGCTGTCCCTGCACTGTGACCCCCACGATTGCCCTCACCTGTATATGTGTCTCATGGACAACAAGACAAGCAAAATGACAATTTCCCCATGAGGGTGATTAAAGTCAAGCCATTTTATTTACATATCAGTTAAAAGCAACCAGTGGTTGACCAAAGTGTCACATAAATATGTCACATGGCCATCAGGGTTTGCCTTATTGAAAAGAGGCAGCATGTTCTTGGCCAAACACCCATTTGTTTTCCTTTATATGAGCTCTTCAGATGTCCACAGGCTGGTGGCTGATGTTTGCCTGAAGGCTTTGTGCCCTGAGATCCTTCTGCATCTCTGAATCCTTACACTACTCTTCAAACATCTGATAATAATCTGAGCCCTTACCTCACTGCTTCAAATGAGTAATAAGTCAGCAGAAATTAAAAGAAGCTTCGTTCTCGATGATATAATTTGATCACATTTGAGTATTTGCCTTTATATAATTGCTTTGTTTTGTTTGCATGGGTTTTAATTGTTTTACGCACTCGTCCCTCTTACGTAGACAGTAATTATCCCAGCCATGCTGTAATATCGGGTTCACTTCCCTGTCAGTCTTTCAATGGGGCCCCGTCTGCACTACATGGCATATCCAGAGGAGCCATCTTGGTCTGGAGGGTCTGCGTCTGTGCAGATCTTACTCCCGTCTTTCACTAGATTACCTAGAAGAGCCAAAAACTAAGCTTCTATAACTGCCTACCAGTAAGGGCACCTCTGAAGTCCTCTCAGTCAACCAGAACCTTCGTGTCCTTAAACAATCCCGGCCTGGCTGTGGAGATTAGGCCTCCGCCTTCCAACCAGAACACAGCTCTTCACAGCAAGATGGCTAAGCAAATGTTATGATGGCTGAAAGTCAGGCCAGTAGCTGGATCTCTCTCATGATACCTTAACTGACTGCTCCACCAGGGTTCAAAAATCAGTGTGATTTCTTCAAGCCAGAAATCAGAAAACACACTGACAACCACTGACCACTTAACCTTTTTATCACCATTTTCTTAGTTCATTGTTGCCAACAATTGGGGTGTAAACTGTCATACAGTCACGCTGCCAGACGCGACGCAGTCGTGGCCACATATTTGCGGTCTCGGAACGGTTGTAAAGTTGATCAGTCGTAAGTCACATTGGTTGTGAGTCGACAACAATCTGTATATCATTTATTATGTTGATTGTCTTAATTGTCATTGATAGTTCTGCAAAACCCTAAAATAAGTTCCTTGTATGCAAAAACACTTGGCAACTAATTTTATGTGCAGCCTCAAATCAGCTGATGTTTTCTTCCATGTATTTTATTTGCGTGCGTCCCTGTGCATTCGGGGCAGGGAGCGCGAGGCCGGGACGTCCCTCTGCAAGGTCGACAAGCTGATAATCTTCACCCCACTGTAGCTCCTGGTCCCGTCCCTGCACCTGGCCAGCAGGAGCTGGGTCACCTGCCCAGAACTGAGCAATGTACGGAGGCTCCAGTGAGAAGAAGGTGAGACAAAGCAAAGCCATCAGAGACTCCATCTCTCGCTGAAAAGCGAGGCGCCCACAACACGTACAAAGAGCGATAGGAGAGCAAGCCATTAAGGAAACCTGCAGAGCCCCCCCTCTATTCAGCCAGGAAAGGGCATCATGAGGACTGGGCTGTGAAGGACCAACCATGAAGAAATTTTTATGAGGAGCTGACCGCTGAAGACCAGAATCCAGATCTTTTCCATTAACCACACCTCCCATTCCAAGCTGTACCAAAATGTAGCTGTTTTCATTTACATCAGGCATGTTCCTGTGTTTTTTGATACTTATGTATTGCTATAACCCTGCATAGGACAAACAGGTATGGAAAATGGATGGATGGATGGATGGATGGATGGATGGATGGAGTTTAAGTCTTAAGGTATGTATGCAAGCAAGTGTCTCATTGCACTTGAACAAACGACAAAGCTTTTGAATCCTTGAATCTTTAAATGCACTTATTTGAACTGATAGAATGATTTACCCATTCCCAGTTCTTAAAGTTGCCCAGCTTTCAGAAAAAAACATAACTGAACCCAAACCCCTTTAATAAAATTCAATAGGCTAATGCATTTTATATGTCATGTGACATTGTGCCTTTAATAAACATGAATGAAAAGGAATTTGGATGAACCTGAGGGGATGCTTAACCTGAGTAGGCAAGGGGTTAATGTCCAGATCAGTAATAATTCATACAAACAGGAAAACGAAACATATTTCATAATGAGAGGTCATTTGCTGAAACCAGCACAGAGCCATGGATAATGTCAACATATTACTAATTACATTTGGCTTTGAGGTCTTATCTAGCGTCGCATTAGTGAACATGAACATTTTGCAGCTCAGCTTTTAAGCCCAGTAAAACCAGAGAACACGGGATGTTTCCCTGGGAGCCAGGATTCTGCTGGATAATCTTGTTAAGGCACACAAATATCTGAGTATGGACTAATTTCTGCTTTTAATTGAAACATAAAATGAACATGTAGGCACTTTCTAAAAAAAAAAATCAGCAAAAATATGCTAATTACAAACCTGCTATACACTCTGGCTCATAAAAAGCTATCACATACGTAACATTAAAAGTATTAATGAAAGATTAATTGGATTTAACTGTTATCACTGTCATCAAAAACTATGGGTTAAACTGACAATCCTATGATCAAAGGCCAAGGGATCAGCTGACCAGGCAGAAAATCTTTCAAGCAGCCTAACATCACCCCCTGTTGGCCAGCAGTAATAATAACAGGATATGGCAAAGCTCAGTGAACAGGGACTCGGGTCATTACCATGACACAGTGCCTGTGAATGGTTCAGTCACACAGAAGCATAAATAAGACGCCAGCGGGTGGCTGGAGTCGGTGGCAGGGAGAGGACAGGGAGGGCGTACACGGAGACACGGCTCTTCAGGGGTCTGGGGAGGGGAACACACTGACCAGCTGAGAATAACAGATAAAGGACGCCTGTCTGTTCTACCCAGGGGCTGCATATACACCCCCGTCCTTTTATATACCCGTGTTATGAACGTGTCACTTTTTCCCCCACAATGCACTCTAACGTACGCTCGGCCTATAACTAACAATTCACGTGATCTACATGCTTCTGCTGTAGACAGATACTACCCAAGGCCTAACAATAAGACTCTGAGACAGGAGGCATCTCTACCTTATAGGAAGGTCAAGACTGTGGATTCCAAAGGGACAAAAAAAGCACCCAATTAGACAATCAGAACAGTCCATGGAAAGTTCCACACAACAGATTACTGCTCAGCAACAGCGTCCAAGTCAGGAGTATGGTCTCCTCACTGTAGCGTTTATGGATGGATAGACGCAAGACTCTGCGTCTCACTGTTAAATTATGTTATATTCGTTCTTTCCATCGAAAGGCCCAGCAAAACCAATAAGGACCGAGACAGGGGGTTTGCCCCACTGGGCCCAGGGGGGCCTGGCTCACCTGTGTCCACCTCCATTCCTCCGGTGGCCTTCCCTCGAGTGGGACACCCTGTTCAGACACCCTAATTACCTGGGATTACCAGGCGTGTCTCATTAAAGCGGTCTAAGAACAGCATACTTTAGGCAACTTCAACTTGTCAAAGGCTTGTTGGCAGCAGTACTACTCAAATTAGAATAAAGCAACCAAGATTCAACACTTTCACATCAAGAACATGATCAGAATACTTCAGAAAATATGTCCTCGCCTTAAGAGCTATCATATATAAATATGCATAATTGAGATGATTGTTTGCATACTCCTATGAAATATCAAACAAGCAAACAATTTTAATTCTGAGTGTCAATACTTGCTTACTATTATGCTAGGAGCCAGAATTTAATTTACACATTCTTTTCAACAAGAAATGTACTAGTAAGTAGAATGAAATGCTTTTTTATCTTGCTCAGTTGAAACAACATGTTTTGGTCCAAGAAGTGTTTTTGCTAGAAATTTGGCTACACACAGTTGTTTTAATCTGTTGTAAATGTGGGGATATAATCACTATTGTTTTTGTTGAAACTGAAAGAGCAAATCCTGAGGTTACCAAGGTAGATACGGCAACCTTCCGGCACCTGCTCCGAGGTGATGTGCTGGACTGAGGTATCACATACTGTTTGCCGTGTCCTTTAGGCCAAAATCAGCGTGCTTTTGCCACTAAAGAATTGCATTTAATTATGTGGCAGGGAATATTCCACGGTAAATTTGGACAAGTCAGCTTGAGGTCTATATGTTCTATACAAACAGCAACATGTTAAACTATGAACCACCTGATAGGCAAGTGAATGATGTAACAAGTGAAAATGGCCAATTTAACCCCCGCCACTTTAAAGGTAATAACATTTCCAAGGAGGAATCACATGAAAGCGCCTTGAACTCTCACTTGTGCTCTGAAAGCATGTCAGAAGATTTGTGTCACGAGATTTGAGGCGATGTTGAATCTCGTACTCTTTAAAACGTGTAATCCCTTCGCTGGGGCTCCAGGCGACTCGGCGCGCGCTAATATCGCGTCGTGCCGCAGCCGCCGCGTGCTCCTGCACATCCGCATTATATGCGGGGAACCTGGGGCAGTACGCAAACTGCGGCGTCCGGGGAAAACACTTTTATTCAATTAAAAAATCCTCAAGTCCACACAAAGACGCACCGCCCTTAATTAAAATCACCCCCATTTTCTTTTAACTGTTGACATTAAAATCGCGTTCGTCTCCCGCTGCCCGTTACGCTTGCTTTATCCCCAACCCCCGACGACGCGGCTCTGCTGATGTTTGCTTTATCGAGTTTCCCCATTACCTAATTGCACCTTATTAATTACTTAATTGCACCTTCAGTTCTACAAATAATTAGTCTCACCGGAGAGTCCGACGCTTTGCTTGGGGGAAGAAAAACACCCGAGAGGAACTTGAAATTTCACGACCAGAAAAGTTCAATTAAAACTTCCATTATGTGAAGGGAGAAGTCAACTGTAACAATAGACAGTAGACAAAGGAGCGACTGTCGCAGAATTGATGAGCGCTACAGAAATACATATTTAATGGACAGAGAAAATATGATATTCCAACTCATATTACTGTTGTAATCACACACACACCCTTTTCAAAGAGGCAAAGCTAAATCCTGCTTAAAAATCAAGCCTCATTCTAGACCCTGTAATTCAACAGCTTAAAACTCAAATAAGACTGATTACAGCCAATGCTACACTTTGCTCAAGCAGGAAACGTTTGTAATAGGAAGGTTTCAATGTGCTGTGCAGGATGTCGAACATTAAGACAGTGGACAAAAGGAAGCGCGTATTCTATTTGAGAGCCTCTTCCACAAATTAAAGATACTAAGCACTAGAGAAATATTATTATTACCTTACTGCAAAATGAATTGCATTACATGTTTTTGGTTTTTAATATGGATTATTGTATAGTATAGCTTATACCTGTATCATACGTCTAGGTCATGACAGTTTAAAATTGTGCTTTTAAAGCTGATTATCAGACTGAGTTGAAGAAAACTAAACACGTTAGAGAGTGTCACCAAAATTGTTCAAGTTCATAATGCATGTCATGCTATTTGTTCTTGGTGTGAAATAGGAGCTATTATTTTAATTCTAGAATAATATAAATTATGTAAATTACAAGCATATAATTTAAACATTTCAGTTAAAAATTTCCAGACTTCTCCTCAACTCACTAGAAGTAAAAACATAAAGTAAAAAAAGGAAAAAAAAATTAAAAGCAGGGTTTAAAAGTTAATTTCCTGCCAAATCTATGAGGCATTAATCTCCTTTAAGTGCAGCCTTCAGCAAACAAATTAAGGGTGCCCCCAAGTTCACTGATTTATCCGATAGTGTGCCTTTTTTATCAATTAATCAGAGATTCAAAAGGAAAACTCATTAAAGAGGTACCTTCAGAATTATGTTCTGCAGGAAATCAACGTGCTTGTCACCCCCCCCCCACACACCGTAACCCTGACGCTGATTCGTCATTGTTCAGGCAACGTCCACTAATACGCGATGAGAGGGGAGATAGTAAAACCAATTAAAATGAAAATAATTACAAAGTCACCCCTCTAACGAAGGGTTTGATCAAAAGGAGTGTGCATTGATAAGTCCAGGAGTGCACTGGGCGAGTGGAGAGTCGTGATCAATGAGTTTTGAAAGGTGTTTCCTGGTGATGGCCGTCTGTTTTCGTGCCTTCAAAACCCAACAGCACAGGCTGGGGATAAGAGAGACACTTTAGCTAATGAGATGAGCCTGCTAGACTGGGGAGAACATTGACCCACGATTCTGCTAAAAGACTGGAATATAGAGCAGTAACTTAGCTGTTTTTTGACAATTAGCCAGCTGTGTGCCTAGGGCTAGAAATAGTGTTTAAACGAGAGCTGGAGTTCACGCTTTGCTTGTGCACGCTAGATTGCAGAGATCTGATCACACAGCTGGCTGTATCTTTCCCGTGGATCTGATCAGCCAATGAGTGCTTTTGGAGGGAAACACGTCCCATGCGTCGTCTAATTCTCGACATACGTCGCGGAAGGCTCGCAGGCAGCATACTAGCTCTTATACGGTTTGGTGTCACTGCAGCACCAAAAGGTAAAACTGGAAAAGATGTAAGTGCGTAGGATCATTAGCCTTGGAAACGCTGAATGGCACAGAAGAAGGTCTTTGGTATTATCATTTCTGGTGAGAATCTGTGGCGGTAGCATGTCGTAACTCCAGACTATTCGTTAAGGTCGCGAAACTATTCAACAGTGCGACAATTCACATGGAAAATAATCAATTTTTTGAGTACATGCATCTGGAGAAACGGCAGATTTCGCACATTGCAATATTTTTCAGACTTTCATTTAAAGTCTACTCATTTTCTGTAATGGACCATTCACAGTTATATGACTTTCTGGAAAACAATGAGAATCAGCAGTATATGAAGTATACTGCCTTGTCATCCATGGGCTCCGTGACATCGCTATGAAGAAGGCGCCTGAGCTTGCGCTGCAGCTTCTCCCTGCTGCTTCTTGGAATCATTTTAGATAAAAATGCCATAAACACTGCCAGTATTTACATTGTTACAACACAGTATCTCTGATGAATTTTCATCACAGATATCACACGGGGACACATTTCTTGCTTAATAATTACTCAATCGGTGCTACTCTTGCACTCTTGCATCTTCTGGTTGGCCGGTGAACATTCCCCTGGAATCTTCCCTTAGACGTTAGGTGTCCCAACCAGACTGGCAGCTGAGTACCTGGGTGACTGGGGAAAGACCAGAGCATAAACTAGGGCTAGCAGCAGCATTAATAGATGTGAGAGGCAACGGTGAACAGAAAATGAGTGGGGGTCTGAGCATGGAGAGGGAGGACTTCGAAGTGAGTATCACCGAGTGTATCATGTGATCAGCCTGTTTACGTCACACGGCAAGATCTGCGTCTAGAGCTGCATCTTCAGAGAGACCTCCTCCTTATCAGTGACGATGTTACCTTCCTTGTCACCTTCTCTGTTAAATCTGGCTTCTGTCTCTTCCTAACCAGTTTGCTGTCAGGAAACAAATGGAGAATTAAAAGAAACCTATGAAGTGTAACATTACCACTACACCTGAGGTTAGTATTTTAAGACAGGATGAAAAGTGATAATCGAGGGTGGCACAGTGGTGCGGTGATTAGCGCTGCCTCACATCTTTGGGACTGGGGTTCGAGTCTCCACCATGGCTCCGTGTGTGTGGAGTTTGCATGTTCTCCACGTGTCATCGTGGGGTTTCCTCTGGGTACTTCGGCTTCCCCCATAGTCTAAAAACATGCTGAGTTTGATTGGCGTTGCTAAGTTGCCTGGAGGTGAGTGTGCCCTGCTATGGGTTGGCGCCCTATCCTAGGCTATCCTTGCCTTGCACCTGCATCCTGTGGGGTCAGTTCCAGGACTGCCCCGCCCCCCCCAACCCTGAATAAGACAAGCAGTTTCAGAAAACAGACAGATGGAAAGCCTAATTCAGACACATAGATTACTGTCTCATAGGAAGTCAGCTATTAGACAAAGTACGCCAAAATTCTGTAAAAGATGCATAGACTTATCTTCTGTAGGCTACCAATGTACACTGAGTGCAACATCTTGATCTATGTACTATATACAGATATATTCCCTCACACACAGAGAGCCCCAGCGTTTACACACTCACTGTCACCAGCTTACGCAGTATGACCGCGGTCAGCACCATATTTCCAGGTCTGGACGTCCACACAGCTGAAAAAAAGCTGAATTTCTCTTCTTTTTCCCATGGCCGGAAATGCTTAATTAAAAGGGGACAGTTCCCATTTCAGCCCGGCAGGGAGATAATGAGTGCCGATGTCTGCAGCGTGCTTTCTGCCTGCCTGTCGTCCCCGGCCACAAGAGCAATATTGATCCCGCACCGGTGCAGCCATGAATCTGGCCTCCCCGGGTTTAGGGCCACACACCTGTGTGTCAGGGCAGGATAAGCCAAGATTAAGCTTAAGTTACCCCCTCTCTCTCCTCCATGTCATTCAAAACCTCAACAGGCAGGAGCATTGTGGACAAAGCCTCTTTTTGGTCACCCTAATAAATGCCATTAGCTTTGAAACATCAAACATGGAGGATTATAAGATTTTCAAAATTTGTGGTCCGGGGGACTTCCTCACTCAAACAGGTATTCTTTCTGGAGATTACACCACGATCCAGTTTCCCTCCTCTCCGTTCCCCCTGCTCCCTCTCCTCCAGACACAGAAGGCGGTACAGTAATCCAGAGCAGATGAAACCAAGGACTTACAAAAGGAAGATTGCGAAGCGCTTTGTAAATCCTTTACACCGGTGCGTGTGAGTACCGGAGGACTCTTCAAGCAGTTAACTCAATAACCGCACGGGGGG
>JAODKC010000110.1:391077-408187 GCA_026777985.1 Mormyrops attenuatus
GGGTGGGGTGGGGTGGGGTGGGGGGGGGACTATGGCAATACGAAAGGGACAATACTGGAGTGATGGAGTGGAAATAGACTTAATTGATTTGGAAGCGGTCCACAACTGAAAACAGGTCATCTGTGGACACAAACCCTTTATTGTCGGCCTTTATTGAGTAAAAAAAAAATTAAAATCTTTTCTGTGTTCATTTGTGATATTCATACAGTGGTGGGTGGAGCAAACTGAACAGTGGGTTGGCACTGATGGCAGTCACTGCAGGCTCCGACTTGTGATGTCAGCAAAGGTGACTCGGAGGGGACACTGCATTTCCCAGGACCCCTCAGCAAACAGTGAGAAATGTGAAAGAGGGAAGGGCGATAAATCGTTTTAAAAAGCAGACCAAATATTAGGAGGATGAAAAAATGGTGGTTCCGTGCATGGGGGGGGCGAACCCCCATCCTCACGCACACAAAGCGCACCCGCACAATGCCGCTAAATATAGTCGTTAACGCCGTGACCTCTCAATTCCTAACCTCGCGATAATGCGCCCAAAGAGAGAATGAGGGCCTGCGTGAAATTCCAAGATACTACTGAGTAATCATTTCCCGTCAGGACCCCCCCCCCCCCAGTTTTTTTGATTATGCAATTCTTCTCTTTTGCATCCTGGCAGCGGCACAAACAGAAAAGGGACCGTTTGACACTGGGCTATTTCAGTGAAAACATACAATCTACTGCTCAAATAATTCTACAGGGGGATTAACATTTCTGAGGTTGAGCCTGAGATTACGTGTGCCGATCTTGAATTTCATCATCTTCCTGTGGCACAATAGCTTATTCTTCGCTTTTTTCATCTATTCTCCGATGAAGGGTCAGTAAAGCTTTACCTTGTTGGCTGCATTCATTTCATTTCTACATTAACCAGATACCTCTTGGTCTCTACACCCCCTTCAGCATATATACAGGACACCGAATCCTGGACCCCCCCCCCGCCCCGAACCCCTTAACACAGTCCGTGCCGGCTGCCCTATCACATACTGCCCTCCAGTGGTCAGCGATCGTCACCGAAGGCCGCCTAAGCGGACGATGACGGTGACGCGGGTTCGAGTGGAGTTGGGACTCAATGGCACCCCTCTGATCGTTGCCCAACCGCAGGTGGAGGAGGGGGGGGGGGACACAAACACGCAGCAACACACCGGATGTCATGAAAATGTCACTCTTCGCATCGTGGGATCGCCATACAGGAAGCAGAAGTCGACAAGCGTCCATAGAAGTCTTCTGCAGAAGCCTAGTTCTCCGTTTTACGAGCAGCTGGGCCATTTCGTACTGGTTTGACTGGAGTAGAGCCTGCCCCCATAGCCTCCTTATCAGGGAGTCTGAATCCCCGTCTGGAAACCGGAACACCACCTGCTGACTCCCAGTTGTCATACAACTGGAGCACCCCCGCCCTGACCATAATCCCAGCAGCCTACTCACACTCACGCTTCACAATTTCACTTCTCACCTCGTCACTGACTTCAGACTCTCGTGAGCTCGCTGACCCCTCCCTGTCAGTAACCCTGCACTGCCCTCTGATATCGCTCACTGACCGGGTGCTGTGCTTCTGTTTGCCCTCTTCCCGGCGTGACAGCTGCTCGCTAACCGTCTGTCCGGCACCATCATCGCTAACACAGCTCATATCGCTACACAGGTAACGTAAAGACTTAAAACACCACACCCTTCTTACTCGGTAGAGACGAGTCAACCTTGTGGAATGTTCAAATATTAGCAAACATGTATAAAATCGGGGGAAAAATCCTTAAGATCAAATAATAAATTCAATAAAACAAATTTGATCCGTTCTTTGGGTTTGCAGTTTACATTCATTCTGAAGCTTAGCACCACAGCTTTTGCCTGAGCTCTGCATGAGCTCTCCTAGCCAATCACAATCACTTTCGTACGTTGCGCAATCATCGTGTGACGCCTTGGTGAGAAACTGACCAAAATCAAGTGAGGTGAGTAAGCAAGCAAGAACTGATCACCAGCAGACAGTCGTCACTATATGGAGCTATTTTGGATTCCACAGAGACAATATTGAGCAAAAGCGAGTGATTTGTCGGCACTGCCTTGTGTCTGTTGGTTCATGGCATCAAGTGTAAGAGAATCTGATTATGCTACTGCTGTTAGTATCATATATACATTTAGAATATTATTTGAATTATGACATTTCATGGGTAATTCTGCCTGAAATGTCCAGCCCTACTACTCAGACACTAGGCTATCATCAGTGCGTCAAGACCCCCCTACACCCGGCTCATGATTTATTCCAACTGCTGCCATCAGGCAAAAGATACAGGAGCATCAAAACAAGGACTAACAGACTGAAAAGTAGTTTCTACCCTGTAGCTATCAGGGCGCTGAATGATGCCTGATCACCTTCAAGTGTTTATTTCTCATACAATTCTTTGACGCAGCAAGGACTGCACCTAATTTCATTGTACCTGTTACAATGACAATAAAGATATTCTGAATCTGTATGTGCACGACAAAGAGACCCATTAAGGCCTCCAGCAGAGACGCATCGCCATGTAACAGGCTCATGTAGCACTTACATACAGGAAGTTCAGGCATCTATAGCGAGCTTCATTAGAAATGAGAAGCCCTTTGTTGTTTTTTAATTGAGTACATTTGTGTTGGCACGGCGGCGCCAGTGGCGGCAGCGAGGCCATGCGCCGCCCGCACAGCAAATGCCTCGAAGCTCCGGGCTGACAATCTATACACGGGGTCAACTGCAGCACTTTGTGCTCGACTTGATTCAAGCCCAACCAATTACCATCAGAATGGAAGGGATTTGGACCCTGAACGCACCCTAAGAGCATCCGAAATGTCATCTTCAAAGAGCCTCCTGCCTGCCTACTCAAATTGACTCGTCCCTCTCATCATCTCATTCAGCTAAACCCCCATCCTGCTGGACCCCCTTATCGGTGTCATACTATAATCGACACGTACGGTTTATGTGGCTTATCGTATTATTCATAATATCTCATTTTTGTAGCCTAATAAAAACCTCTTGAAGCCATTCCTAAATTTCACTGTTCGAAGTCCTGTTCGATCCACTCTCTCCCACACATGTATGTGCATGCATGTAAAGCACTTTTTCATGGAGACATGCACACACACAGGAACGTTGGGGCCTGTGCGGAGGGCTGCGTGCCAAATAGGGCCGGTCAAGGCGACTTTGATGTTAGGCCCACTTGGGGCACCTCTCTTCCTCCTCCCCGCCCATCTCAGCCCAAACCCCCTCCCCTCTACCTTTCGAGGCATCTTTGGAGAAAGCGCGAGATGTGCGATCCTTGGAGATGGCCGAGCCTGTCTTTGATCACGTCGTCATTAACGAGGCACGTAAGGACCAGAGGAATTCACGTCATCCCCACTATGTTGTTATACTGGCCGTTGGAGGACACGCTTTATCAGACTCCTACGCAGCTCCCATAATCCTCTCTGCTCCTCGAGGTACCACCGCCTCAGCATATTCCTTTGAAGACCAGTCAAAAGCAGACCAGGCCTCATACTTCTACCAAAGCCCTCATTCCATTAACATTTCACTTCAGCTATGATCATCAGAAAAAAAAAATACAGCATTTTGTTTTGCTGTTTCCACGGCGCCGAAGCTCGGGTCTTTGGCACGGACTGTGGCTGGCGTTTCGGCACGGGTGACACGGGGGCGAGGACTTCGCCGTGTCTTTTGACAGACGGGACGGTGAGTGTGCCAGAGACAAGGAGGCAGAGCACTGCAGGCCAGCCCGTGTCTCGCTCTCTGCTGAGAGAACAGATGGACGAGACGCTCCCGCCTGGACCAGCGCCAGGGCCCGGGTATCGCTCGGAACTGGAAGCCTCCCTGGCTGCGGGGGGCGCCGAGCCACGGGCAGCAAGGTCAGCCCATCACCTGGGCCGGGGGGGGGGGAGAGAGAGACGGGGGACACAAACGCACAGCGGCACGCCAGAACAAAGTGCAGCAGAGGAGGGTTCTCGCGTGTGTCCTCTGTGTCCTCAGCGGCGCAGTCACGCGGGGCTCTGCTCCTCACAAAGCCGGCTGCAATAATAAACAGGGGAACCGCAAAGAATTAAACCTACTGAAGATACAAAACAAATAGCATTTAACAGGAAACAAATAGGATTTAACCATTACCCATCTTGCCAGTGGTTAATATTTCAGAAGCTTGAACATCAGATGCTTTCAAACTATCCTGAAAAAGTCGGCCTTCCATATAGTGGACTTGAAATATATTATGATCATGTATTGGATAAATGGTATGGAGGATGGATGAATGGATGGATGGATGGATGGATGGATGGTTTTGTTTTTATCTCTCTGAACACTCGTCATAAAGCGTGTCAGTAGTACTAAGTTTTAACGACGGGCTAAAAGACTGAACTTACATAGTGAGACATGTTTGGGATCGGACCTGGTTAAAATGAGACCACTTCGACTGTCAAAAAAGCTCAGCAAGTCAGAATAAGGAAACAGATGATCGCTCCTTCTCGGCAGAATGTGAACTTTTCAGGAAACGAGGGTCCCATCTGAAAAAGCAAGACAATATATCTAATTCCAGGATTGGGGATGTGTTTCTTGCTGGGTAATGCACAATGGGAAATGAAAACCAATCTCAGTCTCCATTTTAATTTGACACGCAGAATGACACACTGTCAAATTTTATTTTTCCTAAACTGATGGTATTCAGTAGAATTTCTGTTGGTGATTTTCTTTTTTACATTTAATGGCATTTTTTTAAGCTCAAAATTGGATTTAGGGGTAATGTACAAGAGGGACAGACATAAATCATTGCACAATTGCATGAGGGATTCAGAGAGCTCATATGGCTTAAAAACCAAGCAACATGACATACAAAAACAGGCCACGCATGCTCCGCATGGTACTGGTAGCGACGGATGCTGCCATCTAGTGGACAAAATGGAAGCAACAATATGTCCTTAAATATCGAGAGCCATGGGTGACGTTGCCGCTTAACTTCAGAGTGCTTTGTTTGAGAAGGCAGAAGATGTTCAAACCAGGTTGAAACCAGGTTGCAAAATGAAGGGGCTTGTTTGAATAGGTCAAAAGTCCAAAAATATCTGTACTTATGCAGCAGAGTGGAGACCTTGTGGTATCTCTTGCCTCATCAGCTACACGGAGCCTGGCTTGTATCGCTGGGACACTCCTCTGTGTAGTTTCTCATCTGTGACATTTGCACAAACTGCAACAAAATGACCCTTTCTGGTTACAGTTAGAAGACTGCGGTCATGTCCACAGCCTGGTTCATGTGCAGTCTGTCAGACTGACTGACCGCAGAGCAATCATGTTCTTTTTTGAAACGGTGCCTCCTGGGTGCAATCCTTTGATCTCTGACACGGAAGAGATGCCGTATGCCCAGAGCTCATGCTCTGCCAAATGGTAACAACCATCCCGTGATGTATCTCTATAAATGTGTTCTGTAACTCAAATAGCTGACACTTCTCCCAGCATCCCTGTCCCTGATTTTACTGGTGTAAAAAAAAATTGGGATGGCACACAGATGCAAGTAAAACAGTTAAGGAAAGCTTCAATGAGCACATTAAATTCGTAGAGCATTAAAATTCTGCACGTATGACATGAGCATGTCCGTCGTGCGGTAAAACGGGGCGAAATGACAACTGAGGAACTGGGAGTCAGATTTGTAAATGGAACCAGGAATTCGTGTCTCAGAAAGAAAAAAAAATAAGACTGAAGTGACAGCGGTGCCGTTGATAAAACTCGGAAATGGTGCGGTGCATATCTGTCAAGCTATAGCTCATAGCACACAGAGAGTATCATTGGGTGAGAGGTGCCTGAGAATGACAGACAGGTCTATGAGTGAAACACAAATATTAATACTAATGGCGGAAAACAGACAGGAATTTCTGAGAAAAGGGAAATATTTTATGCAAACATTTATAGAAGTGTAATCCAATACACACCCAAAGGGTTTTGTGTGTGTAACGAAACAGATTAACAGTTTTACGTTGAAATCCCAGGAGAAAAGTTGTTGTAATTAATATAATCAGCCACTTGGGGGCAGTACTAACAGTAAATTCCTAATGATGAAAAATAATTCACATTATCAACAGCATGTCCATTTTAGGCATTATAGAACGTTTCCTGCAGACAATCACAATACTGATATTAAATATTCATGCATGAAATGTGGAAAGGAAACGTTTAATTTGTAGTGTTTAGTAATTTCATAACTATTCTGAAACAAATGAGCATAAATATTAGAGATGCAAAGATTGTATCGCCTAAATACCGGTATCAGTCGATACAACACTGGCCATCGGCTGATGGTTATAAAAATGAGCCGATATTTATCGCCGATAATGCCCTTTAAAACGGTGACCCATATTGCTTGGCACAGTCGCTGACTAAACATTTAGAAAAATTGCGGCTGTGTGGAATTATTTTAATGTTAGCGAAAAAAAGTTAGAAATGCATTTTGCAAACATTCCTCAGATACATTTTCAGGAGAAGGATCTACTAATAAACATTTCAACATCACAAATTTGATAGCTCACCTTAAGGCCAGACAGTGAAGAGTATTATGAGTTTCTGAAAAAACTAATGCGTTCCAATAAAGAAGGCTGCAGTATCGCCAAATAACATTAGTCTTTCAGTAACGGAAGCATTTGATTTCAAAAGACAATTAAGTGCAGACAGTGTGACGGAGTTTATCACACCTGATGATCAGCCCTTCTCTGTTATAAATATATAAGATGCATACAAGGCTCTCAAGTTTCATCAAAAGTTTGGAGTGAGATTACATTATGGGCGGAAAGTGTGTCTCACGGTCAATGTGTGAGACTTGAGAACCTTGTGTGTAGTTATAGTGCTCTGGGACTGTTGTTGTATGCCAGAGTTGTTGTTACCAAAAATACCTTTTCGTATTTTTGGAATATTTTTTTTATTATTTATTTGGGTGGAGTGTCCCTTTAAACGTATTTAAGCAGAACCTCCCAAACAATGGTTTCCGTGCCAGTAATCGGCCATCGGCATCAGCGAGAAATAAAGATAAAGATATCTGGGCAAACACCGACATTTACTCATTTTAAAAGATAATGAGAGCAGCCATATGAATTCTGAAGGACTCCAATCTGGAAAATTTCTAATTTAGTATGGTGTGGCTGTAGGTCCAAAGACCATGTGGCAGACTGCTACTCATATACAGGCAGCGGCGTAACGGGGCGAAAACTGTTCCGGCTTAAAGTCACCGCACAGTATTCATTCACCGTTTGACTGCATTCAAACAAAAAAGCAGACCGGGAACTCCCACACCTGCTTAGCAAAGCGCTACCCCCCTCTGCCGGTGAGGGTAGGTCACTACAGCCAATTACCGAGTGGGAAAGGCAGTGAACTGGAAGCCCTCCAGCAATCAGCAAGCCGTCGCGGTTGAGCGAGGCATACATGCATAAAAGCCGGGCGTAGGGCGCTTCCAGACGATCTCCAGATAATTCTACACCCACGAGTATTCGCGAAAGATGTATTTCACCAAGCCGCCACTGCAATAAGAACAGAACCTAAAACTGAGCCCACAATAATGTAGTCAGAGATTCCCCCAAGAACGCAGAAAATAAGTCCTGAGCTGAACAAAGATTTGTTGTACATATATGTTAAACTATTCTCTTTGAATCTTTTTCCTTTTATTCTTTTACCTATTTATTCTAACTTGTGAGCCCCAACACTCTGTTCTGCCTCTTTTGTTTAAATACAGAAATATGAGTTTATATTTACATGTTTTTTATTACAGGGATAAAGATGCAGAAAATTCCAAAACAAACTGCATAAAAACAGATGTTTTGATCTACAGGACGGAACCTAAAATCACTATGAAAAGAGTCACAGTATCAGCTGGAGGTCCATCACCACTGCTTTTAATAAACAAAACATTACAATGAAGCCCATCCCTATATTACATAAAGCATCATTGAATTTTTGTTGTCCAGCAGCATTACAAAAATATATAACTCTCAATACAATAGTCCCCTAATAAACAAATACATAAATAGTAAATCCTCGGTGACCCACTGATAGTCCACATTTTTGCTCCCTCCCAGCTCCCTGCCAGTCAGTCCACATCTTTGCTAATGGGAGCTGGGAGGGAGTAAAAATGTCGACTATCTGTGGGTCCCCAGGAATGAATTGGGAAACCGATATACACTGTTAAATTTAACACCGCTAAAAAGAATATATGATTGAACTACAGAACTCCGCTTCACTATTAAGCTTTACACTGTACATCTATACTGTATATATTATTAATGTTATTTTGTTATAAGTTCTTAAATGCAGCACAGGGGGACAGCACACAGAGTTTTATTGTATATGTACAATAACATTACCAATATTCTATTACAGGTTTCTCATCCACCCAACCCCAGTCCAGTGGCGGCCTTTAGTGGCAGGGAAATGTGGTTCCGGGCACGGCATGAATACAAAACCGATTGGAAAAATTCTCTGGACACCGAAATTTATCGAGAGTAATCCCCCCCCCCCACCGCCCCCCAGGCCACCAACGTGAAAAATGATGAATAGTCCGGCCTTGTGGTTGGAAAGACTGAGAAACCATATTCTATTCTATACAATATATGAAAAATAGCATACAATATGTAACAAGTAGAGCTTTTCTGCCTTCAGTTCAGCATTCAGACCCTCTGATGACAGAGGAAGCGCTCAGTGCTGCCACACAGTGTCCGTGTGCTGCCTAAGCATCGGCCGGCTGCCTGCTAGCTCTAGCAGAATCATGAAGGAGCAGACCTGAGTGAGTCTCACTAGATACCTTGTGTCTAGAATTAAGACATTCAAAGGTAGTGGGTAGGTGAGCCACAGTAGGCACTATCGTGTGGGATCGTCCCTCACAGTAGCCACTATCGTGTGGGATCGCCCCTCACAGTAGGCACTATCGTGTGGGATCGTCCCTCACAGTAGCCACTATCGTGTGGGATCGCCCCTCACAGTAGCCACTATCGTGTGGGACCGCCCCTCATAGGAGCCACTATCGTGTGGGATCGCCCCTCACAGTAGCCACTATCGTGTGGGATCGCCCCTCACAGTAGCCACTATCGTGTGGGATCGCCCCTCATAGGAGCCACTATCGTGTGGGATCGCCCCTCATTCACTCAGGATCATCATCCTGCGGTGGTTAGGGAAGCACACTTGTAATTGAAAGACTGAATCCCCAACCAGCAAGGTACCCTGAGCAAGGTACTGCTCCCCAAGTGCTGAATTAGCTGTCCCCTGCTGTGTCACATTGTCACACACGGGTTAAATGCAGAGAACACATTTCATTGTTGTGTGCTGTGCTGTGTCTACAATGATCACGCTGATAATTATAGCCTCCTGCTGTGCATTTGGTGCTTTCAGGAATTTGCTGACTTGCAGGGAATCCCCATCCTGGAAACCAGTGCCAGGGACACCACCATCGTAGAGCTGTGTGTCATAACTCTGGTCAGTGACATTATCAGGAGACATGAAGTCCATATGGTGAGGTCATCCCCTGCCAGATGCCACCTGCAGTCACAGTGTCACTCCAACAATATGGATTTCCTGATTCATTCTACAAAGATTGCCAGTCTTCGATACATAACTCCGGCATTGTTAAATCTTAAATAATAGCCATTTAAATGAGTTCATGTTTCAACCACTGACAAATTAAATGTAACTCTTTTTTTCCTGCTCTTACTGTTGTTCTCATTCCTATCTTAGTTGCATTTGACTTTGTCCAACACTTCGCTCGACACTTCTTGTTGTAAAGGTGCCCTATAAATAAACCATTATATGAGGTAGTGCATTCAAATATACTAAAATAAAGATAAGATCCAATTAGCAGCTAATTTGTAAGTTCTTTGCAATCTGCCAGCTTGAAGCGCCTTTCAACTGAGGATCATTTGGGGGGGGGCACATCCTGCACAGGGTGCCAATCTATCAGAGGGCAGGGACACAGACGCCACCATACACACAGATCGTGTGGGGGGGGATTCCAACCGCCAACACTGGAGGCGCGAGGCAATGAAACAACCGGACCACTTCCTAAAGCAGACAATCAGAAATACGTCGGCGGGCCGCACCAGAACCTACGCAACTTATCAGTAAACCCACATACAGAATTCTTAAAAGCGTAAAAGAGCCAGAGATCCACATCACATTATAGCCGCTTTGCTGGGATGTTTCCACTTCAAATCGATGCATTATACAGGAAAACATATCAAACCCCTAAAGAATTAAAAATAGCTTGCGGTAGCGACAGCTTCTGACGTAAATCAATTTCTCCCTGTTTTTAAATATTGGCCTCACCAGCTGTGACGAGACTATATCTCAAAAGATGTTAATCTGAAAAACATACAAGTGGACCACAGCACCTGCTACAGGGGGGCTAAAACCCAAATTCATACTGAGGGGTAAAATAAACACACCAGCGAAGCATTTCTTATGTCAGATTTATTCTCAGGGGGGTGGATTTCATGCAAAGTGAATTGGGTCCTTTGATTTCTCACTCATTCCTCCACAGACACCTTCTCCTTGTGCTTGGGGAAGGAAACATCTTTCTCCAGAACGCAAATCGCCATCGCTTTCGGTACATTAGGGCCATCGCCGCTAAAGACCATCCATTAAAACAGTGCAACATTCCCAGCTAGTGGAAATCAAATAAGCAAACAAAAACACACTGTTGGTAAATGGTTTTCACTAATTAAATTGAAGGCTGTGTGACCCAATCTTACATGAGATGTTCCATTTACATACTATTAAAATAAAATCTTACAGATGTTGAATAAATGAGAAGGAATACAAAGACCAAGTCACAAAACATACAGGTTACAGTTTTGCAGCCTCATCCAGTTCCCCGCACCCAACTCCAGGGGGCAGCAGCGAGCTGAACCTAATCAACGGCAAACCCCCAGAGGGACAGCTGTCTTTGGCGCTTTCCCAGCCATCTCTCGGCCGGCGTATGGGTGGGGGCGGCGGCAAATGGTTAGCGTCGTCGTCGTCGTATCGTCCGCATGGCATCAGAAACACGCCCCGGTGATGGCGCCGGTAGAGCGCCACGGCAACGCAGAGCAGAACCAGCAAGAAGAGGCTGAGCAAGAAACATGTGGCGTACAGGGCTACCAGTGCTGCCCTGCTGGAGGCTGGAGGAGAAGCACAGGTCTGGAACCGGGTCTCAGAGGCCCTACCCGCATACATCCAGTGTACACCCTCACTTGCAGTACCTGTGGGATCCAGACAGATCATCCCCCCAAAATCAAGGGGAGACATATCCTCGAACCCCGGCTGACAGCGGCAAGCATAGGAGCCGAAGAGGTTGATGCAGTCGGCGTGGATGTCACACGACAAGAGCTGCGTCCTGCATTCATCCACATCTAACAGAGGACTAGCAAGATATCAGAATGCAGAGCTAAAACAGGCACCACACTATACAGTACATCATAGGGTCCCATCCCAACATGGAGCCCCATTCAGTCACATTATAGGGGCAATATTATCGGGTACACCATACTGCATCCCCACTACAGGCCAAATTGTAATCGAGGCTAAAGAAAACTGGCCAATCAATGGTTCTGTTGATGCTCCATCTCCACAAGATCAGCCAAACCCACACCTTCTGTGGTGATGGAGGCAATGGTCCCATTGAAGCGCCTGTTGGCACCGGGCCGGACCTCCTTCCTCAACAGCCGCCGGAGAGCTTGGCTCAGCAAGTCATAGACGCGAGTGCTCTCAAAGCCTCCCGTAAACTGGACCCACATGATGAAGAGCATGCCAGCATGGAGCCTACAGATGTGACAGCTTGTTAACTGCCCCTCATCCACTAGGGGGAGCACTGCATAGGAGCCTGACCCAACTTAACACTCACTCATAATCACTACTGTTAAAGCTTTGACTTGGGAAGGAACGTACCTCTTTGTTCTTTCAGAGGATATCGCTTTCAGCTGAAGATCAAAACCCAGCTCTCCCTGAACCTGAACCCCCCAAAACACACGAAATTCATATTACACAAGGCATCCCAGTCTGGACCTAAAAAAAACAAAGCGATTATGCGTCACTTACAATGTTTTCCACCGACTTCTGGAGGGACAGCAACACATGGTCCAAGTTCCGAGCTTTACGTGGACTTGTATAAACCTCTACAGCCACTTCGAATAAAGAGTCTGACAGGAGCAAGAAAGTTCATACAGCTGCAGATTGTGACGTTTAAACATAGTGCTCCTCAAGGATGTAGATTAAAACCATGTAATGGTGCTCGACATCAAACAAAGCGAATAACCTTCAGATTGTTTGTTCTCTCACCTCCAGGTAAGTGTGGCAGTTGACTCGAATTTGCAGAACGTTCCAGAGAGGGGGCTAGCTCTGTATGGGAAGCAGAGGAAAGACCGTAAATGAGTCTTGCATAGGTACCCATCCCATCAGTACTGGAGGGCTGGAGTGCTTGGCCATCTCTGTGGGCACCTGCGGGAAGGATCGATTGGCTATGATGTAAGAGCTTTAATGTGATTGGCCAGCTTCCCTGGGTGCCAGGGCATGGATCTCAAATCGACATTCTTCATGAGGGTGCATTAATCATATATACAGTTCCACACAGATACAAGTGTTATAAATATTGCAAAACAGGGGGAATTAAAATAACTGCACAAATGGGACAGAAATTATGTACCATTTTATAGTGTTTAATGTCGACCAAGTGTCTGATTTCCAGACTTCTGTTTGCCGTTTATTTCTGGTTGCTAGTGGCTAAACTTGAATTTGTTAAAATGTTTAGCCTGCACAGTGTGTGCGTGTGTTGTGGTGGTGGGGAAGGTCAATTATGCAGGGCACCCGCTGGAAAAAATAATAAATAAACTGGTGTCTATGTAGTCTTAAGTCACAAATGACTCAGACAGGAATACATTTCTGAAAACATTACACCCGTTTCCTGCATACCTTTGGATCTACTGTCCAGAACGACATTCAAACACTGCTCACCGGGTGTCATGTGGCTTGATTCATCCCACTGTCCTCGCCTTTGGCTGCCGCTGGCATTAAAGGGAGAGTCAGCGCTGTGGAGCACTGGAGGCTGTCTGGCTGTGTGCTCATCCCAGCTGCCCTTCATTGTCCTTGCATTCAATGTTTCCATTTCAGGACTTTCAAAGTTATGGGGTGTGCTGTGCCACACTTCTGGAGGGGTGGATTGGAAAGGGTGCCCTCTGCTGGCAGTGCCGTTTTCTGACGGCAGCACTCCATGATTAGCAGTCACTTTGACAGACACAGCACGCTTGTGGCTGAGGTCTTCGATCCTGATACGATTAGGCCGTCTTTCTTCAACAGAGATGCTTTTCGGGGGACTCACAAATACCGCAAAACCATCAGTGGTGGACCTGAGGTGACTCCACATGCCTTCAGAATTCCACACTGAACCTAACGGATGTTCAACAATTTCATCTTCAGTTTCAGGCTGTGTGACTGTTGTAGGTGGATTTGATGTTGGCAATCCTGGAAGGCCAAATCCCATTGTAACCTTGGAAGAAAAAGCAATCACGCTTGGTTCCGTCACCATTAAATCATCTCCACCCTTCATTAAAAAGGCATTGGTCTTTTCACCCCATTCCAAACCTTCTCTTTCATTGTGTGTTGGTTCTTTGATATGTTCTGGCCAAAGAGCGCGGTACCGAGCATGGAACCCTCTGAGAGGAGGTCTGGGGTTCCCTCCAATGAGCAGAACAACATGCAGGGTGCTGGACTGGGACTTGTACACAGTCTTCCCCCAACACCTATGCAGAACCCGGTGTCTTCCAGAGCTTGGGGACTCATCTAGATGAATTTGGTCATTCTTATGGTGACAAGCGTCGGCAGGGGTTAAGTCCTCCAGGTGCAGATGAACCTGCATCCCGGGTTTCACTTGGATGGTCCAGTTACACCACAGTGGGGGGCTGGAGCACATGTAATCTGGGGAGAAGAATTCACCACTGTCCCCATGGAGGACATGGTGGCAACTCCGCAGAGCAAAAAATGAGTTACCTTCTTTACCAAAAGTATGCCCTAAAAATATAAAATCAAAAGATATGAAAAGTTAAAATCAATGATTTGAAAGGAAAGCGGTTACGATGATTTAGGGATAGGGCTGCAAAATTCTAAGAAATTATCCCATTAATTGCCATATATTCCCATTAATCCCCTAGGAAAGTTTCCGACTTGCAATATTTCCAAAATCCCCAAGCTTAATTGAAAAGTTTCTCGGAATTTTCCACCCCTTTGCAACCCTGCTTAGGGTAGAAAGATGCCATGAGATAAACATACAGACAGACAAGAAAAAAAATCTATTAAAAATGAAAGAATTCAAACTTTACTAAACGTCAAAATCCAGTAGCTTTTAGGCTTTTTGACATGGAGTTTTAACAGTATGATACAGAAAGTCAGTGGTACTAAAGAAAAAAAAAAAAAAATCAAGGTTCAGATAAGGTTACACAATTATGGTAATTTAATTTGTCTGTAGTCGGAGATTGACACAGTGCCAAAGTTCAAGGGAAAAAGACGCCAAATCAGATAAAACAAGACAGAATATTGGCAAATCGTGCACTCCACTTATGGCGTTGATATTCAGTCTGTAGCCATAGCCAATTAACTCCCTAATGAACGAATCGGAGCTCGATAAAGACGAAGCCTCAGACTAAACCAAATTTGCATTTTTTTTAGCCATGAAGAGGACAAAATGGTCCACCTGCTTTTTTCTGGTGAACAATGAAAAACTACCACTCCCGTCAACCACCAGTTCTCGGGTCCTTTGACCTTTGCAGTCACCACCCTGGTGCGCTGGATGAAAGTCATATGCCCCCTCGTAAATCATCGTTACTGCATACAGCAAACAATAATGAAAACTTTTTTTTCGCGTCACCTGCAGTCAAGAGCACACAGCGGTGCGCTGCAGTTACAATAAAATGTCATTCCTATAAGCCTAATCGCAGTTTTGGACTATATAATTAAACCCAATGAAACGGACGTGTGATCCTTCACACAGTACATTGGAACGTACACATAAAATCTGTCCCTTGCAAGGGAAGTCCCTTCAGCAGTACGAAACATGCAACAGGATTTTGCACAACATCCGTAAAGTGCCTACATTGAAAACATCGCATATTACGTGGGCGGTGAACACATTTGTTGCCTGAACAACTTTAATAATTAAATCTCACCTGCGAATTTGTACGCCGCATCTTCATTTGCCTAGAATGAGCAAAGCACAAGGGCAGTGTGGGACACTGAAGACAGAGGCAGTATTTTCAATAACAAATTCTCTCTTAACCACAGAACATGTAGAATAGATATAGATTAGAAAAGCCTTTACTAAAGAGAGTTCACTCACCAGTTCCGCACATTTAATTGGTAATATACCGTATATTGCAACAAGTGTGTATATATGCACGAATACCAAATTCTCGTGTCGAGTTTTACACTTCATCATTTACTTTTGCTGCTCTGATTACCAGTTAAGAATGGAAGCATTCCCAACTGTTTCGTTCTTTCCCTTAAACGGAGAGTTCTGCCCAACTTACAATTTCTCCTAATACTCCAGGTGAAGTCACGTGCCATTAACGCAATTAACCAATCACCGTCAAACACATCTGCCATTCGGCCGTTTCCGTCTTGTTCCTGTAGGTGTCGCTACTAACCGCATGGTAGTACGGGGAAACTCCGTACTGAATATACAGCAATTCCCCCATATCCGTGGGCGGTACGTCCAAAGACCGCTCCAGCGTACTAGACAACAATCCTCAGACTCCATATATCTGATTTTCGTGTGCAAACATATAGTACAGTTTAATTGATAAATTACTCACATTACAATACCATAATTAAATTAAGTAATAATAAAGTACACTCCAAAATCGAAACTAACTTTTGGCTTTTCTGCGCATTTAGCTGATTAATCTACTGCACTGCCCTATTAATTGAATTGAAACGCTGCCGTATTATCTTTTTACTTTCTTAATGATAATTAATGATAAATAAGATTAAGTACTCAGACAATATAATCTCTTTTATGAAGATACTAACATTGACAGCGAACCCTTGTTATTTAAGAGAAATTAAATATTTTAAAACAGGATGGAGGCTACATTTATAATAAAGTGAACTATTCACAGTATTATTGCAATACATTATCAGTTCTCGGGAGTGTTAATACATGCAATCACTTAAGATTTCAGTTGGTATCCGTCTTATGATTTTGTCGCAGGAAACGCATTGGTAGTACAGAAATACTATGAACATAATGCACTCTACACACCTCCCAGAGCCACATGTGATTAAAGGAAGCCCACAGTACCTCTGTGACTGTGACTCTTTCTACTCAACTGCTTGGTTGAAACAAAATCTTGTTTTGGATTTTTACTTTCTGAACCTGAAATTTCCAATTGCCTATGGACAATTTGGTAACTCCAATTCATTTTAGCATGTTTTTGGACTGTGAGGGGAAACTGGAGAACCTAGCAGAAACCCCCTAACCACTTTGCTACTGCAGTAGCCCCCACTCTGATCCACCCATCTAGCCATAATGATGTGGCCCTTAACAAAGCCACTTAGATCTTAGAATGTTTAGTTTACCATCTACTAAATCTCAGTTTGGCACACAACACTTTTGTCAGATAATCAACATTATTCGCTTCACGCGAGGGTGGTCATAACATTTTGGCTCATCGGTGTGTAAGCGAGATTCGTTGAGAAATGAAAGAGATGGTCAAGCCGGGTCGCCTGAAGGGTCTTCTTTGGGTTATGCTCATGATCATGTCGCAGCAGTGTAGCACACTAATTAATACATAGCACAGAGTTCAAATCAGGCTATGAAGATAGCCACAGCAATCCTGAACAGGGCACTTTCTCGACGTTCTGGTACACAGGCAGCCGTGCGAGTCGTGTTGAATTCATCAGCCATATCATGGGCAGCACGCAGAGCAGCAGCAGGGAATGGTTTTTACCCCAGCAGTAGGGCTGAACGATTAATCGATTTCAAATCGAAATCGCGATTTTAAACAACGCGTTTAGTAAATCGCAAAGGCTGCGATTTAGGACATACATTATACAGCAGGGTTTAAAACTGTTGTGAGAATAGTTTTCCAAATT
>JAODKC010000110.1:408287-428572 GCA_026777985.1 Mormyrops attenuatus
GTCTGCACATACATTTACGTGTATGTAAGAGTTTTATTACCATGTAAATAGTCTGTAGGGTTTGCAAACTGCCCTAATGTTTTTGATGCAGCTAATTCTAAGTTCATAATGGAATAATTTAGATTTGCCATAAGATTTCTTGCGTGAGAGTCTGAAAGCCTGTTACTCAAACCCGTGAGAATTTTCCCCTTAACTGATTTGTATAGAGAATAACCATATACAGTTGTTAATAAGCAGAAAATTCGACCAACATGAAAACACCAATAAACTACGTCTATTTATTCGACATTTTATAAAATGCATACACGTTCAAAATTTTTCCAGCTTTACAATTTCAGAACAGCCACTCTGTTATGAACATTGAGGCTCTTTTGGTTGAGAGTGTTAGATTTCCTGCTGTTAACACTAATAACACAAAAGGCCTGCATACACCGAAGTAGTTCTTGTTTGTTCATTGGCGTGGGAAAAGGTGGTTTTAGTACGTGTTAAACGCGTATTCATTATTACTTTATTTAACTTAACACATCACATCTTTAAATTCTCATCCTTGCATTAGAATATAGACCAGTTTTGACAGTATCTCAAGTGGTAATGCTGCATCATATGTTTTAAATTTATTACACACTTAATATTGAACTGAAGCTTGACGTAGGCATATAAAAAATTATATCGCAAATGAAATCGCAATGTCTGTCAGAAAAATCGCGATTAGATTTTTTCCCCAAATCGTTCAGCCCTACCAAGCAGCAAAGGAACGTTCGTGTATAGTTATCAGGAGGAAAAAAGGCACACGCCCCATACTTGTTCCCACAGGGGTCGTATGAAGTCTTTGAGCCTCACGTATGTAGTGCCCATGAAACTGAAGATAAGATACCAACATATAAAAGTGCAAAGTGAGTGAAAGAGTTTTGGGAAGAGACACGACAGATGCATTCTTAGCTCAGTCTACAGATCGCTTCCCCTGCCGGTAGCCGTATCATCATTTGGCTCAGGCACAGTTGCAGATTCGTATTAATACAATAATCCTAGTGATAAAGGACGATCGCCGTGTGTTAACAGATAAGGACCTCTAAATACCTAATGTTATGCAGGTACGGGCATCGCATGTCCAGGTCCTCAGCCCTGGCCACGATAAGTGTGTCATGACTTCGAACCACTTAAGTTTATGAAAATGCTCCAGTTTTTCCTCATACAGAGGTAAAAGAACTCATTATGTTTTTGAGGGTGGAGTGTACTAAGGAACAACTGTGTACCTTGCCTTAACATCACTTAAAAACTGCTGAAAAACAGGTTTACTAAAATACCATCTCAGTTCATGCAGAAGGCAGAGAGCAAATGTTTGTTTCAGGAAAGAGACGATTTTCCATAGACATTTTATTAATGGTGCATTTTACCTCACATGTAAAACCATGGTTTGTGGGGGGGGGGGGGGGTCAAGAATAGAACGACTAACATCTTAAATATGAAATTTCTTGCCGATACAAATGGGAATTCATAACGGAAAATGATTCAGAGACTAAATTTCCAACCTACTCCCATCTTTACCAAAAAAAAAAACACACACAATCATTATTCTGCCAGAAAATTCAGATGTAATCTGTAATATGGCTAATCCAGGGCAGCTTTGCATCTCCACGTGTACGGTACGGGCAACCTAAACCACACAAATTCTTCACAGCATAACAAAAAGCAACCAATCAATAAGCACAGACTCATGAACATGTACATAAAGTGCACTTTTAAATAATAATAAAAAAAAAAAAAAAAAAACACCCACAAAATCCTGGAATGAATATGGTCTTCAGTTTCATAATGGCTGAAATGGCTCAATTTCCAAAAGGGCAACCATTATTATGTACGACGTGATTGAAGAGGACGTGACTTTCTCGGAAACCAAAGAAACGAATGGGGCGGGGGCACTACACGAGCTAACGAACTGAAGACCACTATCAAGTACATAGAAGCAATTAAAAATATTCAGCATGATAATTTCTTGAAGGAAAACAGTGTATAATACATAAACAAAACAAAAAAACCCTACAACTGATATTCTAAAGAAACAGTAGCACTGAGTCACATTTTGAATGCAAAAAATGTGGAATTCAAATAGCTTTTGCCGCTGCAATCAAAACATCAGTAGTTCAGCTGCCGAGACATTATCATCCAAGACGTCAAACTTCTTATGGTACTCTGAAGAATGTTTACAATACTTGTGAAAACAAAATTTGTTACTTTCACTAGCAGGTTTTAAGTATAATTAGAAGCATGACTGGACCCTGCTGTTTTAGGAATTGAGGGGGATCTTCGCCGTTTGCAGAGTTTCCCAAAAAACGACCTGAGAAAGAATTAACCCCTCGGTCATGAACCTCAAAAATGCTTTGTTTCTTAAAAAAATATACTCGCATCGACTACCCATTGGTCTTTGGAACAAGTCAAGCTCACCATTCTTTCAGCACGATAAAAGATCTGATATCAGGTCAGAGGATTCCAGATTTCCACCTACGATCACTGACAGTTCAAATTGGGGTCACTGAGCCACGTCCATATTTTAATCATCTCCTGTGGAGTCCTGCTGTGCACCAGCATCAAGCTCTTGTAAGCGCAGGCATTGTCTCTGTACTTCTCCTCGATATCAAAGGTCCGGAAGCCCTTGTGCTTTTCGGGACTCAGGCCCAGCTTCCTGAGACACATGCCAGTGTAGACGTCATCGATGGGGTAGAGGAACACTTGCTGAGACACGTTGTGCAAACGTAATGCCAGGTCTCCCGAGTACAGGAACCCCCCTCCCCCTGCATATGCAGGGTACATGCCCACAAAAATGCTCTCCGGGATGAAGTACTTCAGCTTCTTGTCCCGGTGTGGGCCAGCGTTGGTGATCACATCCCCAACAAAGAGGTCTTTTGCCTTGTCTGGGGACAGGTCCTTGAGGAACTCCATGATGCGGTGTGTGTTGACAAAGACGTCATCATCCCCCTTGAAGACAAAAGTGGCCGTGGGGCAGCGGTGGCGGAACCAGTCCAGGAAGACCACCTCTTTGACGGTGAGGTTGAAGAAGGTGTCCCTGTAGTCCCACAAGAGGATGTCATGGTGTACAGAGCTCTCATACTGCAGCATCTTTGACAGGTCAGGGAAATGGTCCACCCCCGTGGCACTACCGAGAAGGAACACCGTGGCTACTGTGCGGTTGGCAATCCGGCCGGCTCGCCCCCATGATTCCCGGATTGCCTGGCGTCGGTCGAAGTGCGGCGCCAGAGATTTGATGGCCAGCAATAGGAATGGCCCATCCTTGCACTTGTCAGGCTGGTCCAACACCATAGGGTATGACCTGCATTTCATATACAGCAGAAAGTCCTTGAAACGCCCTGGCAGGGAATTAAAATCGCTCACCTTCGTGGCGACGCCAAAGTCCGGGTCACATGATTCCGAGAAATCCGTGTCGTTAAGCCACTGCAGCAGCTCGGCCTTGGAGCCGTTGCTCCTCATCAGGATGGGGTTGTGCAAGTAGTCCATCTTCTGCTGCTCCCGATTCCAGAAGCCGTCTTTGGCCACCAGCTTCTTCCAGAAAGGCTTTGTGGGCATGACTATCTTCTGCCCGTTGCCCTTGCCCTGGCCACTGCTCCGCAGGACCTCCGCCATAATGAAGATGAAGACGTTCACAGTCATCATCACCCCGATCAACTTGAGTTTCTTCCTTGTCGTGTGCATAGTGCCACCTATCACCTGCTGGACACAGAAAAGCACAGAGATCAACCAATAAGAATGTAGAGAACAGTCATGACAACAAGTCTCCACTCGTCTTATCGACTCAAAGCCAACATTCTGCAGCTTTTGTCTTTAAACTCATGTCTTCTGGAATGAGGTGAATACCTTTCTGAGAGCAGTGCTTTCAAAGAAAGAAATAAGTAGATTAATGTATACCAAGACTGCTCTTTTAACTGAAACAGAAGCCATGTTAAGGTTTAAATGGAAAATCTGTGTAGAGAAGAGTCGATCATTTCTCAGGGTGTTTAAGCTTTCCAGGGTACGATTAAGCTCTGCAAAAAGTACATTAGTGGAGTTAAGACATTCAGAACTCCAAGTGCTTAAAAGGAAATTCCAGGTAGAGGGAAGGTCTGTAACATGTTAAAATGGGATCAAAGCCATCGGAAAAAACAACCTCCCTCCCCCTCCCCCCGAGAGCCATTTACTAAAAATAGGTAAAGTCCAGATGCCAAGAGAACACCAGTTAAGGCACTGGTATCAGTCGGTTGTCAGGGAAACCCAGTGGACTGTTCCGCTCTAACACCGAGTCCCTCGGAAACAGAGACACCAGAATCTTACCCCATTGTCATCACCTGCAGAGGGGTAGAGCAGACCTCTGAGGTCAGTCAGGGGTCCTGGAAAGAGACACAGAAACTTTAAACCTCACAGATCTTAACTGAATCGCACAGGCTGTGGACTCCGCTAGAAAAAATATTTATCTTAGGAAAAAAAGGAAAAAAAAAAACATTTTCCTGGAGAGAGAGATACGATGCTCTATTCAACACCAACTACTAAAGGAGCAAGAACCAGACTGGCAGGCCCGTTGGCCGCCTCTAATACACAGGGGACCTAAGAAAAACTTAGAGACGGTCTCAGGTTAGGCTCCATTTCCTCATGAAGAACTGAAAAAAGCACGACTCTTCTCCTCTATATGGAGTATATCCCAGAGGAAAAACCTCAATCCTGTTAAGAGTATAACAGGGCCTGCTATCCCATGTACAAGAGAGATCGGTGATTACACATGGGGGGGTGTCAAGGTATCGGTTACCCTAGACACTACTGCCAATCTCAGTGTCATTATAGGCCAGAATACATAGTGAACAAACAGACACTTAAGGTTCTCCGTTTTTGGGCAAGAATACGTCAGACTGGATTATATTAAATCATCATGGCTCCTAAGGCAGCACTGCTTAGACTGATGAATAAAAATCAAACTGCACCAAGAATTTATTTACTGTATTACCTTGGTAGATTGATCGGGTCAAGTGGCGCTGACATTTGGGTCAAAATAAGCATCATGGCTTATAAGTTTACAACTATATTACAACATGCAAAAAGTGAACAGCTTTGTTTCCTTTTCCTGTGGTTCAGGTAACAGAAATAAGCCTAGAAATTGCTAGAAATGCACTTCAGTGACAGGGAGACTTTCAGGTTGCTAACACAGCAGTTATGAATATCACCACTGCCAGTTTCATTAGATATGCACCTTGAAAATGAGCACGGTAGACTCAGGAATCATGGAAAATACCAATATAGAGTAGAGAGTTTGTATACTAAAGAAGGGGGGGGGCAACAAAAAGGAGGTGGAAAATTAGCCAAAAAACTCCTTGTCTAGACCTGCCCTTCTGAGGAAGAACGTGCCTGACATTTTAGAGTCATTCATTTTCACTTACTGAATAAACAAAGACTCATCTGTTAACACTAAGAAAACATCATTTGTGGAAGATGGGAATTGCAATTCTGTGTTTGTTTGTGTGTTTGTAGCTGTACCGGGATTAAAAACTTTGACCACTGCTAACTCTCGCTTCAGGCAAAGAACACTTAGCAGTATCCTCATCTGCTAGACGACCCATTAAGTATCAAAAGGGGAGGGAGGTAATGGGCGCGCTGATTATAGCACATTAGCGCACCCACCACACAACAAACTACCTCAGGGATGAGAACCTGAGTGCAGCTGTGCAGTGGGTGATACCTCAGAACCACTCCAGTCCAAAGGGACCAGTGTAAGGTTTGTTTTCCAGTGGCTGGAGTGCCAATCCTGACATCAACCCCCAAGCTTTTCCCTGCAAGTTGCAAGACTGGACATAAAATAACGTCATACTCAGGATGAAGCAGCTGCAGGTTAAGGGCCTTGCTCAAGCGTCCGGCGCAGTAGGATCACTCTGGGCATTCACAGGATTTGAATCAGCGACCTTGCGATCCCTAGCCTCAGAGCCTCCACTCCACCCCTAAGTATCAAAAGCTGCTTAAATTTTCTAAAATTTGTGCTTGCCCCCACCTCCATCATTTTTCTTCAATACAAGTGAGGTTCTGATCAGGTTCTAGCACAGGGCTGCAGCCAGAGGTCTTCAGCACCACGCCTCACAAATCCCCAGACTGAAGCCCATGTCAACTGTTCCTCAACAGGAACTCGTTTCTAGTCACTAGTACTAATCCCAAAAAAAAAAAAAAAATCCTTATTTGGTGACTCCCCGAGATGTCACTGAGCAGACCGCATTCCAGTCCTTTATTGGAACACACGCCTCACACACATAAGCTGAATTTCTAGTTTCGTCCCTAGCATTTTTATATAACGGGGCTGCTGCCGAAAATGCACCCCGCGGCGGCGCCTGGAGGGGTCAATATATGTGGGACTGCAACCGGAGTGGTGGCTCACTGTAAGCTAGGTCATACGAAAATGTGAAAACTTGGTCCAAGAGAGGCCTACAAAGAAGGTAGGGTGAGATACGGGGGAAGCACTCCCAGGGGACCCCGCCTTCCTCCCATCAACCAGGCCTACCGCAATGGTGGATAAAAACCAGGTCTGAAGTCTGTGGCAACCGATACTACAGGACTGTAGGAATCACCATCTACACTAGTCACCAAGACTCAACAGTTAAGACAAAGAGGACAATGTGAGAATGACTTTCTCCTCTCTGAACACACCGCAAAGTGTCACGTCGCCATGGCACAGCGCACCTGTTAGCGCACCTTAACAAAAGGATTAACAGACTCGAGGTTCCGGAACCAACAAGGACAACAACAAATCAAAGATGACACTAACACTGCAAGGAGCATTAAAAAAAAAAAAAAAAAAGGTAACAAGTATCAGGTAGTGATCCAAGTAAAGAGTAACTAATGACATTGTAGCACCGCATCTCAGCCCAAGGTCAAAACTTCAACGCACAAACGTGCTTTCGAGAAAACATTTTTGGGGTTTCTTTGAGAATTCCACAAGTTAATATGCAACTACCCAGCAGCTAGCATTGGCTGATGGTAACCTACCAGCCAAAACAGTCCACTGGCATTTCACATCTGGGGGGCAGGCAGGCAACTTTTCCAAAGTAAAGATCACAGTATAAAGGACTCCAAGACAAAATATTTTTACATAAATTTCCAATACTGTCAAATACAACAAAAAGAAATTAATTCACATTTGTGAAAAGGAGAATAGCACATATAGGTGCATATTATTTCTCACAGCAGGACACCGTGTACAAGCACGAACAGCTGGTTAACAGGAAAAATGACAAACTACTAAACCACTGGCTGGGATACATAACTTATTAACAGAACTGAGTCCCTCCCATTCAGAGACACCATGCCTTTCTCCTTAGGGTCAAAGTCACCAGTATGGGCAGGATTCTAATAGCTACTATATGAGCGAGATTCCCTGTGGTTCATTACTGATACCGGGGAAAAGCCAGTTAAAATGCTCCAAAAGCGGACAACGTTAAGAAACTTCTAAAAACATTATGGCTTCGTTGTCTGTCCTTCATATTTTCAGCATAATTCACACCAAAATAGGCATGTATACCAGAAATCTAGGAATCTGACCTGTACATTCACATGCACTAGGGCTACATGATATCACACTGCGACATGTGGAATTTCTGATAGTAATATTGCTACACTGATAAAAAAGGAGATCCAATTACCCAAGAAACTATAGCCAAGCAGAACTTCTCTACCAATAGCGCATGTCAAATAAGTTGGTGGCAGTCGGCAAGTGGTGTGAACAGATACAAAACAGTACCGACAAGTGCGGTGTGATAACTGCATATGCTCACATTGCGATGATGATGCTGAAACGATATATCGTGCAACCCTTAAACAGCACAGACATCTCCAAAGTTTACAAGCACACACAGGTTTGTAATTATATCTTTGTGGGGACTCACCATTCATTTCTATGCGGAAAACTAATCCCAAGATGACGACCTTAACCCCCACCCAGCCTTAACTTTAACCATAAGCAACCAAACAAAATACAAGACTTTGGTATTTTTAGTTTTTTGATTGCATTCACAGATCTTTGTGAGGACCTTTAATCCTTTGTGGCACAGTTGTTGCAGATGTTGCATCTTTGTGATTCACAGATCTTTGTGAAAAATAACATCAAAATAACAGGTTATCACATTGTGGGGGACATTTGGTCCCCCCACAATGTAATATAAACGTCCACATACACACAAACGGAGCAGCATTTTGCAGTTCTACACACTAACAGATTGTCTGAGAACACAAAGCAAATGATGAAGCTAACAATGCATAGTTGTATCAAAAAGGTTGCATTACTACGAAAAAAATTAAACATCCAGGGTCACTTCCTGTCACAAAACTGAGAAGACATGACAGCCTGTAGGCGCCCCCCCTTGACACACGCAGAATGGAGACAGATCCATTATCCCCCAACCCACCAGTTCTATCCCATCATAATATCCACTCCTTCGCATGTTCGATGCCCATTTGGAACTTCACTGCCCTGCAGGTGAAAGAATTCTGAACGCTGAAAAACAGAATGAGCTGGATGTTCCTTCCAGAATACCACAAAGGACTTCAACAATCCATGAACACGCAGGGACATCGACCGGAGTTGTTTCAAAAGACTTCAATGTGCTGATATGTAATAAAAAAAAAATGTAACACTGAAGAAAACAGGGAGTTTTTAAACATCAAGTGGAGCTCTTTAATTGGTTTGTTAGTCCAAATGGATTTCCCTTTGGGGGTCATTAACTACTAAATGTATCTATTAATAATTCTTCTATGCATTAGACATCGACTCTTTTCTTAGAGCATTTCAATAGCAAGCCAAGCATGGGAGCAAAGAGTCACATCCTCAAACAAAGCCCTCCTGCTGTATATCTTATGCTTTCTACAAACACAAGTCATTGATGGGGGCATCAAATGTAGCAGTGCTTTAATAACAAAGAAAAATTCTAATTTCCTTCCAGTCCCGTTGCTGGTTTCCATCGGCAATACATTAAAACAGAAATAGTATTTCGATTTCGGTCTTTCATCTACGCGGGGAAAGTTAACCATTAATGTTATACAAGACAAGTGAGGCAGGATTCGTTAATCTTCCCACTTATATCAGGGATCCTGAAACAAGCTAGTAAGATGGTCAGTTAGTGAAACTATATATGACAATATTAAAGACGGTGGCCAAAGTATCAACACACTGTATGTATGCAAGTATGTCCACACAGGGAATTTGTCTTCAGCTGTCAAAGGGTCTCAAGTGTACAGTAGTCAGTGCTTATGTTGTAAACTCTGAGGTGCCAGAACTCATGAAGGGCACAGAGATCTAGTGCAGCCACCCAGGGGCAGTGTGTAGCTCACTGGGCTAAAGCTCTGTGCCTGTAATCAGAAGGTCACTGGTTCAAACCCAGCTTTAGCAGGATAATCAGGTGTCTGAAGGCCCTTAACCCCCAGCTCCATAGCTGACCTTTGTTACCAAGCTTGTTCTCCCCTACGTGTGTCATGGGGAACAAGATGGGGTAGGTGAAGAGAATTTCCCCACACCGATCAGTAAAGTTTCATTATTATACAAGGATTCAGAGGATACATTCTTTGAATGACTCATACTATTCAGTCTTTTACAACAATAATGCGACATTATCTACTTAAACACGTAACAATCAGAGGTGGACATTTCAGGTCCAGAAAGTAACTCAATTGGTTGGTTGAAACCAAATCTTGGTCTGGATTTTTAGTTTCTGAATCTAAAATGTCCACCTCTGGTAATGATGTAATATTTCCTATCAACATATGTTACATACATTAAACTATAAGACAAAGTTTAATGGGCCAGAAGGCAACATCTATTTTAGTCGCCAAAAAGTGTTTTTTTTTCTGCGTACACATGGTGCGGTTTTTCCTTTCAAATCAAATCAGATAAATGAAACATACTAATTAGGGCGGATGTACGTAGAAAAACATACAACACAAGCGATTTTTTTTTTTTTTAACATTTCTCTACTTCAATTTGCAGTTGATCCAAACTAACTCAAATTGAACCTGAACCGCTGTAGCAGTTGTAGCCTGAAAGCATGTGACGCTGCTTCGGGGTGACAAACGTCTGAGAAACATCCGGAGAAATGTGTAGAGGACCGCAGAGCGCAGGGCGCCGGTGGGTCGGGGCCAATCGTGAGGAGCGGCGGCCCTGCGGGGTGCGATACGGCCGCGATCGCACGGGCGAAAGCGCAGCGCTCGGTAGCGCTTTAGGTTGAATGGAAATGGAAAATTCCGGATGTTAGAATGAGAGACACCGATCGGTAGATTTTTAAATAGATATCTGAGCAAAACTGATAACGAGTGAAAACCAACTTTCCACGGAAATAGACCAAACAAGCCGGAAGGGGGAAAACGTATCAGTGAGTAAATCTGGCCTCAGTAAAACATTTGCACCCGTCCCCGAGAATAAATAACCGAATCAAGGCGGATCTGATCTACACTTCCGAATGCATGCTCACTTAATTCTGAACTCGTTGCTTTCTCATAACTCAGCTCTTTACACACAAGGCACCAAGGTGCACGTTTAACAGAAAATACTGAGGCAGTCAAATGGAGAATGCACTGCAACCCCCTGGGCCAAAACGTCCATTCTGGGAGGTTCCATTAAGTTTCACTTACCTAACGGTTGACGTGTTTAAAGCTACAACGAATACAGCCACCTGTTGTGTCATCTAGCAATACAAAATATTATTAAATAAATTTTAAAATAACCGTTTAAAACTACAGTAACCTTTGTTTATCCGGACGAACTAGTTGGATTACTTAAGATATACTTCATTTTGTCACCGACAAAGCAGCTTGATGAACCACATACTATAGTCATCATAATCTTCCCGTTCCCAATATAGGCCTATAGATTTCGAAATCTATTACCAACACCGTAGATTGCTTAAAACTTTTCTGTTAATGCTTTTAAAACCCCATATCCCCAATGAAAAGAAACAGCGCTAGCATAAGCAAAGTTGCTTTAGGGTCCCACAATAGACATAAATTATAAGACCGAGATAAATAAACACCGAGATGGTAACCATGTATCAATTCTGCCTCCGTCTTACATTTGTTTTCGCTGAGCAATAATACTAAGAGCGAATGCAACTATTTTGGGTTCGTGGGTTACCACGACTTTCATAACGGAGTCAACAACTCTTACTATTTAACGTAGGCTATTATAGTCATTCGGCATCATTTGTAACGTGCAACATGCGGTATGTCTGTATAACCGTAACACACAAGCGCAACCTTCCAAGTAAAGGAAAAAGCGACAAGACTTGTAACTATGCGCCGGCTTTCAGCAAACCTCCCAAAACGCGAGCAGTAATAAAGCCCCACGTTGTCTTCAATTCGCAATCAGATGAAGGCGATTCAGCCTCGCATCCCGTCAATACGACACCCGAGATAAAACGTGAAAACTTGTAGATTCCGTCCGCTTACCTTGGACCGTCTAACCACGCCGTTACACCAACGCGTCGTTACTTCATGTCATAATTTACTGACGAAAGACTACTCTTCGGATTCATCCAACAAAAAGTAAAGTAAAAAAAGGATAATGCGCTTTTCCGGTATCAAAAAAACATTAGGCGCCCGATCCCATGTCGCCCTATTGTTACCCAAACGCTGTTTGATTTTTTTTGTAAGCAAAGGAAATTTCCACCCAGCGTTAAGGAGAAAGGCGAGGTACGGACAGCCAGCGCTAAACTAGTTCCTCTTTCCTTTAGTCAGATGTCAAAGAGATCGGCTCCTCCTAAGCATGTGACGTAACGCCACTCCGCCGGTGCGCACAGCCTGCTGTGTTAGGAAAGCGAGCCTCCCAACTGCAATCAAACACACCATATAATGAATTAAAGTAACATTTCACCTTGCCCGTGTAATATAGACGAGTAAACAGGACCTAACGTTACTTTCGGAAATGCTTCATTTTAATCACAGCTGCTCTCTGCTTGTTTGCCGAGAGATCCATTGAGTAAGTTGTTAAAAGAGACGGTGTTCTGACAAGTTTGACGTATTGCTAATCGATAGTCCTAACCGTAACCCCTAAAACCTAACCCTAATCCCAAAACGGTGGAACTGCACATGCGCAGAAAGGCTCGATAGCACGTCTCGATAGGTAGCTCAACTCGTCAGAACCACGGTCGTTTGTACCTGATGCGAGGGATTCGTGCTTTAAGTCCCGATTCGGTCGCGATCTTGAGGGATGGACTTTAAAACATCCCCCCATGTCACCCATGCAGCGCCTCATTTAGGTTGCTGCTATGCGCGGTCCACAGTTAACCTACAGATATTTGATAGTGGTACTTTTTAAATACTTAATTCCGGTTAATCTTTTGGTTCACGAATTTTAACATATAAAAGAGCGCAAAATAAATTAATTGATCTTTACTCCCCAGTTCCCATATTGAAACATTTATTCCTGTACGTTAGTTTGACTTTTAAATTTTAAATAACCTTTCAAAAACTACTTAGATCGCTGAACATAACTTAAGCATTTTCTGTCAAGTTAGCAGGGTGATTGCAATATTGCTTTGTGTTGTCGTTCAGCATGCTATACGTGGTCGGTATAACTTAAGGAATTATTTTGAAAGTGAGCCTGGTACGTTAGAAAATAAGTTACAGGGTGTTTTCTCCAAACATAAAATAACAAGTATATATTTGTTTAATTTCGTTTCCATATCTTGTTTTGCGTGATAGGCGTACATGCTGAATATCAGACATATGTATGGAACGCGAGCAGCTTGTGCGTGATAAGGTTTCCTGACCGGTAAGCTCTTTATTTATGGGGTTAGGGAGACAGTATGAATGCTTTACCAGTATTGTTCCATTTTGTGGCGAAACCTGAGAGTAGCAGCCCTCTGGAGTCATTGCCAGGACAAAAGTGAATGCACACTGTACTAAAGGCATGTATCAATTTACTTTCACACTTGAATCAACACGGTTCTGTAATGTTACTGGATGGCGCCCGCACCTTCTGAATTATGGCATAATGAAATCCTTTGTGGCACAGTTGTTGCAGATGTTGCATCTGGTGACTTACTGGCAGGCAGGCCATGAGTACAGGGCAAGCTGAACGGCCATCTCTTTGTGAGAACCAGTCCAGTTAATTATATCCAGATGGATTAGGTGGAACAGAATAAAGGTAAAATGGTCATGTTAGCTTGCTTCAGGAAGATTCGGATATTGCCTTATTTCATTAGTGTTTTATTGCGTTCACTATTGCGTTTCTAATTTTGTATTTTCCATCCCGCTTAAAAAGTTTGCTTGCTGTGTTCCAGCACCTCATGGTTAGGCATCCCAGTCTGTGTGTCACAAACAGCTACAAATTCTTCATTTGTTTTCAGGCCAAACCTAGTTTATTCCCTACAACATACCACAGCAACAACTCAGTAATATTATCCTAATTCTTAATAATTCATCCTGAATTTGAAGATGGTTCCTCTGAGCATGTGATTGGTCAGGTCCTCCATGCTACAAGTTCATAACGAGCTCAGAAGATGAAAGTGTCCTGTCAGATTTGGATACATTTTATCTAATTAGCTCATGCAAGTGGTTATACTTTCTATTGTTAGAATGTTATGGCCAGCACTAAAGTATCTACATCAGTTAAAAGCCATGTCTTTCAACTTACCTCTGGTTATTTAAAAGCAATGTGAAACGACAGGTAATCTGCCGATAAGGACGCACAGGCTTCCCCGTCTAGATGTTTTCTTGGGCAGATTTTTATTGGACTTGCATTTAACGACAAGATAAAATCATAGAGTTATTCATATATTATCAGTTATTTGTGACCGTTATCTAGGAAGAATGGAGATGATAAAATGTTCCTTTAAAATCTCTACAATACATTTGTATTAAAAGGTATTGGTTCTAACTTTTTATAACCTTTGCTTATCTTATATTATACATTTTTGTTTCACAATTGTCAGTATTTTTGGTATATTAACTGTTCGCTGTTCTGTCTCATACATTTGTATATTTGTTATCTTGTTTTTCTTTGAGAGGAGATTTGTTTTCATGAGGTCATCACATATCTGGGCATAACAGTTTGAACAGAATCTGGCAGAACAGCCAGGTGATCAATGACTCATTTTTTTCAACCAGGCAGTCACTAAACAAGGGAAAAATGGTGAAAAAAATTTTAAAGTGGGGATTGCAATATCAGAGCATTGGTCATTTATGCATTTTCTGTTGATCTCTGATCTGTTTAGCTTAAAATCTCATTCCAGATAGTCACAAGCATTAGAGAAGTTGTTGTTTAAGAGACTGTTAGAAAATAATCATTAATGACGCAACTAGAAAACTCAGTTTATTGCGAGTTAGTAACAGCCATTGGAGAGTCACTTAGAGACTAAATATTACATTCCCTCTGACATCAGTACATAATTACATTGGTTTCAATGTATTAAAATTAACCTTTTTACATACAAGATCTTAAGTCAAAGACTGAAATGTCATGTGATGCAGTTTTATCTTCTTTTCTGGGCTGGGAAAGAAAATGTCCACTTCTCGCTGAGGTGAAAGCAAGTATGGGTATGAAATGTGGTAAAATTCACAACACTGTGAGGAAACAAAACGGTCGAATGGTCAGGGTTGGCTCATCACCCGCCTGTGAGAGTGCCGGATCTTCCTGGGCGTGTTCAGATGGTCCCCAAGCCAAAAACTGGGAGGTGCCGCTAGTCATCATTGTTGCCGGCAGACGCGCTCCATGAAGGAAATGCTGAAGAGGATTCATGCTGCGAAGTGCGACTTTTCACAAGTCATGTAGCTCTCTGCCTTCCTCACCCTACCCTGACCTGGATGGGAGAGGGTAGCGGGTTCTCTCTCTGTTGCTTCATGGTTAATCATGTGATTTCAGTTCATATCGAGCCTCCAGATATTTATATATATTCAGGGGTGCTGTGAAGGTGCAGACATTTGGAACATAATTGAATTGGTGGGGGGTTGGGGGCCCAAAATCTCTAGTGACCCCCGTGTGTGTGTGTGTGTGTGTATGTGTGTGTGTGTTTATCCCATTAAGCACAGGACACAAGATAGGGGATGCCCTGGACAGAATGTCAGCCCACCCCAGGGCACAAGGCATAGGACATATCAGTTCATCACAGGGTACAGGGCAGGGGACAGTGGGACACCCTGGACAGGATGTGAGTCCATCACTGGGCAGGGGACACCCTGGACAGGATGCCAGTCCATTTCAGGGCACAAGGCAGGGGACACCCTGGACAGGATGCCAGTCCATTTCAGGGCACAAGGCAGGGGACACCCTGGACGGGATGTCAGTCCATCTCAGGGCAGGAGACACCCTGGACGGGATGTCAGTCCATCTCAGGGCAGGAGACACCCTGGACGGGATGCCAGTCCATCACAGGGCAGGGGACACCCTGGACGGGATGCCAGTCCATTACAGGGCAGGGGACACCCTGGACGGGATACCAGTCCATCACAGGGCATAGGGCAGGTGACACCCTTGACAGGATGCCAGAACATTACATGCAAATGCTACATGCAATTTGCCAGACCATGTGTTTTTGGGCAGCAGGAAAATTTTGGGGTATCTGCCTAAGCAACATGCGGAGAACATGCAGACTCCACACAGATCCAGAATCAGACCTCGTCCTGGAGATGTAAGATGACAGTGCCAGCCACTGCAGCACTCTGCCACCCTGCAAGTACAGCAGCCACTGCCCCAGAGCCAGACACTCAAATTCTAGTCTTAGAGCTGCTATAAGGCCACATCTTGCAAACCTGTTTCCAGTCCTTTTGAAATGCAGGTGCTACACCTATATACTGATACTATCTGTGAGGTCTGCCAGCAGCAGGCCACGTCTGCCATCTTTAGCTGAGAACGTCATCCCCAGAAGACAAACGAAGGGAGTGCTAAAGGTGTCGACGTGACAGGTGGGGAGGCAAACACCCTGAAGTATGGCCTGCACCCCTAGTCATTTGCTGGGAGTCGCAATTCAACCCAGGTGACTGATGTCACTGCAGCAGGTGACACATCGGGGACTAGAGTTAGGTCACTGGGTGAGGTAAAAGCCATCTAGTTGACTTCAATGAGCAGCCCAATGAAAGAATGAATTAGGACGTCCTTGGCGAAGACTTTTAACAGCCTTAATTTAATATCTAGGGACATTACCCACACACAATTAACATGAGCATTGCTTCAGCCTACAGCTGGGAGGATCCAGAAATATCTCGTCAGCCTTTACCTGTCATGGCACCACTGCACTTAAAGCAGCGGAATCCAATGCTGACAAAAAAGGTACAAAGATGAAAGTAAATCCTTGCATGAAATACAAGTGAAGACAGGATATAGGCAGCAAGAATTTACTTTCGCAAGCACAGGTATGTCAGTAGACCTGGAAATTTTTATTCACTTCTCTTGGAAATCCTTGGATTTAGAATTAAAGGAATATTGTATTTCGTTATATATATAATACAGTTCTAAAAGATAAAACACAGTTGTTAGATTCTTATACCTCCTAGTAAATGTAGTTGACACTTTTCTGTTCGACTTTATTTATTTATAGAAGCCTTAAACCGATGACCCACTGGTTAGGTTTATAGTCACAGGAAAACAAAGCAGTTCTGATACAGCCGGTAGTAATAAACAAACTTTTCATATTTAACAAACTGAAGCCGTAAAGATGTTCAGTCAAGCCCATGTCATGCTGCCATGTGGGTGCTTTCACCGCTGGTTGCCTGGAGACAGCAGGATTCACAGACGCACAGACTTCGGAATTAGGGTAAACATCAATATTTCTAGGTGCGCTGCTCATCAGGACTTGAATTGACCTGATATGGTCTAATTAATTATTAACGTTGGGTTATCAGGGGCTTCAGTTGTCAGCGTTACAATTATCAGCCATGGATGTATTTTCAGGTATAGATTTCTGCTCAAGACAGATGGCATGTGACAGAGAGCAAGACATTTCGGGAAGCGAAAAGGCCGAATTTGTGCTTTGTGTGTAAAACAGTGGAATATAAAACCTTATTGAACGCTTGCTACTATAAGAAGTGAGGAATCCACAGGACAAAGTGTGTGGCTCAGTATGTGAGGCATCTGGAGGAGTACATCTCCATCAAGAGCAAGGCCTTTAACCATAATGGTGCATTCCATTTGAACTGGGAAGTCAGAATTTCAACTGGAACGCCCCCTGAAGTCAGCGTTCTGACTCAGAAAGTCGGAGGATCCTCTACAACACCGACCTCAGAATTCAAGATGGCTGCTCTCTTCATCAACAGAAGGTAAAGCTGTAGCTATATACTGTTTATTAACACTTATGTCTTATTTGTGACTCATTAAATCATTCGTACACACAGTTCTATCCAGCTTTTATGTGCAAAATACTGGGTAATGTGTTGTCACCAACTAGCTTTACTAACAAAGAATCTGACTAGAACTGGTATTGCTAAATGGTGTTCTGCCTTCTTGGTTAACTCGGGTCTGACGTCATTCCCAGCTCCGACCTCTGATGTAAATGGGACGCAACGTAACTTGCTGCTTCCCTTTAAAACAGGGCTTACCAAAATTAAAGCCCGCGATTTGACGTTCGGTTACAGATGCGATGGACGTGAAACAATGGAGTGTTTATCTTTGCTAGGCCGTTTCCATGGACACAGGGAGGCCACACACCCCTGCCTGACTGTCAGTCATGGTGCTGGGTTACCAAACATCACGCTCCATGTTGGAACCAGGGGGCAGTTGTATGGGGTGACACATCCGATCAAGAGACCATTTCTCAGAAGCCACGTCCTCGGAGGAGAGCCAATATGACCTTTATATGGTTTAGTAAATAACCTGTCTGAGGAGGAACATACATTTCAGGCCCTTTTCGGCTGGGATTCGTCGGAAGTGATTTGACTGACCAATTTGAATGGAGTGAAAAATGTAATTTAGCATGTCGATAAAGCAAATAAAATTTTCATTTTAGGGGCGAGCTATCCCATTAAAATAGTAAACGCAATAAAAAGCAAACTTTTTTCCTTCCAACCATACAGTAGCTTACAAATCAGTGTACTTGGTAGTGTTGTACTGCTCTGCAACTACTAAAACCCTTGCTGCAGATAAGGCTGTAGGTGTAGGTAGTCAGATGTTTGCCGTTTCCCCTTTACGGATCCGACCAGTTACTGAGATGACAATTCAGACTGGACTAGTATTACCGTGTTTGCTTAACTACAGAAGGTAATTCACTCCTGAATGTTTATGCTGTAGGCTTGTAATAATTACAGACGTGGCAGGTTCAGACTGGACCATGTCGGTAACTGCCATGATCATATTACACCTCCATGTAAAACTAATCCTGTCTAAAGGCTTTACATCCTACATTTACACTTTCTTCCCATCTATATTGCTTCATAAGCCTGATATATACACATACACACACACACACACACACACCATGATGCAATCTATTAACATTACCTTTTTTCTGGTGGATGTTGCTTTGAGGTAATTTGTATTGACAGCATGTGTTGTATGGTCTGTCCGTCAGCGATGAGATCGCACAAATGCAGTCCGGTGACTATTTTTAAAAGCGGTTTAATGACTCAACCAGCACAGTACTTCTTCATAGAAAAGCTAAAATAGTACTCCACTACAATGGAAGTCAAAAAACGTGACCTATAAACATACAGACTTATATGAGGTTACATACCACACAAAAAATGTTCACAGGAAGATCCAGGCAGGGTTTCAGATGATTTTAGGGCACGTCCCTCCCAACCCCAAATTACAAGAACTGAGAAAGAACATTAGGAGGGATGTTACTGGGTGGTGAAGCTGTGCTCACTGGGAGAGGCGGGCTTCACGGAGCAGAGAGGGGCAGAACAGAGGGCACTTCAAGGGCCACGTCCAGCTAACAGTAAGATGAAAGGGATCAGGTCGGTGACCTTCCCCGGGCGAGTGGACGCGGAAACGCAGCGTCCCTGACACATCACCTGCAGGACGCAACCAGAGCTGCCCCCGCCCTGCCCCACCCACAAATGCACCTGGTGCTACAGAAAGCCAGCAGTGAGCCACCCCCGCCTGCATACCGCTATGTCATGTGTTAGTTAAGCCAGTACTTCATATTCCAGAAGCATGATTACAAACATGGTGGGATTTCTACTTTACCGCATCTATAAGCAGAGGAGGACATTTCAGGTCCAGAAGGTAAAAACCCAGACTAACATATTGTTTTCAACCAACCAGCTGAGTACTCTGAGACTGACTCTTCTGCTCAGCTGGTTTTTTTTAAACAAAATCCCGGTTTGGATTTTTACTTTCTGGACCTGAAATGTCCACCTCTGTCTATAAGGGAAAGGAAGAGAATTGTAGGGGCAGGGGGAACCCAACCCACTCGCTCTCCAACACATCTTTCGAGGACAAAGCAAGCCCGTCTATACAGGCGGGACCCGCTCAGTCATGCAGCGTCTGCCCAGCCTGAGCTGGAGTGGTTAGGGACTTGTTTGGTCGGCCCAGAGCCCGGCTAGGCACCTTTGTGCTTCAGTTGTGATGCACAGTGTGGTCGATGCTCTCCTGGATCTCCGTCATCTTCTTCAGCACCTGGTTGACCTTGACCTCATCGAATTGCATGCACAGGAATTCAGAATCCTGGATGAAAAGAGAGAGGGATGGTGGGGGTGTCACATGGTTACATGCCTTGTGATTATCACCATCATGATGGTATTTATAGCACTTCAGAACCATGAACCTGCAATGCATGACTCAAAAATGGCCGAATGTGTTTAATGTAAGTAGGGAGCAGGTCACGGCAGCCAGGTGACTTAACGTCTGCATTTGTGATGCTGGAAGGGGCTTGGCCCATAGGACGGGGCCATGGCACAGGACCGCCCCCGTGTGCTAAGTTAATGACCCGCCTCCAGAACGAACAAGAGCAATCACGGGCTGAAAAAGCTGGATGGACGAAGTCGGCCAACGGATTCGTATGTGGGACAGTCGGACTATATTTTACTGTCTACTGACACCGAGCTGGAGATATTTATAGCAAACCGGAGCTTCTGACACCACCGTTTGTCTGTTTTCTGATATGAAAGAAAAAAAAAAGCGTCCCTGCTGAAATCCTTGCAAGGGCACTCGCCACCATCTCTGAGGCGGTTTATAAATAGCCCTTAATATCACTAGTTTGGATGTGACCTTTTCCCCAAGTAGGTCTTGCTCTGCGTTGTTTCCCACAAGCCTTCAGGCGAGGCTGGACGGGCTGGAGTGTAAATGTGTGTGGGTGTGGTGCAGGGGGGCTGCCAGCTGGTAGCCTGCATTTGCAGCTTAGCACATGGAA
>JAODKC010000110.1:432217-443270 GCA_026777985.1 Mormyrops attenuatus
TTTATGCTCAGCTGGTTGGTTGAAACAAAATCCTGGTCTGGATTTTTACTTTCTGGACCTGAAATTGCCACCTCTGCCACCTACACAGAAAACAAATGGGGGAAGGGTGTGGCTTCGTTTGGCTGGGGCTTTGGAAGTAAGACTCTTTGGCTCACACGCCTTTAACCTTCAGCGTGACCTTTAGAGCGATACATAATGCAGACGGAGCTCTTTCTAAGTCTACACTGATGCCACCTGCATTGTTCACAGCAAGTCATGCCATTTACATATTTATGCATTTTTACGCACCGGTTCTGAAGTTCAGGGCTCAGCTTCGCTCATTTCCATTAGCGCATTAAAAGTGTCAGAACTTACTACGAAGTAGGTACCTCAGGGACGGAGAGGACCGGGGGAAATTTCATTGGGCAGACTCTTAATATTAGTTTCTTCTCTAAAGAAAATCTTCCCCTGTCTTATTTTGTCAGGTAGCAACAGAATCTGGTTCCCTCCCCTGGCTTCTGATGAAGGGGAATCCCTTACAGGTGGGTGGCAGGGATAGGCAGTGCCCCCTGAGTCCCCCAGGGACCGCTGGCGTGACAGAGCCCAGCCCCCCTGGTCCGCGGGGAAAGAGACGGAGCCACGGGCACCAGTTGCCCGCAGGCTGGTGTCCCCTCCCCTCTCATCCAGGCTGCCAAAGGACGGCTTTCCGCCGGGTGCCCGGCAAAGATAGGGATGACACTGGATATCTCCGCTGCCCTTCACACGCGCGCGGTGAAGCCGCAATGCACTGCCTACGGAAAGAGCCCCACTCTGTGCTCACTGCTCAGCGCGGATTTCCCTGACCTACTTAGAGGAAGGAGAATGTAAACTACTGACAAACACGAGAAAACCCGCAACCGGTGAATTACCTTCCAAATAGAACAAAATATTTGCACGATATTTACACATCTATTGAGAATCTGTATATTTTTTTTGTACCGGACTGAGATAGTCTGCTGTAGAGCACTTTACCCAAGATTTAAAAATGCAAATTTAAAAAAAGCGTACGTTCCGGTTTAGGTTTCTGGAAAAACTCGGATCACTCATCAGAAATTGCGTACGGAGAGATGCTTCATCACTGACTCTGACGCACGAGGTCAGCTGAGTACAGAAGCCGCCCGCGGTCTGGTTAGCGGAGATCCACGCTTCTCATCACCATCTTGTTTACTAGTCCTACACACCTCTTTCTGCCAAGAGAGATCCACATCCTTCTCACTTCACAGATCTCACCGCACATTCACTCTCTCCGACTACCCATCCACTTTCAGAAAACACATCTCCATGCCGGACTGATGCAGAGTTCAGCCAAGAAGGTATTACTCTTTACTAACGTCCCCTCTTTCACAGTCTTGGAGCCAGGCAAGCAAGCATTTTACTGCACCTTATACTTAGCATAACAGAGCATATGACAAATAAAACTTGAATTGATTGGTATAGAGATTCACACAGGCACTGGGTAATACACACAGACCGCTCACCCTCAGGAGACGACACGCAGACTGCAGCTGCACGGAAACATGCGCGTCCCATGCTGCCCTATCTGGGCCTCTCGCATTCATAAACGTTACTTCACTTACATTCCTTCCATGAGCAGCCAGCGGCATCCCATTCCTGCTAAAGAATGAACTACGATATGATCGAAATCTCCAAGAATAGGAGCAGCAAGTCTCAAAGTCAGGCACTAGTAACACTAAATAGCCCTCTGGACAGTAATTAACCAAATATTTCCTTATCTTATCACCCAAGAAATACGCAGTAAGTGCATTAGCGTGGAACAGGTGCTGTGCGTTAGCTGGGTGAGTGCAGCCTCTCTCTGGGGTATGGGACAGCTTCCCCTGTCCCCAAGACACAAGAGGTGCCTTGGGGTTCTCTAGGCACATGGAAATGCACACAATTATAGTTAAAAGTGCTCCCAAGTGTAACAGCTCAAATGAGGTATAGTTATAGGATGAGTAATGTTGATAAAAAGCAGGGCTTGCAACATTTCTAAATCCCTGGTAACCCTTTGGGCAGGAATTCTTCACAGTTTGGTAACCTGAAATGAATTTTCTCTAGCCCAAATGAAAAACAGACCATTTGTTAATGCATATATTTTTGAGAAAACAATAGAAGATATTTAACGAGCACAAACTGCAACAATCAAACAAATACTTATTTAGACCTATCGATGCACAGAAACTTCAATACGATCATAAAACAGCCTGAGTAATGGTGATAATGATACTTCATGAAAATTTCCAGGCTGCAGCCGTGCCGTGTAGAAGAATGCAAATTGTCATCCAAATGACGCCATAGTGTGATTTACGAGCATGATTTACGTGTGGCGATATCGCGCAACCGTAATATGAAGTAATAAATGCCGGATAATAAGCATGAGATTTATACCTGTATTTACCTGTTAATACAGCGAAATATTTTATATTTCATTCTCTTTTTCCTATGCAATTTTGTACCCAGCCAGAAATTAAGAAATTACACCTCCAGACTAGGGTTGCATGACACATAGCGATATCACGTCACAATGTGAAATTTCCACAAGTACTACTGTGTTATTTATAAAACAAAAAAGGAGATGAAATGACCCAAGATATAGCCAAATAGAACTTATGTATGAATATGTGTCAAATACCGTGCAGTCCTACTCCAGACTTTCACTCATTTTCTGTTCCTTCAGTGTTAAACACGATTTTCGAAAAACCATTTAAAGTAGCAGTCATTGGACCATTACTGAAGAAACCAAGCATGGATCCACAGGAACTCAGTAACTACAGACCTATCTCTAGCATACCATTTTCGTCCAAAGTTCTGCAGAAGATAGTTGCTGCTCAACTTCAGTCATACTTGGAAGTTTGCTATTAGCAAGCAAGCCCACTCTTTCTTTTTCAATAATGTTAGCATGTCCAGGGAGGGTTGGGCAGCCAGCTGACCTTGGACCCTAGCAAGTTCTTTCTCCCCCTTTCTGGGGGGGGTTTGCTTCCTCTCCTCTATTGTCATTTGACTTTCTTTCATTCTTTTGTCTTCCCTTCTTACTGTTTAGAATTATTCTGTATAAATAATGCAGGAATGTATCACAACACACCCATGTAAAGCACCTTGGGGCGACTGTAATGAAAGGTGCTATGCAAGAATAAATTGAAATGGCGAGAAAAGCTAAATTAACAATATTCTCATAAATAAGCAGCTCACAACCATTTTGCTTTCAATCTTTATGCATCACATTCAGTAATATCTGTTTTCTCCTTGTATCATTTGCTTTTATATAACTTTATTTTGTGTCACTGAATGCAGTTTACTGAATATGACTGGTGCGATAATAAAGCCATACTTGTTTGCTTCAACATACTCAGAGTACTCTACTTCAATGACTGACAATGCACCAATATGGCGGCGCAAGGGCAATTGAGCAATAAACAAACCCTCTTAGGCTTTAAGCGTACACTTCGTAGCGTACAAACTATCATGATCAACCACTTGTTCATTTGGTAATCAAAATTTTTCCTCCAAACAAGTCAAAAGAACAGAAATGGCAATATAAAATGGAGAAAATATAATTTAACTTTGGCGATAATTTCTGATAGCTGTCGGGCAGGGTGCTCTTACATTTTGGTAGCCCGACGGGAAAACTCGACTGTCCCAGGACATCGGGGCTAGCCGTTTTGCGAGCCCTGAAAATGATTTAAAAACCATTTTAGTAGGCAATCATTTGACCACAACGCTGCAGCTGAAAACGACCTTGTGATGCATGTTACCAAACGGCCTTTTTATTCCACAGCCAATACTGGAAAATAGCGTGACAATGAAGCTGCTAAGTATTACTGCAAACAACAAAGAGAGCTTTATATTGGACCTGGATGATCATCGAGGTGGAATTTAATTCGATGACGTATTCCCATTACTGTGACCTTACGGTACAAGAACACAGACGTCCATTTGATCCTGGCAGATCATGTGCTTTACATGCAACATGACATCATGTCAAGCTTGTCACTCAGAGCAGAAAACTCATGTTCCCAACCTTCCTGTGAATCATCTCTGGTCAAGTTATTCTTCTAATCAGACATCTTAGCCTTCCTTCAAAGGCTGAGTGATCTGACACAGAACCAAGTATAACTTTGGTCTCTTTCATTAGTCTGTTAAAAATCTAGTTATTTCAATATATCCGTGAGGCCTACAGATAATAATGTTATTACCACACAGGCTGGTGGCTGTAGGCCTCCAGGCAAGGGGGCGCTCTGCTGAAAATACTGAAGCTTCTTGGTAAATGTACGATGGTGTGCTAAGCAGCCAAATGTAAACATGGAAAGCATACAGAAAGACACACAGAGCTCTGAAGGTGCGAAAACACAGACAGCTACCCCAGGACAACTTAGCAGAGATCCTAAATGGGCCTGTTACCATGGCTACAGGAAGTTTCCGTCACCAGAGAAATCCAGGTGGCCATTTACTGACGTCGTCTCTGGCTCCACTCCAGAATCTCCCAAACGCACTGATGTGGGGTGGGGTCTGGTGCCCAGGATAGCGGTAGCATGGGATTCACGTCGTTCCCATCAAACCTTGCAGCGACATTCAGTGCAGACGAGGACATGGTCATACTTAATATCATCAGTCCCATTAGGACAGGATTGCCTCACCAAAGCATGAATGCGATTACTCACAATTGCTTTGTATTTTTTGACCTTGAGCAGACCTAAACCATGCCAGGGAAATGAGTCCCACATGATAAGGGAGCTGGCAGGATGGCGTACACAGGCCTGTAGGCTTCATTCAGCATCTGTTGGCTGGGGACACAGTGGAGGGTGACTCATCTGGCCATGTGACCCCCCCCCCACTTATGCTCAGCTGACCACTGAGACTTACTGGCTACAATTTTGCTGATATAAAGTGCATTTTTAGGCCACAGCATCCCTCTGCCTGATCATGCTTTAGATGGACATTTGTAGTCAGTTCAGAGCTGCCGGCGGGCTTCCCCTCAAACACGTTTTCGTCCACGGCGTCCCCCACCTGACGCTCTCTCGCCCACATCCTCAGCTAGCCGAACACGCTTCCTCCCTGAAGTTACCGTCAATCATTCCCCCTTCAAAGTCAAAGAGATCTATTCTTCTCACTATGTTATCCAGGCTATTAGGTAAGTGGGACACCTTTTTTGGGATATTATCCGCATAATTAACTGCAGAACCACACCTGTGCAGATGCACCCACTCTAATTCATTTTGTATCCTTCATTTACTCCAGTGTTTCCTTGGAAACTGCATCACCAGTCATCCAGTGATATTTGCCTCTGTATCCCAATTCTTCCATTTTAAAAACACCACAGAAACTTGAATTAGTGCAGTTCATTAGTAACATGCAAACCACTAAGCATGAGAAGTTGAACTCCTCTTTCTTCATACAAAATCATGAGGAACCGAGAAAGACCCACTACCACCGCATACATTTATTTATTTGAATACATATACTTCTGCCTTGAATCATGACATTTCCGAGAAATGATGCACGTTATACGTAACATAAGCAATGTTTCGGGAAATGGCCCAATTCAGTCCGTCTTAAAGAGAAGACCCTACTTCGCTTTCAGGATACCTGACGACACAGCTTTACCTGACACGCTGGTTACACTGCTGCGGGTTGGTATGTGTGGACATAAACACAGGCAGCTTATCAGCACATCCGCCTTTGGTAGCATGTGCCCGCGCCCCTTTCCCAGCGACACCCCTTTCATCACGGCGACACGCTTGCGTCCCACACCTGCGGCGACAGGCTGTGTTTGGGTGTAGGTGGTATCGCCGATCAGTACGTTATACGCGTGACACTATTAACGTTGTCACATAGCTAACTGGGGGGGGAGGCACTGTATCGTCTTGGGGGGGGATATCAAAAAAAAATTCCTTCTGTGGTATATTTGCCAAACACCTGGCCCACAAACTTCTACAAATTCTCCACAAACCCAATTTGTGGGTGAGTCATCAAATGTTGACGGCGGCCTGAAACCCCCAACTATAGGGGGCAACCTCGCTGGCGTGGCATTTTATAAACAGCAACACTAAGTAACAGACTACCCCGCAGCGTGACTGTGTGACGGTTAATTTGAAGAAGTAAGGTTGCGGTGAGGAGAGATGGGCCACACTGATAGCCACCCGCACAAACAGAAAAAGTACAGCACCAGATTCACCAAGTGCAACCGTTTGCCGTTAAGTCTGACACAGAACAGGAAGTGGACGTGGATGAGAATCATGGGAATTAAGGAGGACAGGAGCGGTGAAGCATTAGCAGCTAAATGCTGAGAGGCACCCATCTCGATTCACTTTTTTAGTAATCTGACATCAAACAGATGATGACAGAGACATACAGAGGAATGTTTAAACGAGACTGCAGTAAAAGCATTTTCCTGCAGACTTTACAGCAAACGGTTTGTGTTTTTCCACACAAACCAGGCCTGAAAAAAGCAGACAGGCTGGATGGGCGCCAACTTCTCAAACGCTACGTACGCAGCGCCAGCTGGACACTCGCCCTACACCTCAGTCCAAACCTTACAGTTAAGGGAGTCCCACAAAGAGTTTAATAGTGTCATATGGTTAACGAGCAAGGGGATTTCCCAGAGTCCAAACTAGTTACAACACATTAATCTATCTTCAACATGGTTTACCCAGCACAGGGGCCTGAGAGACCCAAAGCCTCCCTCAGGAAGCCAGACACATCCCCTCCAGCATTTAACCAACGGGCATTGCATGAAGATAAAGATTATCATTTGACATCTACCACTGCTGTTCTGTTTAATGCTAAATCATTCTTAATTTAAATACGATGCACGTGCATGTTACACCGGGGTCCTGGGGGGGGCACTATTTCATGCCTCTGTATACCTGTATATGGACGCCATGACAAAAAAAGCCGCTTCACTTGATCACTCCATCCGATACTGAGCGCAGACACGCTGCTGTATTTGGCATGACCATCGTGCATTGTCGCAAGTTTACGGGCAGAAGACAGGAAGGGGAGAGCCGCACTGGATGAACCGCTCCAGGCGAAGAAGGACATGGACTTTAGTCATGCAACAGCATCGAGATGAACTGAGAACCACAGCGACCGAACCGTAGCCACTCTGCGTGCAGCATGCAGGAACACTCATCACGAAGAATCACTAGGCTTGGTTAAGAAATTACAATATTTCCTAATAACTGACAGATGCGCATGCCAGTGCACTTAGCGGACCAGCCAACAACAGTCAATTATTAATCATTTTGTTAATGATTATTTTTATTATGTTTTTTTTTTAATTAATGCAGTCCAATTTACAGGACACTAAATATAACATATTACAAACTGCAACACCATGCCAAAGCACACGGTTGGTCCAGATTACTGTTTTCTATCAGTGTCCCACAGCTTTGTCCTTCAGTCTGATAAAGATCCATTTTTCTGAAGCATTTTGTTCATAGGAAGGCAGCACTTACCGGAAAATTAACCGCCACAATAATTTTATGTGCATGAGGGTGGTGCCTCAACACGGCCCCAAACAAAGACAGGAAATATACAGTCCCTGCTACAGCAAGAGACTCAACTTAACTCAGACAGCTTCAGATATTCCACAGATGTATAAACAAATGACATTCGCATAGTTAAGTGTCATCTAGCCGGTTTTGTTAACGTATAAACGGATGACATCTGAGTGAATGTGTCATGATATCATCTAAATTAGAGCATCTGCTAGGCAATGACACAGAACCACGGGGAGCGGTCAGCATTTCAGGGAGCGGTCAGCATTTCCATCTCCGAGGGAGTGGAAGTCCGAAACAGTCACCAATGCGTCACGTTTCTGATAAGAGCGGGAACTCATTGTGCAGTTAGGAACAGAAACCACGGCGTGAAAACTCAGAGGGCTGACTGTGGGCATAGGAACCCGAGTGCGGACGATGCCTTCCCGTTTAGAGCCGTACCACCCGACAACAGACAACAATGCATACCCTCCTCAAGCCACACTTCACCAAACATGAAGCCCATCTGGGCTCGAAATCCCCCAACAGCTTAATCGCTGCTCATGCAAAACTGACTACCCTCTGAGACCCCCTCCCCCACCTTTTTCACTTCACTGTCACTCAGCTCAAGCCATCAAGCTGTCTGCTCTGCAGTGGTGTTTGGTCCGTCGTGACCCTGAAGAGGTGTGGTTAAACCCAAGCGTATTTTCTCACCCACAGGAAATTACTTCCTTCTCATTCCCTGGCGGTTTACACTGGAACAGTACAAGAACCCACATTTAGATTTTTTACACTTTGCAAGCTTAATTTCACATGCGTCTGCCCAGGCGGACTGGTACATTAAGCATGTCCCAGCATGTAATATTCCTTACTAGGATAGCAGAGAGACAGGAGAATCTTAACTATTCGATGTTTATACACGCGGAAGCCGTCCCACTACTGCTGCCGCCTAGAGAGGAACAGGATCCTGAGACAGCCCTGATTCAGGCAGAGTCACTGCGGATCAAGTGTGACACGAAAGCCTTTAGGGAAAAGAGGGGTCAGCCACTGAGGAAGGAGGAGCCGTTTCATGGCCGTGAGCGTTTGCACGCCATGTCATACCCACACGCCACGGCTAGGAGCCACAGCAACAAGCTCTGCGAGAGAGGGGTGTCTGACACATACAAAGGGGCCGTATTTCAAAGATCAAAGGCTGTGAATAAAATTCAAAGCAATGAACTATTACACGTTACAGGGTAGTCAAGACAATATAATAGTGTAATAGCTATGTCAATGTCATGCAGTTATCAACGCTATTACATTTACATTATATTTATTTATTAGCTACATTTCCCAAAGCAACAACTGGCAGTTAAGGACCCTGCTCAGAGAGAAAATAACCCTGACAACTTCAGGATTTGAACCGGCGGCCTTCTGATCGCAGACACAGCACCCCAACCTAGGTCAGGATTTACAGCTTACGTGAGGAGCCACCTTAGTCACAAGATCTCAGCGTGCCTATCCCCGGAGCGGTGAGTACAGAGTGGAACAGGAAGGCGAGGCACGCAACAGCAGAGCCGGCACGGAGAAGAGGAAAATTAAAAGTGAGGGAGACACAGAGGGGAGAGTTTTTCTCTCATCGAAGCACCAAAGGGCTCTCCTAAGCTAGGTGCAGGACAGGCGACAATAGAGGGCATGATGTCTATTGTCAGCTTTGGTGAAACTTTAATGACATGAGGTTAAATCTACCATCCATTTCACAATAACCAGGGGTGAGGGGGGAGTGAGAGAACAACAGTCTAGACAGAAGATGATCACAGAATGTTCCTTCTGTGTCACCTTGCAGGGAAGACCCCATCAAAAATGCAGAACAGTTCTTGCAAAGACTTTTCAAAGGACAAAGGGGGGGGGTGTCCTTTAATATACCCACACTTTAAATTAAACAACAACCCCTTTTCATTCAGGCAGCGGCACCTCGATCCGCTTTCAAAAGTTTCTTTCTGGGGCTTTCTTGCAGGGAAACCAATTTTAAAAATTATTCGGTGAGGACGAGCGGGATTGGGTGCCGCACACAAAGCGCGCAGACACCGCGAGGGAAATGTAGCGAGGCATCTCCCGCGGCTCCCTCGCATGCAGCAGGACGGAGTCCGGAATGAAGAGCAGCACAAGCCGCAGGCAAATCAAACAAGCAGCGTGCTTATCCTCTCCTGAAGCTCCGTCTCCACCAGGGGTCCTTCGCTGGCCAATCACAGCATACACGAGTGCTTCCATTAAAACTGAGTAGCAGCTGAACAAATATGACTAAGGCAACAGACCCCCCCCCCCCGGGGGGTTGTTGTTTGTTGGGGGGGGCGGGGGGTGGGCGGGGGGGGGGGGGGGGGGCCCAACCCCCCCATCCCGCGGGCTTCCATTAAAACCTGCTTCCCGCGTTACAAATTTTCCCCACGCAACAAACCCCCCCCCCCCCCATTTTATTTTTTTACTTCCTGAAAACATACTGTACACCGGCCTCCAGATTGTTGACACTGTTCAGCAGTGTGATTAATCTCTGGTGTTTGTGTCACTTAGTAACACCGTGTCTACAGATAACCAGCAACAAACAATTAAGTGTGAATTAAACAGATTAATAAATGAATCATTCATTTAGCTTGGTAACGGTTTTCAGGAAGCCATGCTAGACACAGAATGGGAAACATGCCACCTAGTGGCACATGTCTGTATTTAACACCGAATAAAATACCCATTTGTAGCCAGTTATTGATCGTGCCATACCCAAAAACAACTAGTTGAGCAGCGTGAACTGAGACTAAAAGTTATTAATGTCCAATGTTTAGGGCCCTACAATACAGGACAGGCACAACACCACATCACCTTTATTTCGCAGACGCTTTTATCCAAAGTGGCATACAACTGAGAGAGCAGGGGCAGACAGTCCCCGGAGAAATTCGGATTAATGACCATAACCTACCAAATCATACCAAAGTACATGTAAAACCTAAAATAAAACTAACATATAGTAAAAGCGGGAATGATTTGAGAAATACACATCCTCTATAAAGCAGAATTAATGCTTGTCCAGTGTAGTTTCACTTACCGAAATCAATACAGTCATGCGTTGCTTAACGATAGGGACACGTTCTGAGAAATGTGTCGTCAGGTGATTTCACCATTGTGAGAACAGCGAAGTGTGTTTACACTAACCTAGATGGTAATGCCTACAACACACATATGCTAAATGACGATAAAAAGTACATTATGTTAAATACATAAACCAGTAACACTTATTATCATATCAAGTATTATGTATATGATAGCATGTGCTATACTTTCATACGATCGGCAGCGCAGTAGGTTTGTTCACACCAGCACTACCGCAAACATGTGAGTAATGCATTACGCCATGACTGTATGAATTATAGCGTATGTTTCAGCTCTATTATAACCATAGGAGACCACCACATGCAGTCCATCATTGGCCAAAAACGTCGTTAGGCAATGCAAACCTGCACTAGCTTGCTGATAAACGCTAAATGCTATTTTCACTCCTCCTTTTTTCGTAAAATGAAAACCTTCTTCAGTTGTTT
>JAODKC010000110.1:443370-462754 GCA_026777985.1 Mormyrops attenuatus
ACTAGCTTGCTGATAAACGCTAAATGCTATTTTCACTCCTCCTTTTTTCGTAAAATGAAAACCTTCTTCAGTTGTTTTTTGGTTAGCGAAAACAGGCGTTAATGTAGTTCTTTCATAAAAGTGCAAATGGCGTACAGCGAACTTTCGTAAAGCGGGGGTCACCTGTACAGGGTAAGACTTCAATATTTCACCATACGACTACATCAAATGTGTTTAAGACTGGTATTATCGGGCCTCTGATTAGAGAAAACTGACTGTGAAAGAAAACAGAGGTAACCTGACTAGCAGTGGGTCACGTACCATCAGTTACCATCTGGTTTAAATAAATTGGGAACCCAAGGAATCACCAGGATGGGGTCAAACCAGGATGGGGTAATCGCCACATGTGGCGGGCTTTGACCTTACTCCTCACAGCTGCACTCTTATTGCAGGTGAGGTCCTGTGCTTATGAGAAGTTGGAGAGGCAAAGATGCGCACAGTCAGGACAGTCACGCGCCAACTACAACCAGGAGGGCAGCGCCGGCAAAACGTCCGCAGTGGACAATTCTGGCCAGGACATCGGGGTACCACCCCTACGCTTTTGAATGATCCCCAGGAATCTCTTATGATCTCACAGAGTCAGGACCTCTGTTTAATGTCTCCTCTGAAGGACGGCACCATTTTTACAGCACAATGTCCCCATCACTGCACTGGGATCTACACAGACCATAGGACGGGGTAATACATCTAATTTTAACATACAATTTGATCGATCTTTTACGACTGAATGTTCATCACGCGTGAAAAGCATATATGATGGCAGACCAGCCGCAGCCATACCTCCCCAGCCCTGCCAAGCTCGAGCTCCACCAAGGCGACAGGGCTGCTGACAGGCTGCCCCCTGCTGGTGGAGGTCTGCAGGTCCACCCTCCAGCTCAGGCCCCGAAGGGTGGGCTCCCAGCGACTCAGCCCCAGGAGGCTCTCCCTTATCCGGCTCCGCTGGTTCTTCCAAAACTTGGACAGGGCAGCTGCCTGCTCCGTACTCACTGCCCCGCCGCCCTGCTTCCTAGTCTGGGCTGTCAGGAAGGCCTCCAGTTGGGCTTGATCCATATCAGCTGTGGCAATGGACTGAGGCAAAGGGGAACAGCAGCAGAGAAACAGCACTATGAGGAACAAACCAGGCAACAGCTACTCCTCTTTCCGCACACTGCAATTACCGAATAAATAAATAAAATTCCATCTACTTCCAGATGCTCTGTTTAGCAATATGCTTTTATATATATATATATATATACACACACACACACACACACACACACACACACACACACACACACACACAGAGTACTTATAAATAGGACCTAAAGGTTATTATCAGGTGTCTACCAACTTTCACTATTACTAATTTATCATTGCAGCGTATGTAAGACGTAAGAAGTACATGGTTACTCATACTTCTATTAAAACACTGGTAACTATACATCTACTTATGTTAATCATTTAGAGCAATTTGGAGTGAAAAGACAAGTTGTACTGGCGTCGTGGGGGGGCTGGCTGACTGACCTTTAAATTGACGAAAATGCAAAAAGCTGTACTGAGACAGGTACCCACCCTGTTAGAAAATCTGCCCAGGAGATCAGGAAACACGACATTAAAAATATATCTGATAATTTGAAGACGGCAGTTCGTGCTTTAAAGCACATTAAAATGGAAGGAAGGAAATTACCCTGAAACGGCCATACTCAAGACTGACGATAACTTGATTTTACGAAACAATTTAAACCACAGCTGATAGTCACTTTGTAACAAATGTTACGATAAATACAGCACCATCATAAAGTGCAAGGTACAAATCGTTAAGACAACCGAAATTACCGAGGAACATCCTGTAATTAGTTCTGCAGCTTCTCAGGACCCAGTTCACTACTTTGGACAACTTAGATTAGTTTACACGACCAGACAAAGATGTTGATTTTGAACATTATGAATATTAGCATCGAGCACTGTCACTGAAAGCAGGCTCTTCAGCTACCTTTAAGAGACCCTTCATCTTCTCATGCAAAGCATGAAACTCTTCTTGTGACAGATCTGAATAAAGCTCATTCTTCAGCAGTTCTTCTGTAATTTCCAGATTATTATAATATGCTTTTTGAGCAATTCCGTTTAGTAAACCGCTGAGTGACTTAAGGCTGTCGACATCCGCCATTCTGTCTTGCGCGAGCATCGGCCTCCGGTCACGTTACTAGGATCACGTGACCACTGTATCACGGAAGACGGCTTTTCATTCTACAACTGGGCTCGGGCGCCACATTGTGTCAAAATTGTGTAGTTGGTCCCAGAACGGCCTTGCATCTGTGTCTCCAGGTCTCCCATTGGCATGTTCCCAATGGCTTAAGCAATCTGAGAAGTCTTTCATACTTCTCATCCCAGGAAACACAGGACACCAGGCAGCGTTTACACTTGCAAACGCTGGACAATTTTACAAGACTAACCGTATGAATTTCCATTTTGGGAGTGAGGTGAGCTACACTAACCAGAAGAAAACACAGGGAGACCACGCAAACTCTACACACAAACTCCTGTATCAGGTGGTTAACCATAGCACCTTTTTAAATACATATTTCTTATTAATTTAAAGAATATTTCAATCATTTACAGAGAGTGGACAGAACAAATGTCCGCTGAATGTCATTCACATAAAAACATATCTCTTATGGGCGATTTTATTATAATTAAATTATTCTTTATAATCACGTACTTTCCATATTAAAATGACTTACATGTTATACCGGAGTTTACTTCCTAATGGTTTATGAAAAAACAGATTATGTATTTTAATAAACTATAACTGGGGTGACCGTATGTCCTCATTTGCTCATTTGCCCTCTATTTGGGACCTAAAAATTGCCTAAGTGTTCAGAATTTCGCTTTATTTCTGGTTGAAATCTGCTTTCTACAGTCGTATTTCTAGTTTACTGCAGGACAATGTGTCAAATTATGTTTTTGCACGTTTGAGTGAGCAAGGTACGTAACAGTTGCAGCAATAAGTACACGTCTCTCAACTATCAGTATCTGATTTTAATTCTTTTCCTTTCTTCGTGCCTTTTTATATGAACAAATACACAATATACCTGCACAGATTACACTGTATATTCCATGACTGCGTAATTTACCGCTACGAATATCCCACTTATAATGCCGCATTATAATTACAATTAAACTTTATAAAACAAAACAAATTATGTTGAATTATGTCGACAAAATATAAATATATGTATTTTAAATATGTGTTCATTTAAAAAAACGCATTTGAACGGTTTTGACAAAATTATATGCTACAGAAAATAAATACATTTAACAGGCATTTTACTTAGACAGTGAAATAGCGTCATATTCATTCGTCCGAACGCACGAATTGGGTCCTTTCGTCTTCCGTCGCACCTCAGGGCTCTGGAAGGTTCTGTGACGGAGCCGCTTAAATTGAGCAAGGAATAAGGGGCCAAGTAAAATCTACATCCATCCTAGGCTTAAAATTAATTTCGGGAGTCGGGGATACGTCGGCTCTCCTTTCACTAACTGTTATAATACCTGAATACAAAAATAAGTAGCCATGCCTGAAGTCGGCGGTGCTTCGAAAGCTTCCAATGGAAAAAACAAAGGAGGCGCGTATGTAGATCGGGATAAACCTGCCCAGATTCGCTTTAGCAACATATCTGCTGCAAAAGGTAACAGTGCACTTTCATTTCTATTGATTATTTTAATCTCCGCGTATTTCCTAAACGGAGTGTTTGGGGTGGCAGGTTATACGGCAATGAATGAATTAACGGTTCTTGCTTAGTCTGCAGTCAGAAACTGTTCGGAAAGATTGAAAATAATAACGTCCTGTCATATATCGTTTTCACATAATATATTTATGCGCCGAATAGTTTTCTGATTGCTTAATCGTAACATGCTCGTTTTGATAAATCTTTGCCACCATGAGTTTGCAGAAATCACGTTGCCCATGTAAGGTTTAACATTAATTTAACGATTTTAAAAACCAGAATTAATTTCATTTATCGTACTATGGATGTTGTTGTCCAAAAATTTCGTTCCCATTGGAAGTAGACTGAAAATTATAGAAACTGCGTGAGATTCATTCTGGTTCGAAATGATGGCCTTGTTTGGGCTGTGCGGGGGCTAACCATTGACGTAACATATTATGCTAATATCAGTATGTAATATTGAGCGGGTGTGAAACATTTGAATTTGAAATTGATTCCATGTTTTTGCTTTGACAGCTGTTGCTGATGCCATCAGAACCAGCCTGGGCCCCAAGGGAATGGACAAGATGGTAGGGAGAGTTATGCTCAACTTAACATGTCTGGGTGTGTTTATCTCTTTGTCTGAAATGGGCATTTCTTGTCTTATTTAACTACAGATCCAGGACGGTAAGGGCGATGTCACCATAACCAATGATGGAGCTACCATCCTTAAGCTGATGCAAGTTCTGCACCCGGCTGCTAAAATGGTGTGTGTGCTTACGTGGGGAGAATGCCACACTAATAGCTCTCTGCCCCTGTCATACTCTTGGACCGCCTTATGCATGGCATGGGCTCATTAGTGGGATTGAAACAAACCAATAAAAGAATCTAACATCTAAGCTGAAGACTTAAGGATGTTTCACCGTTAGACTCCATGTGGTCTCTTACTGACAACCTGGTTAAAACTCTGTGCCCCATAGCTGGTGGAGCTGTCAAAGGCCCAGGACATTGAGGCTGGGGACGGCACAACATCTGTGGTGGTGATTGCTGGAGCTCTTCTTGATGCTTGTTCCAAACTGCTCCAGAAAGGTGAGTTTTTAATTTTTCTTTGTACATTGTTCAATCCTGAAAAACAGTAACAGAGAGATCATCCTAACTCCTCCTATCCCATGAGTCCAAACCCAGAATCAAGCTTCCGTTTCAGCAGCATGGGCAGGTGATGTTATAAACTTGCTTGTTTTCAAACTCATGGTTTTCATTGATGCGGTGCCTCTGGCAGGTATCCACCCCACCACCATCTCGGAGTCCTTCCAGAAGGCAGTGGACAAAGGTGTGGAAGTGCTGACCAGCATGAGCCAACCCGTGCAGCTCAGCGACAGGGAGACGCTGCTCAACAGCGCCACCACCGCCCTCTGCTCCAAGGTGGTATCCCAGTACTCCAGCCTGCTGGCCCCCATGAGCGTGGATGCCGTCATGCGGGTCATTGATCCATCCTCGGCCACCAGTGTCGACCTGCGGGATATCAAGATCGTCAAGAAGCTTGGGTAAGCGTGCCGTGGGAACGGGCACCGCAGCACATAGATCTCAGCTGAGGATCGGCGGCGCTGGAGGGCTTTTGGGAATGATTGAGGGTCTGTGATTATGGCCCAGATCGTGTTTCTGATTACATCTCCTCAGCATCTTCATTCAGAGTGTGTTGTAGACAGAGCTTACAACTCTCTAATTGTTCTTCAGCTCGTCAGAGTAAACTGGGGCCTTTTCCATTCATACATTGGTCTTATAACCACTTATCTTGGTCAGCATCCAAGGGGGAGGGACCTGGAACCTATCCCAGGCAGCATAGGCTGTGGTATATCCCCCGAATAGGATGCCAGGCCATAGCACGGCACATAAACACACGGATTATGGACAAATTCAAGCCACCATATAATTGAATATCTTTGGACTATTGGAGGAAACCACAAAATACAGGGAGATGCCTGTAAACTACACACAGTTTACAGGCATCTGGTGCCTTTTCTTGCCTTAAATGCTAAGCAGCAGGTTCCTTCTGCAGGGGGACCATTGATGACTGCGAGCTCGTCGATGGACTGGTGCTCACACAGAGGGTGGTGAACTCAGGCGTGTCCCGCGTGGAGAAAGCCAGGATCGGACTCATTCAGTTCTGCCTCTCTCCTCCGAAGACTGACGTGAGTCTCATCGTGACTCGTCATCCTGAACGGTACCATCTGGTCCAGTGATTAGATGGAGAATCTCTTGAGGGGCGAGCCGACGTTTCGCTTTGCTTCTTCATGCAGATGGACAACCAGATTGTGGTGTCCGACTATGCACAGATGGATAGGGTCTTGCGTGAAGAGAGGGCCTACATCCTCAACCTGGTGAAACAGATCAAGAAGGCTGGTTGTAACGTGCTGCTGATTCAGAAGTCTATACTTAGGTAACGTACGAGCCTTTTCTCATGTGGGTTTTTGCAAAACTGAGTTCTGATTTAATGATTTGCATTGGCTAAGTACAAATGCTTCCCAGGTTACGATGGGGTCACAGTCCGATAAAGCTGTCGTTAGGCAAAAGTTCATTTTAATACAGTACACCTAACCTGACAAACATCATAGCCTAGCTTACCTTAAACATGCTTAGGACACTTACACTAGCCTACAGTTGGACAAAATCATTAACACAAATCTTATTTTATAATAAAGTGTTGAATATCTCTTTTGAAAAATGTTCTGAAAGTGAAAAACACAATGGAACTGGAATATCCATCGTAAAGTTGAAATATCGCAACACGGACTGTTGTAACCTGGAGAGCGTCTGTAGTTCACCGTGGGTTATAAGTGAGTTTATTGGTTATCTGTTTATTGCCAGTAATTTATTGCCTGACGTTGGTTTTTGTTTTTAGAGATGCCCTCAGTGACCTGGCTCTGCACTTCTTAAACAAGATGAAGATCATGGTTGTCAAGGATATTGAGCGGGAAGATATCGAGTTCATTTGTAAGGTAGATGAACTTGTGTTGTGTTGGCGTAGTGGGTACTTCTTATTTGACAAACTTGACTGTGTTGAAAGTGGGTCCAAGGCATCATCCGGTGGTGTGTCTGTGCGCAGACAATTGGAACCAAGCCCGTCGCCCATATCGACCAGTTTACCCCTGAGATGCTGGGCACTGCGGAGCTGGCAGAAGAGGTTAATCTGGATGGATCTGGGAAACTGGTCAAGGTAACCTACTGAATCCAATGAAGAAATCTGCACATATATTTAACACTCGACACTAGCAATTGAAACTTTTGCTACATTTTAACTTTCTTGTCAAGTTACCTGTCAGGTAATTATCTTTGCAGTTTAATAGTCAGCAGAATAGAATGGCTTTATTGTCATTGTGACAAATTGCAACGAAACTCAATGCATGTGATTCCTCTGCAATGCTTTGAGGTACATATGAATACTAAGGGAATTAACATAAACTAGTATGTAAAATGTTAAAACCATAAAATATAAATATGAAAGAGGTAAACTACTGCACATGGTATGTGTTGGCATGTTTAGTAGATATGTACAATTTATTACATGCGCATGTAGTGTGAGGTAAGCATGTATTACAGTAGCACAATTAGCAGTAATGGGGATTATTGTTCAGGTCGTCCCCCTTGGTCCTTGTGGTTCTCTTTGATCTTCATTTCCAGTCTGACTGAGAGGTCTGTGCTTGCCTGCAGATCACTGGCTGCACCAGCCCCGGGAAGACTGTCAGCATCGTGGTGCGTGGGTCCAACAAGCTGGTCATCGAGGAGGCCGAGCGTTCCATCCATGACGCCCTCTGCGTCATCCGCTGCCTGGTGAAGAAGAGGTGCGGTGCGGGAACTGGCCTTCAAAGGGCCATGTTTCTGTGCAGTTTCACTCATTCTATGATATTTGCATGAATCTTGATGTCCTCCCTGCCCTATGACTCTCTGCAGGGCTCTGATCGCGGGCGGAGGGGCCCCTGAAATTGAGCTGGCTCTGCGCCTGGCTGAGTATGCGAGGAGCCTGGGCGGCATGGAGGCCTACTGCGTCCGGGCGTACGCCGATGCCTTGGAGGTGGTGCCGTCCACGCTGGCCGAGAACGCCGGCCTCAACCCCATCTCCACCGTGACAGAGCTGCGTAACCGCCATGCCCAGGGCGAGAAGACTGCCGGGATCAACGTCCGCAAGGTTTGGGTTCCATGGGGTCTGGGTTCCCTATGCAGGTTACTGTTGGCCCGTTGTGTTTCACTCCTCATTAATGACATGCACATATGGTTATGCTCTGGAGGCCTGGGATCTGGGTCCCCTGTTCAGGTTACTGTTGGCCCGCTGTGTTTCAGTCCTCGTTATTAGCATGCACACATGGGTCATGCTCTTTCTTCTCGTAGGGTGGTATTTCCAACATTCTTGAGGAGCTGGTGGTTCAGCCCCTACTGGTGTCCATCAGTGCTCTGACACTCGCCACGGAGACGGTCCGCAGCATCCTCAAGATCGACGACGTGGTAAGGAACCTTTGATCTTCGTCCTTAATGATTAGTAACCAAGGCCTGTCTGCTTAAACACCCTTGTGCTTTTACACAACTAGTGCCATATATTATGCTGTTATTCAATCATTTAACCTGTTTTTTTAATTTGAAAATAAAGTTGTTATATCAGCTACACATCAAGATCATACAAGATCAGCCATTCCAAGTAATGCTATTATGCTGGTTTTCTGGCGTCCCTAACCAGTCTGTCTTTGCCTTACAAACATGGTGTGTACCACATGAAAGCCACTTTGTTTTGCAAACATTTGGTTTTCCCTCTCTTACACGTGGCAGGTGAATACCCGATGAGCAAGGGAGGTGACATCACAAAGAAAAGTGTGACTAACCAGCTTATGCCAGGTCACCGCTTGGCATCATGGGAGTTAACTTGTTAAACATGATGTAGGTGTCCTCTGTGCAGGCTAATTGTTACCTTATTTAATAATAAATTTGTTTTTCAAATGAGCCTTTTGTCTGTGTTCTTCATCTGTTTTTTGACTTCAGTCATGGCGTGGTAGCCTTTTTAAAATGGCACTATATTAACATCTTAAAATTCTCATGAAGTACAGATGCTCGTTTCATTCAGTACTATGTAGGAATGCTGTACTTTTCATGCCCTTGAAACATTGATTGTGAGGATAATGCAAATGTGCAAACTGTTGTCATGACAGACGAGACTCTTACACATTTAGTTTTTTATAAAAAAAGCACGTAAAGCTGTATATTTCTGTAATGGTTGCCTGGTCTCTAAGGCAGTTAGGAAATTGCCGGAAAAGGACTTAATACTAAGATTTAAGACGCCTTTTAGTATCTGGCACATGAGGAGCTCTGTAAATGGCTATCACACTTTGAATTCTATTAATTTGGTTTATCGCTAAGCCTTTTATCAACATCCGGTGCGACATTTTCTTATAGGGTGATATTTATAGAAGACCGTCTGAATACGGACATCGTTGTCCGTTTTATAAAACGCCATAGGCTTTTTGGCCCTGGAGCCATACCGTTGTAGCAGAACTCCAGTAACCGGGGCAACGACGCCTTGGCTTCCTATAGGACTGTTCGATGTGTGGGGCAGCAAGATGTCTATCTGTTTGAAGACTTAGCAATTTGTGAGAGCAATGGAGAATTTACATCGGACAAACGGACAAACCTCGTGCTTAAGACCGCCGGTAAAGCCGAAGTCTAAGGCACCGCTAGCGGTTTATGAGAGAGAAAGGGGGCATCCTCACGCGACGGGGCGCACGGACACCCGATGTTACGAGACTGAGGTAAAGTAAACCGACCCTCACATTTCAATGTGAGTACACCCCGGACAGAATGTCCGATTTATAACTTCTATTGGAGTTAAATAACATTATAATATAATAACTTTCTCAATAACTATATATATATCCATATATAAAATACAGAAAAAGGTTCTATGTCGATTTACTTAATACTGTGACAATTTAAGAATAATCATGTATACTCTCTTACTAAATCTGTATCCAGACTCTGTTCTTGTTTGGAGTTAAAACAATAATTTGTTTTTAACAGCTGCACAATTTTGTGACAGATATACAATCATTTCAGTAATGGCACCTTTAACCTAGCAAACAACCATACGGATTTTTGGATTGAAGATTGACCTACATGCTTTTACTTTAAAGATACTGAATCGTGTATCTTAATATATTAATTATATCTTTATTATATCTTATCCAAATTTGCTATTATTGTCAGGTAATATAAATTAACATATAAATAAAATTTGTTTGAAACCCGGTAATAAGAAGTGTGGTCTCCCTCCCACCTCCATGGATGTTGGTTCAGGTCTTGCCTCCGGCTATTGGTGTGCAGAGTTAGTATGTTTTCCCTTGTCATGGGTTTCCTTCTGCTTTGGGTAAATCGGCGTGCCTCTGTAAAGGAGTGATGCCCAGTTCAGGGTGTCCCCTGCCCATTGCCCCGTGCTCCTTGGCATAAGCTGCCACAACCTTCCCATAGGCTGTAGGAAAATGAATAGAATGGATGATCATTATGATTGTTAGCCTGTGTAACCAAATTTCTATTTTTATACTGTCGAAATCAGCTATGTGGTGAATTGAATTCACAGATTGACCAAACAATGGAATACACTGGATACTAAGAATCTGGTATTAAAAAGAGCATGTAACTTATACAGAGGGGTTATACAGAGAATGTGATTCCATCCAGTATTCATTTAAAAATGGGTTAGACTCAGCATGATTCAATAAAGTTTGATTACATTTCTTTTCTTTGTCCTTAACTGAAAGTACATTTATGCTGATCATGGACTAACAGATTAAACATGACTAGTATTACATAAGGACTTGTGTTTTTCTCTTTTTATTTATTAACAGCATGCATTAACTGTCTATTGCACATGCAGGTAAACCCTTGCTTTCTGTATGTATCTACACATAGATACCAAGTCAAATACCTCTAAATGTCAGTGTCAGCTCTCTTCCCTGGGGCTGTGTTGTCTGTAAGAACCCAGTATGATCAAAACAATTGAACTTAAATCTTTGCATTTCCATATTTCTGTATTTCTGTTGTTGTATTCTTATCATTAACCCTGTGATCTTGATCAGGATACGCATTTAGAACATGGATGGGTTATTAATTAAAAGATGTGTTTGTTTATTTGATGTTTAATTAGCTCAACAAAGTGTGTTGAGGCATGAATTTTGTGCCGCCCCCCCCTCCCCGTGTCTCAGGGCATATTCCCCCGATTTAAGCCTGCGACGTCCCACTCTAGCTGACTGCCATATGGTCTCTTAAGCAGCAGACACAGTGTTAATGAGCTTATTTGTGAAGCTTAACCCCGCAGAGTTGGCTTCCCAGACTCATACAAAATCTGACCGGAAAGCCAGTTTTTACATCATTGCAGAGGAGACACATAATGAAACCTTTCCTATAAAGTGTGAAATTTAAAAGGTGGTTCTTTAGCTGGGACGTAACCATGGATACAGACAAGATAAGCTTATCCCAGCAAGAACATCGGGGGGAATGGTACCTCCCTGGATGAGCATGTCTTTGGTTTGGGAAATTAAATCATTGTATGTGGTAGAGCCTGCAAAGTGCCCTCTGGGCAGAGCTGAGGCCGGACTCAAAGCCTCACCACCGAGCAATCATGTGACAGCATCATGTGTCATGTGACCATGCTGTGATGCCATATAAAACATTAAAAATGCATTTCAACATTCAGTAAAGAGTGGCTACTCCACAGAGTCCAATCCAGCTTTAACAGGTATTGCAGCTGCATTACCTGTAGTTTCTTAGCTGACAATTTTATCTAAAACAAGGCTTGATTCTTACCCATCTATACAGCTGAATATTGCACTAGTGAAAGATCAGGATGAGTTCTGCGTTTGAATGTATCAGCATGGTCCCCCCAACACTTGAAACACAAGACAACGAACTATCGAAATACAGCAAAATAAATCAAATATAATACTTGCATGATCTTTGTCATTCTTTACTACTAGTTGGTGTTTGCCTCTGAGTCAGATGACGGAGGTGGAGGGGCAGAAGACCGCACACACTGTCCTTTGACTTTGAAGGACCGTGGGATTTCCAGGGATCATTTTGACTTGCGGGAGTTCTGCTTGTCCAATGAGGAGTATTATAGGAAACTGGAGGAGCTGAAACAGGCCCACCTGCAGACCATGGCAGAGCTGGTGGGGATGTGCCGGCATAAGCTGGATATAAAGGACGTACCTCCTGTGGAGGACAGAAACACAAGCGTGTCTCACAGGTTTGGCCTCACCACCATTAGTTAGACTATTTACTGTTTCTCCTACCTGAACCCTCGTGTTTCTGGTGCCACTTGTTGACAAACGTGTAAAACATATAAAATGCTCATGGGAGTTTTACATACACAAAAATGTTCTGAGGGCAGAACAAAAATGACTGGTTCAGTGAGATAATAAGATTGTAGAGGAGGTTGGTCCAAACAATTAAAAGATGCAGTACCAAGACTTCTGATTGGTTGGTACCACCTCCTCTAGTTACTTGGACCCACGTCCTCTACAATCTGATTGGTTATCTCTCTGAACCAATCATTTTTTTGTTCTGCCCTCAAAATATTTTTCTGTCAGTAAACCTCCCATGAGCATATAAAATACCTTTTCTTACAGCACTAATAAAAAGCCTAGTATTTTGTTTTTTCAGGTCACAGTGGACAAAGCCAGTGCCAGTGAACCTGCATAATGCCTCATCTGCCCAGGATCTCGACCACTATGGCAGCTCTGGAATGTCAGACACTTCAGAAGACAGCCATGTAAAGATTGAGCCAGAGATAAGTATTGTCATCTCTCCAAAGGAAAAGATCAAGAACATGTGGCAAGACTTCATCGTCGGGGAGCTGACGCCCCGTGCCCGGTCTCCATCCTGCTCCTCACTGAGGAGCCAGCCCATGAGCCAGAATCCTGGAGTCCTCAAGGACAAAACCAAGGGCAAAAAAAAACGCACTGGGCAGGAGCAGCATCCTGATGGCCAGAGGCCTCAAATAACTGTGCCCAAACCCTTCCGGATGACGCTGCGTGAGGCGGAGAAGAAGCAGAGTATAGTAAGGTCCCGCTTGGAGGTGGAGCTGGAGAATGCCCTGCTGAGGAAGCAACTGGAAGAGCTGACCGAATGCCAGAAGAAATTCCATGCCAGCCCCGTCCCCACTTATGTCTACCTCCCCCTGTATGAGGAGATCTGCGAGCGCAACAAGGAGCGACGCACCCTCTCCCGCCAGCAGAGAACTACCTCCCAGAAGCCCTTCAGCTTCTTGGAGAGGGAGTGTCGGAAGAGGGAGCAGAAGGTCCAGGTCCCCAAAGAGGAGAAGAAAGCTTTCAGGGCAAGGCCAGTTCCGCGGAAGGTGTACGACTCCACAGTAAGTGAACGCCTCAAGGAGGATCAGCTGTACCGTGCCATCAAGATGCAGATGCGGGCCCAGGAGCTGCTTCACAGCGCCTCAATGCCACGCAGCATGCTGGCCCAACGGTTGGGCAACAGGCGGAGGAACATGGAGGAAAAGACTGAGAGGACCATCCAGGCGGAGGCCAACTTCCAGCCAAAAATCAACAGCGAGGTGCCAGATTTCTATGCCAGCTACCGGAGGTTCAGGAAACGGCTGCAAGACAAGCGGAACGTGAAACTCCTGACCGTCTGCGAGCCTTTTCATCTGAGGACCGCTCAGATCCCATCACGGCGGAACCGTGCCACTGAGGCAGAACTGGAGAGCTCCAGAGTGACGCGCAGGCCATATAGCACCCAGGCACAGACTATGGGCTCCAGCCTCCGTTCCTCCTATTCAAGTAGCCTGGAACTCCTGCCTGCCAAAATCACAGATGCTGCCAAAAAGCGACTAGAGGCCGTGAGGTAACAGCTCATGGGCCCCCAAGTCGCTCCCGTGTGCAATTAGTCCATAGTTTGAGCCCATAGGTCAATTAGAGTCATATTTTTTGTGGAAGAATGAATCCCATGTGAGTGAATCCCCAAGAAGTCTCTCCCTCCTTTGTCAAAATTACATACTAAGTGTTCGCAGTACACAGGGGCGCAAGATATCAGTAGGGACATGTCCGTACTGTCCATGTCCAAACATTCACCCCTGCCCCTGCAAGTGCTCCTCGGATTTCCCAGCTTCCGCCCTGAGTGCTAGTCTTTTTTCTCCAAGTAGAAGGGCACTCGAGCAGAGGAGGAAGACTGAGGAAGAGGAAGAGAGATGGAGAGAGAAGCAGAGACAGAGAGAGAGGAAGCTACAGGAAGTGATCAGTAGACGTGCCCTGGCCAATGACCCGCACACGGCCCTGTCCCAAATCTGCCCGACCAAACTGAAGGAGTTCAGGTACCAAACAGTGCCCATGTCATTAATTCTTTCTGCTCCGTGACTGTATAGACCTTTTCTTTCTATATTTTGACTGGAAGCTGTCCTACCCAACTGGAGTATTAGAATCAGAAGGTCACCGGTTCAAACCCAGCCTCAGCACGTCTGCGGGTCCTTGAGCAAGGCACTTAACCCCCAGCTCCCTGGGTGCCCCACCAGGTGGCTGCCCTTCGCGGACAGCTTACTCTACAAAGAACAAGTTGAGGGAGACGTAAAGACAATTTCCCCACAAGGATCAATAAAGTATCAATTATTATTATTATTATTTTTATTACCTAAAATCAAATGTTTGAATGTCCTATTATTGGGAAATTAAAAAAGAAAGTTTTCTCCAACCAGAAACTTAAACGTAAGAAGGGTTCAGATCATTGGTCTTATGGTTACACTTCTAATCGTGTTTTAATTTTTTATAATATTCACTGTTCATTTATATGAAAATCCCAGTTTATTTTTGTTGTATTCCTTAGTTAACATATGGACTAATCTGTTATTTTCTACATATAAGGGTAACACTTCTAATGACCCTAGAACTACTAACCACATTGTCAGAAAAAAAGTACCGATTTGTTACTGGGGCTGTACCCTCAAGGGTCTGTCAATAGTACCCTTAGCTGTAGGTAATTATACTTTTTAAGGTGCAGAAATGGATTCTGATGAACATTTCTGTACCATTGATGGTACATTAATGTTGTTTGTACATTTGGGATGTTCCTCAATGTCCATTTCTGTACCTTAAATTAGACTAAAAGGTACAAAAACGGTAAAAAATTTCAGGTCCAGAAAGTAAAAATCCCAACCAAGGTTTTGTGTCAACCAACCAGTTGTGTACAAAAAGTCAAAGTCACATAGTACTTCAGTGCTTGGTTGAAACAAAATCTTGGTCTGGATTTTTACTTTCTGGATCTGAAATTTCCACCTTTACAGTTAGGGCATAATTGGCAGACCCTTGAGAGTACAACCCCAAGCAAAGGTACAAATTGGTACTTTCTTTTTTTTCTGACAGTGCATATCTGTTAGGGGCTTGCTGATCTTCCCTCCGTATTTCATACGTGAACGGGAGTTACCGTTGCCCTGTGTGTTTGGAACAGGATGCAGGACCGGCAGCGCAAGAAAGAGTATGGGGCAGAGATGCGGGAAATCCAGAAGCGGGTCGAGGGAAGGCCTCTGTTGTTGGAGCAGGTGACGCTGGTGAGCTGAGTGGCCTGGCACCCACCTGAGGGCATCTGAGGGTCCTTTAAGTCCATGACTCAGCCCATCCTAAGGGGCACAGCTTGCAACTGGCTCCAAAGAAGGCACCTGCCTCCCATTACCAACTTGAATCCATCTTGCATTGGCTCCTCCTCATATACTGTCATGTGTCTGACTGCATTTTATACACGGTTAATAGATCCATCACTAACCATTTGTATCATCTAGCTGCCAATACTTGGAGTAAATCCAGTGTTCAGAACGAACTGATTTTAATTACAAACCACATGGACTTTTTTCTGCATTAGAAGAACGCCAAGCAGGCTGCAGAGAAGCGCTTTGCTGAAGCACTCAGAGGGTACGGACTGACCCAAGACATCATCAGCTACGGGGCACTGAGGCACCCGCTTTCAGAGAAATCCCTCAGCTCCTCCTCCCAAATCGATAAGCCAAGGTGACTTTCATCCTCCTTCTGTCTGAGAAATGGTTCAGGCTGGTGAAACCAAAAGTCTGAGTCTTTTTTTATCAGGTGCATGCTGCACAGTATATGGCAAGAAGACAGCTGTACAATGAAATGTTTGTGGTGAGACTAAAGCGATAGAACAAACAATCAGATACAATACACATGTACCACTGAAACACAACGGGGAGAGGGAGAAGGTAAACACGTAAGATAAAATAAGTAAAAATAAGATAAACAGAAAGGAATAACTCAGGAATAAATAAAACACTATCTTGAAAAATAGTGAAAACGACAATTGTAAGGTGGCTATCAATGTAATTAACCATATTCTTATTACATTCTTACTTGATATCAGGTGTAAAAGCAGTAAAATATCATTAGGTGCATGTGTGAGTGAATGGTGTGTGAGTGTGCCCTGCAATGGGTTGACGCCCCATCCTGGGTTGTTTCCTGCCTTGTTCCCATAGCCTCTGGGATAGGCTTCCGACCCTCCAGGACCCTGAATAGGACAAGTGGTTTTAGAAGATGGATGGATGGATGAATGGATGATTGGAGTATCATTACGATTATTACAGATTTTTTTCATTCAAATCAAATCTTTAAAGTCCTTATGAAATATATGTAAACCTGTAAAAATCCATCTATTTAGATATAGAATAGACAACAGAATTATTGTTTCTCTCTACTAGTAATGAAGATCCCGACTGGAATCACCAACAGAACTATGCAAAGTTTCAGGGCCTGTACCAGGGCTATTCAAATCACGATCCTCAAGGGCCAAGCACTGCTGATTTTCCAGCCTTCCTTTACCTGTGAGCCGGGTGTGAGGCCTCTGGCCAATCGGAATCAGTAATTATTAAACTAACTACCTAGCAGGACTGAAAACAAGGCCTGGATTTGGAATCCAGGGTTAGATATGGAGGGCCCTGGCCTATACACTGGTGAATTGGTCAACAGAGATTCTCAATATTGTGTGGTACTATGGTCTTTTTCAGCAATAAGAACGAGGATGCGGCAGGGTCCTCCGCAGGTGCAGAGTCCTTTCCAGATGGTTACCCAGAAGACTTTGATCGAGAGCTAAGTGAAGGAGAGGAAGGAGAGATGCATGAAGTCCAGAAAGGCACAGAAGAGGAGGACAAGAGAGCAGACCAAAGTGAGCTGCAGGAGAATGAGGATGAGACCAAAGAACAATACTTAGAGCAGGAAAAGAAAGACAATGGCGGGCAGGAGTGTCACAGGAAGGCACCAAGACAAAGCTCCGGTGGTGAACAGAGTGACGCAGAAGACGTGGAAGAATGTGAAGAACACGACAGTGAGGGACCCTGAATCCATACGCAGAATGGCTGTGTCCCAATTCAGGGGCTGCATCGTTCATAGGCTCCATTCGAAGACTGAATGCGTCACAGCAGCATGACAAGGCTGTCCCATTTCAAAGGCTCCTTCAAATGCGGTCTAGGAACACGTCCTCCTTTTGCCAAAGGGTGGATCCTACGTAGCCCCACATATCCCAAGATGCATTGCATGGACCTTCGAAGGACGCAGCCTAAAAGGCTACGTAGACCATGTCCTTAGATGGATGCAGCCGCTGAGTTCGGACAATGTACAGGCAAAAACGAACTGACCCAAACTGCACTGAAACATGGTGGAGACATATCACTGTTTACTGAGGATCTCCCCCGTGTTTACAGCTGAATTATGAATAAAATAATAAAAACAACCCTTATTAACATTCTGACGTTCCTTTGGTTTTTAAAACCATTACCCAATTGCCCAGTAAAATCTTAATTTCTTAATCAGACCAGCAGACTATAAATGTAACTTAAAATATCGCAAATGTACGTTTATAATTTAGCAACTATAATGATTATTTTATGTTCACTAAACTATAAATATTTGTTCTTACAGAAAAGCATTATGTACACCTCGGTTGGTTTCATTTTCTGGTGTTTTATACAAGGTATACCTGTTATTTATAAACTATAACTGAGGAAGAAGCTGCACTGTTTTCGAACGTGCATAAGTGAAAGTGCTGTATCTGCATAATGCAGTCTATTGCAAATCAAGACAAAGTACATAAGTTCTTTACATTAATTCAATGAAAGGTAGTGTTTGATATATGCTCAGCAGCTTAAATTGCTTGGATAATTGACTGTTCTATGAGCTAAAGAATCCTCTTTTGATATAGAGCACATGGTTTTAACCATTCCTGCTATATATCAGTTCATTTTTTTTCAATAAAATTAAATCTGTGATAGTGGAGTGCTCATCATACCTTTTAACATACACTTTCTGTTGCAAATCCTCAATAAAAAACAGACTAATTATGTATTTGTTACAGATGGGGAAAAATTCATGTGTTATAGGTGTGAGCGATCTTAAAAACTAAGGAGTGCTAGCTTGATTTTAAATAATGATGTTTGAGATGGTCAATATTTGTTCAAATAAGAGGTGCAGTCTGATTTTACACACTAGGTGGTGCAGTTTAAATACATATTCTGGGTTCAAATACATTACATGGCAACACGAATATCTATGGCAAATTCAATGTTAAATGCTGTTTAATGATTTCATAATAAAAGTACTTTTACGCAGCTCCAAGGAAACCTAAAGAATTAAACTAAAATTAATTAAAATCCACAATAGCGGTAAAGATGCAAGAGATTACTCAATGGAGTTTTGTAGAGAGTACAGTCTTTAACAGGTTCTTGGTTTTATTTCTCATAAAAATGTACATCACATGGAATCACGCATGCAACAAAATGTACATCACATGCAATCACGCATGCAACAAAATGTACATCACATGCAATCGCACATGCAACAAAATGTACATCACATGCAATCGTGCATGCAACAAAATGTACATCACATGCAATCGTGCATGCAACAAAATGTACATCACATGCAATCGCGCATGCGACAAAATGTACATCTACACAATGTGCTGCAAAGATGCAGGGCTCTTGTAATTTCATGCAAATGTGAACTTTGAAGTTATATCACCTTGAAGTGATCTAACTGATATATTGAAGTTATATCACCTTTGAAGTTATATTTCACCTTGAGTGAAAACCACATCAATGGCTTTACTGTTGAACGGGTTTCCAGCTTCAAATTTCTGGGGACCCGCATCTCAGAGAACCTGTCCTGGTCAACCAACATCTCCAGCATGGTCAAGAAGGCCCATCGGCGCCTATTCTTTTTGAGGACACTGAAGAAGAACCACCTGTCTGTTGACAAACTGGGTAACTTCTACCGCTGTGCGATAGAAAGCATCCTGACCAACTGTGTTACAGTCTGGTATGGGAATTGCTCTATTGCTGACAGCAAGGCACTGCAGCGGGTGGTGAAAACCACCCAACGCATTATAGGGACTCCACTGGCCATTCAGGATGTCCACAAGAAGAGATGTCGACAACGGGCACACAGCATTCTTAGGGACTCCAGTCATCCTGCTAACAATCTCTTCCAGCTCCTCCCCTCTAGAAGGCGCTACAGGAACCTTCAAACTAAAACGAGCAGGCTTAGGAACAGCTTCTTCCCCACAGCTGTCACCCTACTGAACTCAGTCCTCCGCTGAACCTTCCCATCCACACACACAATTAACCCTATACA
>JAODKC010000110.1:462854-478492 GCA_026777985.1 Mormyrops attenuatus
TTCCCCACAGCTGTCACCCTACTGAACTCAGTCCTCCGCTGAACCTTCCCATCCACACACACAATTAACCCTATACATCTCTGTTTATCTATGTATCTCTGTTTACTACACATCTGGATATACATAGCACATCTGTATACTTGTCCATAGTACATCTGGTTATTTGTCCCTCTGTGTAGCAATATAGAATATCTGTATATCTACCGAACTTACCTGTGTATTACAAATGCTAATTTATCCCCATCATTTATCCTGCCCTTATCTTATTTGTACATAATCTGTGCATGACTATTCCCACCTCTGTACGTACTGTCGTAACAAGAGAAACTGATGTTGATTTTTTTGTTATTTCCATAACAAAAGGGGCAACGTTAAAAGGGGCATATTTGTTTTCAATTAGCTTAATGCAGTAGATAGCCCAAATTACAGGTAAATTCACTTATTTTGAAACACCAAAATAAGTGATGGTCTTAGATGCATTATGGAGTAATTACATTTAACTCAGTGATTCCTGTCATTTGCGATTCCATATATAGTTGATGTAACTTGCACAGTAAATGATTTCGTGCAGAACATACAATAGCAGCATTTCGGTCAGTGGCATTGCCCTGCTCCCATCACGCTGCGCATTTTAAGCCGGATCCGAAGCCAGTATTTTTCCACTTCCAAGCATTCGCTTAAATCTGTAGCACATGACGTAACACAAGGCGGGCATTTGTGAAAATACGCCTTTAATCCGCATTTTTAAATCTCTGCAGAATCTTTATAACGCGCCGATGTACCTATTAGTTTATTCTTACCCTTCACCCCCCATATAAAACGAGGATGTATTTGTTTTAACCTTGTGCCAAGTGCCCAGCCTGTACTGTTACTCTGCTCTAGTTCACCAGCGCAGCCACTCCCCTTTGTGGTCAGTGGAAAATTACCAGGTTCATAGAATCGCTTCAACACCACTTACACAAAAATCGAAGGCTGTGCCTAAGCACTTTTACGGGACTTTTAAAACACCCCTTTTAAAAGAGCGATACACTTAAAATTACACGTTTGCTGGACTTTTTCGACGGTAATGTGAGTTTGCACGTTATACGTTCGTTTTATTTACTGACCGCATTGCTAACCATTGAAACGTCGACAGTCGGCTAAATTCTGTCACCGTTTAAAATCGCCTAATGACGGGGAGAAAACAGATGCAGATGCTTCGTATGGCACAAATTACATTTGTATTTTGACAGAGAAAGCTAGCAAGGAACTTGGGTCCATGGTGAGCCCGCCTTCTTTTTCATAGAAAGGGCGGAGAAGTTAGGGGCTGGTTTGCAGGAATTGAACAGGATTGACGACTGAGTCAGCCTATAGATCGAGGGCTTTGGTGCCCTACAGCCTATCGGATTGCGCAATGGGCGTGTCCTTTGTCAAAAACGTCTGTGGCGCCATCGGCTGAAAACTAAACCGAGATGGAATCTCCCAGTCTGAACCGGTTTCATCCGGTTACGAGTTTGTCGCTCGAGAAGAGGGGAAGCACAGGGTTATGGTCTCTCTCGAACCGCTTTGCTGCACAAAAGTAATTCAGAAAGCAACACAGCGGTGAAGCAAGGATTCGTTCTTTATTTTGTGAAAATGAGGCGGAGCTATCCAATACGCAGCGTGTCGTAGACATTAGTGGGATTACACCAGTGGTTTCTTCAGGCTAACGTGCAAAAATTCAGTCCAGGGAATCTGGGAACGATTCTGAGTTGAATCCCGTCTTGTTAATTAGCCAGTCAAATAGCTGAATAATATTGCTATTGCTGTACCGCGCATCATTCAAAGGTTTGGGTTAAAGTTTTGTAAGGTGATTGGGCCAGTTGATAAGTTGTCTCCTTAATCCATAACTCTGGTCCTTGTCAGTTCTTATGATGATAACTCGTTAGACACTAGGTTATACGTAAAATAGGTTTGTGCACAACTGGACTTAATAGAAAACATTCGACCACTATAGTCTATTTGGCTAAATCACTGGTGGAATTAAAACCAAGAGAGCTGGACAGTGATTTTATAACTTAGGTAAGTAATTTGTTCCTGTCTAAGGATTTGCGCGACTGCGAGAGGGTAGTTGTTGCAGTGCGACATGTGGGACTGATAACTCATGGATGTGTGCGATACTAGCGAACTAAGGCCTTGGTTGAATTGAATGAAAAGTCGCGTCTCCCCAGCTACTGACTACCTGGTTACAGCGCCCTTGAGCAGATGAAACCGATTCGGCAGATGCTTGTTTAGTTTCGTTTTTCTGTCACTATTTAATGAGGACTTAGTTGCGGAGCTGGCAGAAAGTTGAAGTGCGGTGGAAGATTCTAGAAATTGTCCCCGCAGCCGCGAGCTGCGATGTCGGCAGCTGGATCACGTGCTCGAGCCCTCGGAGCGAGGTGTAGTTACCTTGGTCCTGAACCTGCTATGGCCGGTGACGTTCAGCTGGTCAGCCTGGCTCATTCGTAGCGCATTAAGTTAATCATCTTTTTATAAATGTGTTTGATAGTCCGAACTTCTGGGGACATAATGTCATACATAGGTTTTGCGTCTGCGGGAGAACGATGCGCTAGCGTTACTCCAGAAATTCACCAATCAAAACAAATGACGTTTTATTAACGTGATTTGTTGCTGTTGTCAAAGTTGAAAAAAATCCATTTTGATGACGGATCAGAGACCAGTTAAATATGGAATTCATATTCACGTCACTCCTCTGGCTCTTGAAAACGGAGGTCTACGTGCAATTGTATAATACACATATTAAATCTAAATAATGTTTGCCCATGTGTCTTGCTTTTACTGAGAGTTGAATATAATTGTATCCAATATCTTTTGGCAGTTACATAGTCTTGACACTTACTATGTGTCATTAGGTCATCTGTTTGTTCATACCAATTTATATACGGTTAATTAGACGAGATTTGTTGTAAATTAGATATAAAAGGGTAACTAGTGCTACCGTTTTGGTATTGTAAACAATGTTTAGCAGTTGTAGTAGCAAGATTCGAGTTAAGAAATAAAGTATCTCTTGTATGCATTAGACACTGTTTGCCGTCATCAGTCGAGACGAATTTGAAAAAGAATCATTAGGATAGGCTTTAAAATGTAAGAGAATCTCAAACAAATTATTTTCCGTAAAACAGAGAAATATTGCTGAAATTCGACCGACATGAATGGGGAAAAACTGGTGTAAACTGGGTACGGTTATGTATGAGACAGATTAAATTATGAACCTGTTTTGTCTTGGCATTCATAGATCTTTTGAGTCTTATTTGAATACAGTAATGGACACAGCATTGTCCATTGGGGGTAGTGGCCTTAATTTTTTTAGCCCCGCCTACAAGTTGCAGGTGTAAACAATGTAACATAGCACATCGATTAACGTAGAGTTTGCCAGAATTGTTCCCATAGACTTTTGTGGGAGAACTCTGTTTTTACCCAGGCTGAAATTAGAGAAACAACCATGTTTCTGGCTTTTAAAAGACAATAGGCTGCTCATCAATACCACATCAGTAGTTCGGTTTTGTGGGGAGAAACGCAGAAAAGTTTTTGATGTTATAAGGAGAGTGATCAGCTGGTGGACGCGTTTGGAAGCATGTGTGTGCATGCATACAACAGACAGAAGGGAGGGGGTGGGACACTGATTGATTCACCTGGCCTTTTACTTGACTGTTTTATGCCCTCAGTCACAACCCACCATCATTCTGTCTGCCATTCTAGAGCTCTATGCCAGCAGTTATGACAATGTTAGCCGACCATGCAGCTAGGCAGCTGCTGGACTTCAATCAGAAGCTGGACATAAACCTGCTGGACAATGTGGTGAATTGTATGTACAATGACATTGGATCACAGGTAAGAATCTGTATTTGCTTGTCACTGCCTTTTATGACTTATATGTAATATAAAATCACTGCATATCTAATTCTGCGTTCCATTTACCTCGGAGGTCGGAACTTGGAACTGGAAATGATGTCACTCACGAGTTTACAGCGTTCCAGTGCAGCAAGTTGGAAAGCCATTTAGCAGTACCAGGGACCTGATTCAAAAAGCAAGATTTCTTGCTTACCCGGATTTAACTTGTTGGATTTCATTTACCCCAGTTTAAATGGCCTTTATCATCGTTCACTTACATATAGCTACCTTAAATCTGACAAGTTGTCTGCTTAAGCAAGAATGCTTAATGAAACGGGCCCCAGTTATTTAATTGTTAGCTATTGTTAGCAATTGCAGTGGATAACAACACATTACATGATATTTTGCATATAAAAACACCGTAGTAACACATCCACAGATACCGGTTGGACAGTACTGTGTGTACAACCAACCTAATGAGCCACAAATAAGACAGTATGAACTACAGCTTAAACTTCTGTTGATAAAGGGCACAGCCATCTTGAATTCTGAGCTCAGGGTTGTGTTGATTCCTCAACACATGTTGAGTTCATGAGCTGGAATTCCGATTTCAGGGGGCGTTTCGGTTGGAATTTCTGACTAGAAACTCGCAATTTATGAGTTCACGCGGAACACAGCATAAATAGTGGAGATGTGTTCGGCCACAAATCAGAAAGATTGTGAAGTTTTAATATTCTGCTGAAAATGATGTAACTATCATGTACCGATGATTCACCCTGGGAGGCCAGCTGCACTCATCGCTATTTGAATTAAAGGAATTTAGCAGCTCTTTCCTCTTTAACAGTGCTTTGCTATAGAAGTCAGGTGAACTGTGTTACTGGTTCGACCACTGTGGTTTGTCTGGACCATCAGGCTCCAGAAACGGTATTTATGTCATGTGTTCTGTCAGACTTAACGCACGGATATTTTTCCATACTAGTTTAGTGGACCCGGCATACTGCCAGTGGTATATGTGTCAAGGTTTGAGAACCACTGACATGAACCATTAGCCAAGGAGGTGGGTAGTTGGGGTCGGACACTTTGCCTGTGATTGGAAGGTCGTTGGTTCAAGTCCTAGCTTTGGCAGAGCGATTCCATCATTGAGCCCTTGAGCAAGGCCTCAAATGCCCCAGAGATTATCTGACGCTGCTTTCACAAAAAAATGTTGGTTTACATAAAAAAATTAAACATGTAAGGGGAAAGTGTCACCTGACTTCTGAGGATATGAATGATCGAGCCTGTCAGCAGTTAGTCTTTTTACCTGGAGAATTAGATTGATGGTGCTATCTATACGCGTAGTGACTAATCAGTTAATTTCCCGCCACTGTGTTAGGGCATGATTGATGTTTTAAAAATTCCGTAAGTTATTTTAGAACTATTAGAGGTATTTGCATACCAAAAGAGATCTCTCTTTAATAGGGTACTTCTGTCACCAGTGGCAGCACGTAATTAATCTGGGTCAAGATTATTTTTTATTTGCTTAAATCTCAAACTGTTAGGTTACAACACTTGTATATATAGAATTGAATAGCCACTTTTATTGTGGGGAGGGGTTGCCATGAATTATTAAGAGTTCAGGAGTCTAATGGCTTGAGGAATTAAACTATTTCAGAATCTGGCTGTCCTGGCCCTGATTATGCAAAGCCTCTTCCTAGAGGGCAGCAGGGAGAACAGTCCGTGGTGGGGGTGGGCGGAGTCTCTGATGATATTAACTGATATTGAAGTTGTTTTTCAAATGCATGTTTAGTCTCTCTTTAGACTGGCGCATACTGCATTGGGTAATATAGTGAGATTAAATATTAGTTGCAGTCTGTGTCAGATGTTAATTTTACAGAACATCTAAGAATCAAGTTGCTTATCTACTAAGAGTCGAAAAGTACTTATGGGTAACTTGATGTGTTTTTGAAAAAATGTTAACCATTCAGTCATTTTTTTCATTTGATTCATTATAGCAAAGAATGGCGCAGGAGGTGTTGACCCATTTGAAAGAGCACCCTGATGCTTGGACAAGAGTTGACACCATTTTGGAGTTCTCACAGAATATGAATACCAAAGTAAGCCATACAGATACGCAGTGGATGTGATTTCCATTATTTTTAAAGAGTGTTGTATGTTGACCTAAAAAGCATGATTAGAATAAATCCCGAGAAGCAAATTTACCGCTGTTCATGAAAAGCCAACCAATCTCATTTGTTCTCACTGTTATTTACTTTGTGTGTGTGTGTGTTTCTGTTTGTGTGCGTGGTTATGGTGGTGGTTACACTAAGGTGCTTTTGGTTGCCTTGTTCAGGTTGCACTCTCAGGGCCCTCTTCTCTCAGCTGAACTCTCAATTCTAGTCCTCTCGCTCAGTGCTCAGTAGCAAAGTACTGTTACTTGGTTTTACAGTAGCCTGTTTTCAATTTGAACATGGAATTTAAAATTCAATGCATTTCAATTCAAAGGTCATTAGTTACCCTGTGCGTTCATCTTTACATACTCATTTTTCCGTTTTACTATACTTTTAACTGCCATTGTTTAAATGTTATTTTAATGTTTCAGTGTTCGCATTCTTGCTTGCCTTTTGAAATTGACCTTATCGCTGACAGTAACCACTTTTGTGTGAATTGGTGCATCAACAGTTTGTAAAAACCAAATTTTGTAACTTGGCAATCATTGGGTTTGTAGTGGAACTGAAAATATTTACAGGTAAACATTTCAGCTTTTGTGAAATTAATTCCTTCAGCTATCAAAACACCATATTTAAGTGCTTTAACATTTGGCATATTTTCTCTGTTGCAAGATTTATTCCAGCTGTTAATATTTGATATTAATCTTAATGTTCCATTATGTTGATTGCTTGTAATAGGATGAAACGGGGTGTCTCTTCCTGTGCACCTTGACACAGCTAGGCTTTGGCGGCAGGCCTCCACAAGGTCTACCCTTTTGATTCCCTTTGACTGAATTCTGTTCATCAGTTTCTATTGCATTTGTTTCATTGGGAGGAGTGAGGGTTCAGACTGTAGTCTCTATGCTCCATGACACAGAGAGAGAGAGAAGTGTGGCAGCATGTATTTCTCCTGTAGGGGTCATACATCTCCCTGTTTTGATTCTTCTATTTCCTACTTTCCTCCTGTAGTCTTAGTCTAATTGCTTTTCCAAAGCCTTGCATTATGGTAGCAGCCATGGTGTCAGTGTTGCAAGGTTTTGTTGACGGTTTTTCCTTATAAAGAACCAAATTGGAAGTATGAAGTCTTATAAAGCTTATGGGCAAAAAATTTTCTAGATGATTTAATCTAAGATTTTATATTGCTCTTGATACTACGAATTCGTTTTAACCTTGACACATTAACACCTTGCAATGTCTGCTTCCCCCCACTTCTATTCTAAAAAATCAGTGATCCCTGCAATTGAAATACTGGTGGTCTTAATAAAAAAACATCTACTAACAATGTTTAAGAAGCCATTAGTCTAATTTAAAATAGAACTCAAATGTCTATTTTAACCTGTGGGTTGTCTTGCTGTTCCTTAAGAGACACACCAGTTTAAGGTGAAAACGGGGGTTCATGAACCGATTCAGGTTTTTCATGTAATTATTGTTGTTTTATTTATTGATGTCTGCACCCATAATGTGTGTCTGTGTGCATGTGAGTGTTTGGATGCACATAAGCACCATGTTTGTTGTATTGTAGCAGGCACTATTGTCTGGTGAAGCTGTCTCCTTTCGAGGGGGTCAGGCTGTTTAGTTCCAGATTGATGTCCTAGAGCTCAGGTGTTTTTTTTCCCCTTGTATTTTAAATTTACCTCAAGGTGTATTGTGGTAGTTCAAAAAGACCAACAAGTATGTGGACACTGTTTTTCCATTCTTGTGTTTCACTTTCTGGTGTGATACTGGGACAAACAGCAGGACTTCTACAGGATTTCTTTTTTTTTTCTAGATCACAGATCCGCATAGCGAGTGCTGCATGAATGTACTTGATGATTTTCCATTTGTAATTTTGGCAGGTAGAATAAAAAGCAACTTGTATTTCTTTTCTTGATTAAACACAGAGTTTTGCATGGTCTGATTTTCTTCTCTAAGATGCCATGGTCTGATCTAGACTTATCCTTATGCATTACAGTACTATGCGCTGCAGATTCTGGAAACTGTTATAAAAACTAGGTGGAAGATTCTTCCCAGAAATCAGTGTGACGGTAAGAACTGCTAGCTTGACATTAAAACTTGTGTTTTGTTGATGACTTGATTACTCTAATTGCTAATATTCTGTCTTGCAGTAAAAGGCAGCACAAATAGCCTTTCAGATTAGGGAGTATGTAGCCCTTTTTGTTTTAGAATGTATTAATAGGATGAAAGCTATTTTGGATTTCTAAGGTAGTCTTTGTTTTTGTGCCTTTTTGTATTGTCATGGCTGGCTTCTACTCTGGTAACATTTTCACATCTTAAGACCATGGGTCTGTTGCCAAGTGTGTGCTAAGCTTCTCTGTACCCTTTGAAAAGAGCACTAATTTGCTTTCTGCTCAGTTTGGATCTTTAGTATAGCAGAATGTGTTTGACTTGCTGCTTTGAATGTGCTGGTCAGTTTCTCTTTAAAAACTGCAAGTATGTTTGTTAGTTTATTTAATATCAGACAACAAAGGTCCACATCAAAAACCGCACAAAAACAAAAATAATAATAAAACAAAACATACAGGTATACAAACCACACTAAAAAAAAACATACAATCATTTTCTCCAATATGTATGGATAAGAGAATGAAAATTTTGCATTTATTTGAAATAGAGGAGTACTGGTGTAACATTATATCTCAGATTTCTGATTTTTACCATCATGTTATAATACTGGTGCTGCTTGGAAATTCAAGCAATGTCTGCAGATGATTGATGGGGGAAGACCAGTATTGTGTTTAGTACTACGGAAAGCACTGTTCTCTGTCCGCCAGTTAGCAGTCAGAATAGATTGTTTAAGTTTGTGACAATATGCTGGTTTAATCTATTGCATGGAGGTCCCCATGTTGTTCTGTTGTCATTCAGTATATAACAGTAGCCACAGAAATCAGTGAGAGCCATTCAAGATTAGGTGAAATAGACATTCGTGGGCAGGTACAATATTACTTATATTTAACAGAAAATATTTCATTTCGGTTCTCTTTATTACTTTGGGCAAAATCTAAAAATAATCACCAGGTCACAAGATTAATGCAAAAAAATGAGCAAAATACATGCCTTGCCGCATGGGAAAATGTTCTAGCCCTGGCTTGATGAGGTTAATGGGACCGATATTTCACAAGTTTTGTGTGCAGTGTTAAATGCTAACTTTTTATATTCCATGAGGAGGCACTTGATGAAGCTGAGCCATATGTAGGCAGACATTCTAATGCATAAAATGGACGGTGGGAGCAAAATCTTGGGCAGAGTGATTCTGTGCACCTATCCAAGTCTGTGCGTACCTTTGGAAACTTCATTTCAAATGCGCTGTGATTCCATCAGATTACGCTATATGTGTTTGTTCAAAATGTTAATTTGAAATTGGCTTTGCTTATATAACCCGTATAAATAATACTTAAAATTAATTTAATTAGCAAATGAGTTACTTGTGCATACATCTTTATAATTAGGTGGTGCTTTCCACACCTTTCTGGGAATTTTGTGCTTCTGGAGCTTTTGTGCTCTTGTGCATATTTTTTTCTCCTCTTGCATACCTGTATTTATTTTTTTTGTGTACCCCAAACACCGTTGACTTGATAAGTGTGAAAACATGTCAGTAAACCTATTTATTTTTCTATTTTAGGAATTAAAAAGTATGTCGTTGGCCTTATTATCAAAACTTCATCGGATTCTACAAATATTGAGGTATTCGTGTATATTTTTTGTAATTAAGTTTTTCTGTTTTGCTTTAAATTGTCTGGAAATAGAATTGAAGTAATGTGTTGGTTTTTAAGAGGTTTTATCTGCCTTTCAGAAAGATAAGGTGTATATTCGAAAGCTTAACATGATCTTGGTCCAGGTGAGCAATTTAAGAACTCTAATTTTGTTGCGGCAACTTTTCCTTCATTGATCATACAGGAAGTTGTTAAATAGCTGTACCTTAATTTAGCTGTTGCTATTCATGAATCTCCCATTTATTTAGATCTTGAAGCAAGAGTGGCCTAAGCATTGGCCAACTTTCATCAGTGACATTGTGGGTGCCAGCCGTACCAGTGAGAGCCTGTGCCAGAACAATATGATTATACTGAAACTTCTTAGCGAAGAGGTGTTTGACTTTTCAAGTGGTCAGATGACCCAAGTCAAGGCCAAGCATCTAAAGGACAGGTACACTGATTTTTATTACCAAAGACATTCAGATGATTTCCACTGGCATTAAAATAAATGCTTGAAATTGTATGTTATTGTAAATTTGGTCTTAAGTCAACAATTTTTTTTCTCACAGCATGTGCAATGAGTTCTCGCAGATATTCCAGCTCTGCCAATTTGTCATGGTAAGTTAGAAACTGAACTCCATTTGCTTCCCACTCTGAAAAAGAAGGGAAGTACTGGCTTCTAACCAGTTTTTTTTTCCCCTTCCCCCAGGAAAATTCCCAGAATGCCCCACTGGTTCATGCGACATTGGAGACGCTGCTGCGCTTTCTAAACTGGATTCCTCTTGGATATATCTTTGAAACTAAACTCATCAGCACCCTTGTGTACAAGGTAATGATTCTTTAGTTTTGGTCTGCTTGTCTATTTTTCAAGTGGTGCAAATGTCTAATGGCGTTTTTATTTTAACGTCTTTTTCTTCTCCACAGTTTTTAAATGTTCCAATGTTCCGGAATGTGACACTGAAGTGCCTGACTGAGATTGCAGGTGTGAGTGTCAGCCAGTACGAAGAGCAGTTTGTTACTCTGTTCACTCTCACCATGATGCAGCTCAAACAGGTACCTTTTGCCGCACGTTCTACACCACCCTCTCTTTCATGATTACATCCCACCAGCTCCCTTACTGTTCCTTTCTGTTTTTGATTTGGCTGTTTCATTCACGTGTTCCTTGTGCATTACAAATTTATTGGTTACCGATATGAGTTAATCTTTTTCAAAGATTGTTTCCTCTTGACTTGATCAACTTTCTTGTGATCTTTTGTATGGAATCTTAACATGTACGCATCTTACTTGTTCCATTACCTGAAAGGTGTTATTGCTTGTACTAGTGCTGATTAATTAGTAATGTTAATGTCCATTCTCCATTAAATCAGATGCTTCCTTTGAACACAAATATCCGTTTGGCGTACTCCAGTGGAAAGGATGATGAACAGAACTTCATCCAGAACCTCAGCCTGTTTCTGTGCACCTTCCTGAAGGAACATGGCCAACTGATAGAGAAGCGGCTGAATCTTAGGGAGACCCTGATGGAGGTGACGTTCTAGCCTGTAACACACCATCCTAATGTATATGCAGGATGTAGTTGTCTTTAGAGGCAGGAGTTTCTGCTATCTTTCTTTGCTTAAATAATAATATGAAATGATGACCAACAGGCTCTGCATTACATGCTGTTGGTGTCGGAAGTAGAGGAGACGGAGATCTTTAAGATCTGCTTGGAGTACTGGAACCATCTAGCAGCAGAGTTGTACAGGGAGAGCCCATTCTCCACCTCCGCCACTCCAATGCTGGCTGGCAGCCAGCATTTTGAAGTCCCTCCACGGCGGCAGTTGTACCTTCCAGTGCTCTCCAAGGTTGGTATCTGTAGTACTTATTGATCATCCATTTTATTTCAAGGATGTCGTGATATATTCACTGCCATTAAGACTAAATTTCGCCACATCTGTTTGCTTTTCTTTACCATGGCAGGTCCGTCTGCTAATGGTGAGTCGAATGGCAAAACCAGAGGAGGTTCTAGTGGTGGAAAATGACCAAGGAGAAGTGGTCAGAGAATTCATGAAAGACACCGATTCCATCAATCTGTACAAAAACATGAGAGAGACTCTTGGTGAGTGTTGGAGCATCTGAATATACCTAAACTGCAGGCTGAAGCCTTCCTGTATTACTGCATTGGAATTTTTCCTCTAATGTACACCTTCACTCCCCCACCTCTCCTTTCTCCGACAGTGTATCTCACACACTTGGACTATGTTGACACGGAACGCATCATGACTGAGAAGCTGCACAACCAGGTCAATGGGACAGAGTGGTCATGGAAGAATCTGAACACGCTCTGCTGGGCTATGGGTTCCATCAGCGGGGCTATGCATGAAGAGGACGAAAAGAGATTCCTTGTCACGGTTATAAAGGTGTGGTGAATTTGCTGTTAAATGTTTACATGCGAGTCCCCCCCCCCCAATTATCTATAAACTAATGGTAGTATCTTAATCCCTAGGACTTATTGGGGCTGTGTGAGCAGAAGCGAGGCAAAGACAACAAAGCCATCATTGCCTCCAATATAATGTACATTGTGGGGCAGTACCCCCGTTTTCTGCGGGCACATTGGAAGTTCCTGAAAACTGTGGTGAACAAGCTCTTTGAATTTATGCATGGTGAGTCTGATCAGTTTTTAAAGACTCTTGGTTCTGAAAGCTCTCAGATGTACTTTATTAGTGAGGTTATTTGGTGTATGTATGAGTGTTTGTGTGAGAGAGAGCTCATTTAAACATGAGGTACAGAATATAGGGCAGAGAATATTACAGTCAAGATGAAAAAATAGGTTTCTTCCTGTGCAATCTTTGCAATCTTCTGACTCTGATGGGTTGAGTTTGGTTTGGCAGAAACCCATGACGGTGTACAGGACATGGCGTGTGACACATTCATCAAGATTGCACAGAAGTGCAGGAGACATTTTGTGCAGGTGCAGGTGGGCGAGGTCATGCCTTTTATTGATGAGATCCTGAATAACATCAACACCATTATCTGTGACCTCCAACCTCAGCAGGTGAGCCCTCAGAACGCATTGCTGGGAATGTGTTTTCACTTCTGTGTGTCTTGGACATCACCTCTATTAATCCAGGTTCCCATGGACCTTCAAAGTTTTAAATACCTTAAAAAATTAAGGTCATAAAATGCCTGAAAATGTCACGATTTAGTATTTGGTATTAAATTCTGGGATGTTGCCTAAAGACCAGCTGAGCAGTCATACCTGTTCTCATTCTTTCTATGGATTCAAGTATTTTTATGTATGTTTTCCCCTGGTCCTCCAACTTACCTTCTCATGGTTGTTGTTGAAGTGGGGAAAAAGGCCAGTTGGAAAAATACAAAATTGGCAAAAAGTGACATGCCAAATAGGGGACAGACTGAATTTGACAAGTGCAAGTCCTCTAGAAGTATTTTTAAATATTTTTTTAACCACTAAAAACTAAAAGGAGGGTGGAGGAAAATCCTACTCAAAATCCAACCCAAGATATGAAAAGAATGACCTGATTCACTGACTGAGTGGTAAATAAAAGGCATCTGATTTTTTTCACCTTAACCCTTCATTCTTATTTCATTTTTTAGCAACACTAGATTCTTTCACAATTTTCTGTGTCAGACTGGGGGGAAAGGAACAATGCGCCTGGCACCTTTAAAATGCTATACATAACAGTAACCCAGCAATAACAATGACACAGAACAGAGAGTGAAGTTTGCACACCCCGAAAGGCTTTTATTCTGTACATCTTCCCAAATATACTATATGGCCAAATGTATATGGGCAGCTCTATAAATGAGTGGAATTGGCTAGTTAAGCCACGCCTATCAATGATATAGCTGAATATTTAAAGACACAGCCTTATGATCTCCAGAATAAAAACACTGACAGCAGAATGGGTGGTCGTACAGGAGAGGTAGTGACTTTCAGCTTGGTACCATCATAGGATGCCACCTGTCCAACAAGTCAGTTCCCCACATTTCTGCTCTGCTAGTGCTTGCATGGCATCAGGTCCCACAAGCAATATTCCAGATGAGCAGAGGTTGCTTCAGTAACTTGGTTCTGGAATGGGATGTTGGGCAGGCTGGTTTCCACATACCTTTGGTCATATAATGTACATTTAAAAAGCCCTTCTTCCATTAACTTTAAATCTGAGGTGGACAAAAAAATCAAAATCCGCACCCTACAGAGTTGAGGCACGATGCTGGAAAGCTGTCTTGACACCCTACAACCCATAGGGTCTCCATTAAAATTGTGCTGCCCCAAATTTGTATATATTTTTTAAAAGCTCAAGAATGGCTATGCAGCACTAATTCTACCAGCCTGTTATGGGTTGGGTACATAGGACCAGTGCCCGATTGTGGAGCTTAATTCCCCACATCTTTCCCATTAAAATTATTCTTTTTTTCTGATAAATTTCAAACCAGTTCTGTGGCTTTGAGAAGCCGGAACCAGTTTGGTCTGGTGGCAACCCACAGCTGTCCCACTTGGGCCCCCTTTGGAAGATTTTGCTTCCCGATTTTTGTTTTAATGAATTTTTGATATGGGTAGTTCTGTGTAAAAGTGAATTTTCAGCTATCTTTATTGCCTTTCCCCCCCTCCTTTCTCTCCGTGTGATAAGGTCCATACATTCTACGAGGCTGTCGGCTACATGATAGGTGCACAGACAGACCAAGCTGTTCAAGAACATCTCATTGAGAAGTACATGCTGCTTCCCAACCAGGTGTGGGACAGTATCATTCAGCAGGCAACCAAGGTATGTGTTTAATTTATGTGGAAAGCTTGTCAGCTTAAACCAACAGGGCCTGTTAACACTGATTTTGGATAAAGGGATTTAGTCTGCCAGATGGGTGCAGAAAATGATCCCAATTTTTCTGGAGTTGGTTTCTTTAGTGTTATAGTACATGACTTTTATATAAATCACAGTATACTGTTTGTAAAAGCGCCGTCTCCAAATAATCCCGCTTCCCCCACTACCTTTAAGTGACTTCAAAAAGACACAGTTACTTAGAAAGACATGTTGTAGATCACTTATTCCTTTAAAATATTCATGTATAACAGTTTGTTCTTATATGTTTTTATATAGTATTATAATGTCATGAATTAACATCTGTTATGGCATATGTGACAGCTGTGCGGCAGATGTCTGTGATGCATGACTGTTATCTGACACATAAGGACATTGTGATGTAGATTCTTTGTTACATTGTATGAACGCCACCGAGATGCAATCAAAGGAACATTTCAGATGTCATTAATCTGCATTAATCTGAATTTTGTTGTTCACAGAATGTGGACATTCTGAAGGACCCAGAGACCGTGAAGCAGCTGGGCAGCATCCTGAAGACGAATGTACGGGCGTGCAAAGCTGTGGGCCACCAGTTCGTCATCCAGCTAGGCCGCATCTACCTGGACATGCTCAACGTGTACAAGTGCCTGAGTGAAAATATCTCTGCAGCCATCCAGACCAACGGTAGGCACCATGCTTAGAGATGTGTATATTTCTTGGTAAGTGATGGATTTCTGTGAAACTTCTGGATTCTGATACATATTTTTATTGATTTCTTTGCAGGAGAGATGGTAACAAAACAGCCTTTAATACGAAGTATGAGAACAGTTAAAAGGGAGACTCTGAAACTAATTTCAGGCTGGGTCAGTCGCTCAAATGATCCACAAATGGTAAGTATTGGCGTGTGAAGCGAATGATGATTATACATTCTTTAAAAAAAAGGTTGGCTTTTCCTTAGCATAACAGAATCGTAACAGATGATAGTATCTCGTGCATGTTTTAACTGTTAATTAGGGCTGTCAAAATTAACAGGTTAACGCGGATTAATCCATCATGATTAATCTGATTAAAATTTTTAACGCAATTAACCCATCTGCAGCGCAGAATGACTCAAA
>JAODKC010000110.1:478592-495469 GCA_026777985.1 Mormyrops attenuatus
GATTAAAAATGAATGATATTTAATCGTGATTAATCAAAATTAATCCACAGCAACCCTGTGATTAATCTGATAAAAAAATTTTAATCGTTTGACAGCACTACTGTTAATATAAAAGCGTGGTGCTCTTTGCAGGTAGGAGAGAACTTCGTACCACCGCTGTTGGATGCTGTGCTCATCGACTATCAAAGGAATGTTCCCGCAGCCAGAGAACCCGAAGTCCTCAGCACTATGGCAGTCATCGTCAACAAACTGGGTGGACATATCACAGCAGAAATCCCCCAGATATTTGATGCAGTTTTTGAATGTACCCTAAATATGATAAACAAGGTAAGTAATGCAGTTCATTGCAGATTTATTGGGTCGTTTTCCCTGCAGGGTTGTGCTTATGTACACATGACTGTGTCTCTTACTAGGACTTCGAGGAATACCCGGAGCACAGGACACACTTCTTCTACCTTCTGCAAGCTGTGAATTCACACTGCTTCCCTGCTTTCTTGGACATTCCTCCAGCCCAGTTCAAACTGGTGCTGGACTCCATCATCTGGGCCTTCAAACACACCATGCGAAATGTGGCAGACACAGGTATTCTTAAAACTCCGCCTCAGGGTCCTTAGTTTTGGTATCTCTGTAATAGCTTTCTGTGATGAAGTGGTTAACAGGAAGGTAAGGGCCATATAAACATCAAAATAGCAGAAAGTGCTTACTGTTTATTACCGGTAGGATCTATTAGCTTGTGGTTCTATAGACATTGGTAATTAGTGCGTTTCTCACATTTCTTTCTAGGCCTGCAGATTCTATACACTTTGCTTCAGAATGTTGCCCAAGAAGAGGCAGCTGCCCAGAGTTTTTACCAGACGTACTTTTGTGACGTCTTACAGCATATCTTTTCTGTTGTCACAGATACGTCCCACACAGCTGGTAAGAAGGTGGATTTTCTTTTGTGGGTTGCAGCAGGGGACGTGTTATGCAGGGAGTATTTTATTTGTGAAAGAGTGGTGTGTTAAATCTCCTTTCCTTGCAGGTTTAACAATGCATGCATCCATCCTTGCCTACATGTTCAGTTTGGTAGAGGAAAGCAAAATCTTTGTTGCGCTAAATCCTGCGTCTCCAGTCAGCAACCTGGTGTTCATTCAAGAGTATGTGGCCAACCTGTTAAAAACAGCCTTTCCTCACCTGCAGGAGTAAGTACTCGGCCTTCCAGGGCAAGGCAGTGTACCTCTGCCGCTTAAGTATGATTGTCTCATCTGTGTTAATATTTCACGTTTTAGCGCCCAGGTGAAGGTATTTGTAACTGGCCTCTTCAGCTTAAATCAAGATATTCCTGCCTTCAAAGAACATCTGAGGGACTTCCTGGTACAGATAAAAGTATGTCATTTCCTTCCTTTCTGCACGCATGTACTTCAGCCATATGCTATTTGATGTTAAATGTTTTGTACAGTAATGCACAAAAGGTGCTGCCATTTGATATTCTACATGTAGATTCACTTTCCTTCAAGGTCATACATGTATAATTTTTTACAATATGTCAGGTTCGGTCGTTTTTTTTGTTAGGTAAGCATTACTGCATCGTCAGATCTGCCATAGGATGACCGCTAATATTTTATGATGGCTAAATTGTATTGGGATGCTTACTATAAACTGTCAGTGGGGAACAGTCTAAAAATGAGAGATAATTTTATTGTGTTTCATTTCAACTACTTTCACTCTAGATATATGCAAACAATGCCCATATATTGCTTTAAACCAATTGCAAATATGTAATCAAACCATACTTTCTCTTTAGTGTGTTAGATATGCAAAATAGGTTGGGTGCATAGATTATATTCTGCCTCCCAAATGACTATTAAGTTAGATGCTTGGTAGTAACAGATTTGGTTCTCCAATAAAAACGATGAAGTTTGGACACTGCGATTTAAATTGTTGCTCTCATCTTTTCCACTTTAGTGAAATGCTATACGAAACTGAGGTACCTATGTGGTTCTCCTGCAGGAATTTGCAGGTGAGGACACAACAGACCTGTTTCTGGAGGAACGGGAGACATCACTGCGGCAGGCCCAGGAGGAGAAACGCAAGCTGCAAATGTCTGTACCAGGCATCTTGAACCCCCACGAAATTCCAGAAGAGATGTGTGACTGATCTGGATATTTTACTTTTGGGGTTGGGGGTGGACCATTGTGGCTCTTAGACGTGAGCCAGCCGCGAGCATCCATCTGTTGGATGCTTGTCGACCAAAACGATGCCAATAAATGATTCTGCGTCACCCAGGAACCCTTTTTACAATACACATTTTATATGGAGACTTGTGTAATAACGTTCCTTTATTTCTATATTAGGTTCAGTCATATTCTTTGATTAGAGCTGCATGACGTTGTAAGAACTGAATACATTACACCCCCCCTACACACACACACTTTTGCCATTTGGTTTGAATACTGTATAATAAAATTAAAACAACTAAACTGATTTTCTGCTAGAAGAAATATATATTGCAAACTATCATCAAACTTTTGAATGTGGAGTTGCAGAGGTGATGTGGTGTTCTGTAACGGGGGGGGGGGTCTTTCAGCTTTTGGGATTGGGAATGAAGGTGTAAAAGATCCTGTTTTTTTTTTTTTTTGTTTTTTTTTTTTAAATGATGAAAGTCGGCTTCTGGTTTTCCTTCCAGTACTGCACTCTGTTGTCGGACAGATTTGTCGGGCAAGTAGAATCATATCTCTCAAATGTAAAGCATCTTTTAATACCATAAAGTTGGTTATTTTTACAAAAATGTTTGCTGTGTGTGTGCTGTCGCCCAGCCGACACGTTTTTGTTTTCCTCAATGAGGACTGTTGCTCTTTTGTGAGCCTTCATTAAAATTTGGAGTCTGAAAAGTGGCTAAAATATTTATGGGTTAGCGTAGGCAGCATAATAACGTGTTTAATTCTAATGGCTTTTGAAATTAAATTGTACTGAACTACATCATTAACTGTACTGTAGTGCTTCATGAACACTACTCGGAGCAAAATAAAACATTGGTTTACATTTAAGTTGGTATTTTGCACTTTTCATTACTGTGCTTTTCCCCCTTGTTTATTTGGATGCTTCAGGATTCATCTAGTCTGCAACTGACATTTGCAAAATACCAAGCTCTTAATGAATTAACTAATTCAAAGTTATTACTAAGTTGGCAATGGTATCGTTTTTACCTTCCAGATTTCTAGATTTATTATAGAATAGATCAGAAAAACTGGGCCCTGTTGGGCGGCGGGGGGGAGCCTTGTGCTACACAAAGCACATCGCGAGTCATCTAAGGGGAAAAAGACATTGCGGAGACCTATTAACAACTTAATAGTTGATATCTAGCGAACACTTTGGCAGACGTTTTGACAATATATGGTCCAGGGGTGGGGAACCTCATCCATGGAGGGCCGGTGTGAGTACGGGTTTTTCGGATGGCCTCTCAATCAGTGGGTCCCCAGGACAGGATTTGAGAGCCCATACTGTATTATTGGCTGACTTGAGAGGCCATCCCAAAAACTCGCACCCACAACTGCCCTCCACGGATGAGGTTCCCCACCCCTGATCTAAACAAAAATAAATAAGAAATATGTTGTCTAGCTAATTAATGGCAAAAATAGTTGAAAGAGTGTGAAGTATACATGCCCCATCCCTAGCAATTTAAGATGGCAAGGTTGGGAGAATTCCTGCAGCAGTCTAATTCTGGGGCTTGTTAAAATAAAAAGCATTCCAGACGCGTGGCCCCTTAACTGGGGAGCGTTTGTGTGCAAGGAACTGTAAATTTTGAATGATGTACATGTGTTTTACAATACTTTAAGGAGGAACTAAGCAGTGCTAATTTTGGTAATGTTTTCAATTTTCTGATTAGTGTCTGACTTGAGAGTACAGAGCACATTCAAGCAATTTGAGTATTGCCTCTTGTGTAGATTTGATTTCTTAGAGGTTGTACAAAAAAACAGTTCCCAAATTTCCTGCATGTTTTTCTACCCTTAGATTGCTGTACGTAAATAAAACTCATCCAGTGCCCACGGCGGGCTATTTGTGACTGTTGTTTATCCAGTATTTCTGCGCTTGTTTACCTTTTTCTCTGCATCAGGCAGCGTTTGTATTACGAACAACGGTAAGTCTTTTGTTTTCGCATATGCTGTTTTTTTTCCCTGACTACCTCACATAATCGTCAGCAATATGTCATTTTTATGAGGTCAGCATGTGTTTTCAGAATTTTTCCAATACATGTTGAACATTCAACACTTGCTTCATTCACGGTTGCAGGCCAGTCGTAATTGGGCCAAACCTGAATCCCTTTTGTCATCTGTAAATTATATTGATCTTCCTTTTTTGGATGTGCTGTCACGGAATTAAAGGCTGCATTTAAAATAATGTATAAGTGGCAAGGCAAAATATACGAGAGCTGACTGGTAAATAAGGTCTCCTACAGCGTGGCGTCTCTGGTAGTGGAGGAAGAATAAAATGTTTGCTTGTGCGTTCGGTAGCCGATACTGTGTAACATGAATGAGCGGAGTTTTGGATGTTCATTAGTAACGAGTGCTGCATTCGACTTGTGTATAAAGTAGCATTCAGTAATAAAGGTTTTGACAATAGAATGTTGGATTCCAATCAAAATGTATGGGCAAGGGGGGTGATTTACACAGAATTTCTGAATAAAGGAACTATGGTAAATTCCGAAAGGTATGGTGAAACATTAAGGGCACTCAAGCAACGCGTCTACAGAATCAGGCCTACAAGAAGAACTACTTGTCACGACACTGCAGGACGACACTGCAGTGGACAAACGAAGGAAGCAGTGACAAGCCTGAAACACACAATTGTTCCACGCCTTCTTTACTGCACAGATTTGGCTCCATCCCACTTCTGGTTGTTGCCAAAATTGAAGGGATACATTGAAAGGACGACATTTTTACTAGGACTGCAAAGCTGAAGCTGCTGGCCGCAAACAGATAAGAAACCAACCAAAAACCCTCTTCGTGGACAGAATAGAAAAATGGAAACTGTGTAGCAGCAAATGGGGAATATGTTGAGGATACACTTACAATGTTAAGAGAAATATTATTTCTTCATTGTGAAATCACATTATCAGAAATTTATACAATTAGAGAGTTCATTTATCAATCAAACATTGTATATATGGCAAATAACATTTCTTTACCAAGTATAAAAAGACAATTCAAGTGAGACATACATACATACAGTCACGCGAAAAAGAAAGTACAGCCTCTTTCAGTTCTATGGTTTTACATATCAGGACAAAAAAACACCTGGTCCTTAGCCGATTTTAAATTGAAATAAATTTAAATTTTCTGTACGACCATCAGTCTCTCACATCATTCTGCATGAATTTTGGCCTGCTCTTTACAATGTCGCTTCCGTTCATTTAGGTTTGCAGGCATTCGGTTACACACAGCTCTCTTAAGGTCCCGCCACAGCATTTCAATCGGGCTGAGGTCTGGGCTTCGACTGGGCAATTGCAACACCTTGATCCTTTTTTTCAGCCATTCTGGTGATCATTGGGATCATTGTCCTGTTGCATGACCCAGTTCTCACCAAGCCTTACATTTGATTCTAATATTCTGGTATACAGAGGAATTCATGCTCGACTCAATGACTACAAGGTGTCCAGGTCCTCTCGCGTAAAAATGGACAAGAGTATGACTGACAAACTTATTTCAGTCTAATGAAATCTAATCAAATCTAATGAACATCCTATATAACATTCTAATGAACATACTGTATAAAGGTTTTACATTCTCAAGGCCATTCATATTTTCATTTCAGATTTAATAAACAACATTGAAAATAAAACTTGTCTGGTTTGGAATGTAGAAGGTCAAAGGCACGTCAGGTCCTTCACCATGCAAACCAAGAAATTACCCCTTGTTACACCGTCTTATATTTATGAGGTCTGTGTAACGGATATCTATCACTATAGTTTTGCTAGTTGGCTTTTATATATGGCTTAAGGTAGAGTACAAACGCACCTGGGGGCGCAGATCACATTAGCGTGATTACCGTGAAAACCTAGATTATTAGAAATACATTCGACAACCTCTACGTCCTCTATGGCATGCAGTTGCATTCAGGCATATGACCGAGTCTTCATGAAACACGTTTCAGTGGCTCAGAAAGACAAGACCCCCTGGTTCTCCTGTCAGTACTACAGTTCTATTCGTAGATAATATTTACGAAAGTGGTCCAGCACCAGTACGCAATTAATAATATTTTAATTGCTATGCTGTCACCACCCTGAGGTTTGCACGTATACGTTTTAATCAAATTAATGAGATGATAAAGTGAGATTTCTAGAACTATTCCCGTAAATCAATTACATACCGGAAACATTTTGATTAATATGTAAATTTTGTTTGCATGACATAATACGGAATACTGAATACACCAGTGAGCGGCACGTCTTAATTAAAGAAATCAGCATTAAGCGATTAAAAGTGTCAGACAGTAATTAATACATAAAAATATGACCGGCTGAATTTTGTGTAGCGTATCATTTAAAGAGGTGATAACGTTAAGAATACGGAAGAATGTATGGAACAGCGTATTTCAGATTATATGCATCGTTCAGCTTCAGCCAAGTTTGTAAATATTCAGTGGAAAAAAACAGGAAATCATAGACAATAAATGGCAACGGAGTTAAATCAACGCTCACCACCCTTAATAAATTAGCACAAGATCTCCGCGTTCTTGAGAGGCTTCAGCCAATCACAGCAGAAAGAGCGCAGCGATTTTTCTCCAATGGGCGAAGCAGCAGAAAAGTTCGCTGAATCATCGCTGTCCGGGATTGGCTGTATAGATGGAGACGTAAAAGGGATCTTATTGGTCAGAAACTAGAAAAGACCTATGCATGAATTTGTGCGATGTTACACTTTTCTCGTATACTGTGTTTCAAGATAAATGGCGAATCGCATTTCTTAGTCTCATCAACCAAGTATAAAAAGACTTGATTCATTTATGTGGTCGATCTGCGGCATTTTACATGCCCACTTGTTAAATTGTATTAACTGACAGTTTATGTAAACTGTAAATTGATGTAAAATGTAAACTTTGAAAACTACTTGCCACAGTAGATAATATTTTGGTACTGTGGTGATGGTGGGTCACATGTCTAGATTCAGAGGCTCAGAACATGTGAAATTCTGAAAAAAAGACTATTGGTCAATTTGGACTTCCACATCTGTCACTTTTCAGAATAAAAGTCAGCCAAGGTTCAGTTTTCTACGGTTATAACAATGTTATTCTTTTGAGTCGTCGTCTAAATATCAGTGCAAATGTTATTTAAACCAGATAGTACAAAGTTGTTGAAACTACGAATGAGCATGTGGAATGCAGACTTCCATATTATTTAATTATATAATTAATTAATTATTTAATTAATTATATTATAAAATTCCATATTTGATGACCATTTAGAAACTTTAATAATATTAAGGGTACAATGGAACATCACAATAGGCATTCCTTATTTCAGTTTGAATGTGTTCCATACCTTAAACATGTGCAATCTTACAGTATAGAATATAATATATTTTATTTCCCCATGGGGAAACTATCATTTTACTTATCCAATCTTACTTTCTATGAGACACACAGTCACATATACAGGTGACAGTAAGCTCACAGTGCAGTGTCAGACAGCACGCAGCAACTTAGAGCATTTGGCAGTTAAGGGCATTGCTCAGGGACCCAACAGCAGCACAAGTCTGCTGGGCCCGAGATTCAGTCTGACAACCTTCCAAATATGGGCACACTGAGCCAGACACTCAGTCAATTTATGAAAAATTAATCTGTAATTAAATCCATCAATTAAAATGATAAACAGCTTATAGTCACAAATCAGAAACATCACTTTTGTATTGTAGTAGTAGTTTGCTTATAGACATACAATTGTTGTGATTCATCGATTCATCCACTAGGAATGGACATAATTCCTTTGACACATCTTTGTTAAAACTCTACTCTCACATTGTAGTATTTGGAAGGCTCACAAAATCATTCTCAGTGTTTTGAAATATATGTAGGAATATGTAGTGCAGTGTTAAATAACATTTGAACAATCATCCATCTACCTTTCAAATGCTTTTCCGTTAGACACTATCCAAAATTAAGTATGGGGTACAAGGCAGGGAAACACCCTGGATGGGATTACAGTTCATTACAAGGCATACACACACACACACATACACACAGAGGTTTATCATTATATCTTTGTGGGGACGTTCCATTGATTTCTATGGGGAAAAGTCTAATTACAACATGACAACCTTAACCTCTTCCCAGCCATAACCTTAACCATAAGTAACCAAACTAAATACAAAATTTCTGGCATTTTTTGTTTTTTGAGTGCATTCACAGATCTTTGTGGGGACCTGGAAAATGGTCCCCATAATGTCCAAAAATCAGTCCCCACAAAGTAATATAATCCTAATCCACACACACACACACACACACACACTCGCTAAAAGCAATGTAGAGATGAAAATTAGCCTACGTAACTGCATATGCTTGTACTCAGAGTAAACCAGAGCACCCAGTAGGAACCCACATGACATGGAAAGAATATACAAACTCTACACACAGAGCAGAGATTCAAGAACTCGGGGGTTTTATTTGTGACGTGCAAGGTAAACAGTCAGACTATGACCTGCAGTGCAATGCAAGGGGGTGAACATCGCCATAATAAATAGCAAAAGCAAAATAAAGACGTCAAACGAAACAATATAGTAATTATGTCATAAAAAATTAAATAAAAATAAAAAGAAAGAGTCGTGCAACATTGATCAGATAAAGTGCAAGGTGCATAAATAAGATGAGAATATAAATGAGAATTGTAAATGACCTATTAAGTAGTTTACTGACCTGAGGGTAGAAGCTCCTTCCGAGCCTCTATGTTCTCACTGAGAAATAGCAGAAGTGCTTTCCGGACCTCAGCCTGGTAAAGAGGTAGTCATTTGGGTGGCATGTGTCCCTGCAGATTTTGGCTGCTTTACTCCTGCGTGGCTGGAGGTGAATATCCTGCAGAGAGGGCAGATCGGCCTTGCTGATGTGTTCAGCTGAACATACCACCCTCTGCAGAGCTTTGCGGTCCTGGGCAGAGCAATTACGAAACCAGGCTGTGATTCCCATGGTGAGGACGCTCTCTAATGCTCCCAAGTAGAAGGCTCTAAAAATTGCTGGTGAGACCTCAAACCACCTCAGCTGCCTGAGATGGTAAGGCCAATGCCTGGCCTTAGATATCTGAGTCTGTACATGATTCGACTAGGGGAGGTCATCAGAGATACAGACTCCCAGGTATCTCAAGGTGTCCACCCTCTCAGTTGGGACCCTCCTGATGTTGAGAGGTACCAGAGTGCTTGCGCTTAAAGTCCTCCACCATCTCTTTAGTCTTACTGGTGTTGAGTGAGAGGCAGTTAGCTGGATACCATTGCATCAAACTGATCACTTCATCCATGCAGGCCTTCTCAAAGTTTTTGGAGATCAGGAGTGTATTCCTGAATTTGGAGAATGGTACCACTTTACAATATGGCTCCCTTTTGCTACTTGTAAATGGTAACTCATTAATAAAAAGAAAACTTGTTAAAAATTGTCTATTAATAATTTACAAAGTGTTACAACCTAATTAATAACCAGATTATAAACCAGTCATAAACTCTTTATATGGGTAGCCTTATTGTAAAGTGGCACCTGGAGAACAGTGTATGGGGGTCTATGGAGTTAAAAGCAGAACTAAAATCTATGAACAGGAACCTCACATAGCTGCCCTTGACACTGTCAGAATGTATAAGAGTGGTATGCAGGAGATGATATTGCCGGTGGACCTGTTTGGGAGGTTTGGAAAACTGAAGCAGATCATAGAGGGTGGAACAGGAATCATCTTTGACCAGCCTCTCAAAGCACTTCAGGGTAACAGAGCGATAACCATTTAGAGTGGTAGGGCTTGGAGTTGTAATAATAGGAATTCCAAGGAATAGGACTGGAATTTAATCTGCCAGCCCTGGTGGTGTGAAGATACCATTCCAGCCACATTTAGACAAAAAGCTATAAAAGTGTCGTAATGAATTATACTAATAATAGCACATTCAAATTGTATAATATACATGCAGTGCATTAAACTAATGAATTAACATTTTTTCTTCTCTTAAAACTGCTTGCATAACAACAGCAGGCACTGTACATTTGGCTGCATTTACTGGAATCTCCTTAAACAGATTACATCGCAGGGATAAAAAGTAGGAATTGCCTTTCAGCTGACAAGCAGAATAAATAAAATCCCTGATTGGACTGCAGTTTTCGTAGTCAGCCATGAGGGTTCACTGTGCACCCTGATAATCAGCTGACAGTTCCAAATTAGCAGGAATGTAATACCTAATCCTTACATTTTTATGGCCATTGTTATGAGGCCCATAGAAATGTCAAGTCTTACCATGCAACATATCTCTGTTTTTTATTCACTCCACTCTACACTTTAAATCTTTTATACCACCCATCTATCTTCCAACTGCTTAACCACTGCTGAGTCATGAGTCAATGCTGCACATGTAATGTTACTGAAATTTGTTGACTATTTGTATGGCCAAAAACTGATCTTGTATTTAGTTTAACACATTGTCCTATTATTTTGGGTAGCCTTCCTTATGTGTCTTGTCTCCTTATGTATGTATCATAATACCACATAAATGAGTGAATGACAAAGTGAGAAAGTAAGTTGCAATAAAGCACAGAGAAAAAGCAATAACCTCAATATTTTAAGAGAATAACTCCGGATTTTTAAGAAATTTTAAGTTTTATAACTACTTCATTTGACCTAAATTCTATTTGGTAACACATTCCCAAAAAGTATTTTCAAGCAAATCTGTCGTGTTGAAGTTCCAAAAAATGTTCTTCAACAGTATGGCCATAACAAACAAAAAATGACTTACACAAAATTTCATATACAAACTCTTCTTCAAATTTTCAAAAAAGTATATTCTTATGGAACAATGCATTTAGTAAAAGTTTAATTTTCTCTTTGTCACTCACTGAATGACAAAGGTTTACTTTCAAAACTGTAGCCAAATTTCACAAACAGCATTATTAATTCGACTTGGAAGTAATTTACTGTGAGGATTTATAACAATCCTATACAGGATAAGCAGTTGTAAGTTGGATCAACGGATGGATGGGTCGTCAGTGTTTTTTTCACACTTTGCCTGTGAAAACATATGAATATTTGGTCTTCACACTGGAATTTCCCAAATTCTCAGTGAGCATGGTCTTTTAAATTTTATTTAAAAAAAATATGTAAATCATTGTAAATTGTGCTTATCACCATATTCCATCATTTTAAAAAATGCTACGAATAGTAATGTGTTTCATTTAATTACACCATTTTCATTTGAATTGTTTGACTTTGTGTTAGGTGGCCCAGAATTAATGTGACTCATTAATTAAATGAAGGCCTGTGAAACTCAGAAGAGGTTTGTCCTGTGATTGTTGTCTTGCAAATCTCTATCTATGATTCATCATAATACCCATCCACCCTCTGTTTTATTTTGTTTACTGCACCGTTCACTTTTAGAAGATATGTTTGACTAACTTTCTTTACATCTGATAGAGTCAGAAGTTGGCTATTTTGCTTAGTCAGTCTGAAACTGAGGTACCCATACATGTTTTCCTGGAAAGTTGACAACTGACCTGGATGGTAAAAAAATTCAGTGCTACCATGTTTGCATGGTCAGTCTTTCAAATGCCTTTCTGGATAAACTTGGGAAGAGGGATGATGCGTGGCTCTGTTGATCATTGAATAGAAGGTTGTCAGTTCAAATCCCATGGCTGGCAGAGAAATATTAACACTGGGATCATGAACAAGGCCTTTAAGACTAACTGCTCCAGGAACACAGTCCAGCTCAAATCCTGATTTGTATGTTGTTTTGGAGAGAAACGTGCCAAATAAATGTAATTTAAACAAATAATCAATGTAAGTAAAGCGCTCCCTATTATGTGACAAAGACAGCACTTACCAAGGCCCCAACACGAACCGTTTTTACGCATGAGTACAAATTTCCCAGGAATTGAGAGCCAAACCGCCTCTGTCTAGGAAGCTGGCCACTGCTCAGATACTTGGAAAGGCTGGGGAAAATGCCAGCAGAACATGCAAGAGAGGATTTTATTTTTTTTTCATTTGTGGCTGGAGGGGGCTTGTCTCTCTCCTGAGTGTTCTCGGAGATAGCATTTTGTGGATGGGTGTCTGCCATTACACTGATTTAATGGACCCTTAAAACTTCAGGGACCACAGTAGGTACTAAAATGGGTATTTAGCTTGGGCTGCAAATCTTCGTATGCTGTAGGGGGAGGTGATAAAGAAATCCTCTTCTCATTGGACGAGAAACAATTTTAATGGGTACTTTTTCCATTAAACATAATTGTTTTTCTCTGCCCTTTTTGGGGCCCTGTTACTCATTAGGCAAACGCAATTATAACAACCATAGTACATTTTATTCAGTTACATTTAAATAATGTTCAGTTTAAAATGATTGTGGGCTTGCCCACAGTTAGTGGTCACAAATATTTCAAGTGACATATTAGTATAAACTAAATTCATATGTGTGAAACTCAGGCTGCTGAACAATAGGGGTGTTGTGCTTTTCTGTTCCCCATTGTCCTTTATATGGGGCTTTAAAATAAGGATTAACCATCCATCCATCTTCCATAGCTGCTTCTTCAGTCTATGGTTGTGGCCTGAAGCCTCCTCTAATGCTGGATGTATAATAAGGATATGACTCTGAACTGAAAACAGCACACAGCCAGCTTCTCTACATCATTAATTGAAAAGGTGCCTATTATTTTTCATCTCTGTGTATTGTAGTGAAGAGGACTCATCTTAAGCCCTGATTATTTAGTCTGCCTGATTATCATGTTGCTGCATGAGGAATGCAATTTGATATACAGCCACATGTCATCTGTTCATCGGACCCTTAACTAGAACTTTTGTGCTTGCTGATACATCTGTAAGCTGTGAAATGATCCCTGTCACCCATTTATCTTGGAAACAAATGCACATAGGAGGGAATAACAAAAGTCCAAGGAAGACCAATCAGTTTTGTTCCCTACTGCTGGACAGAGCTGGACTACAGCTGCTAGTGATGTCATTGATCCAGCAGTGTCTTTGGCCAAAACCTCTATTAATAAACGCATCTTTACAGGGGGTGCCTAATACCTGATTTTAATTCATTCCAGTACGTATAGTCCGGTGCAACCAAGTATGCTATTTATTTTATTCATGGTTGAGTATAGCTTTGCGAGTCAATTATACAATTCTATATTGTTATTATTACTTTTCTTTGTAATCATTTCTAGTTTGTTCTCGGGTTTTCCACATTGTATTGTTTCACGAGTCATATTATGCACAGCACACGCTATTTTCTTATTTGTCTTCTTGTCATTTGTACGTGCACACGCGGAGTATGTCTACATTATACTTAAATCAGAATATGTTCTTTTGGACCAATAAGAAAATTGTTGCTGTGCCCGAAAAGAAGAGCGTCGGTGGCCAATCAAAATATAGCAGCAACATTACCTGACAAGCGCGATTCATTGGCCGTTTCTGACCCTGGACTGGAAGGGGAGGGTGTGACCGCGAGACTTCCGAAAAAAGCCGACACGGACGGGGAGGACAGAACGAAAAGTGACGAATTTTTACTGATACCCGAGTGCCCCGACCCCCTCCCTTTTTCAATATGGCTGCCGTATCTGCACTCTTCAGTACCGCTCCAATTGGAGATTGACTCCGATCTCCCTTCTCTGCTGCCTCTCACTCCTGTCGCTGTCGCCAAGACTTTTGAAAACAAATCGGTTTTGCATTTATCCACCTCCCTGTTCGTCGGTTTCTGCTTCAGCCTCCACCAAGCATCGCTTCGGGCCTTTTTCCTCCAAAACAAGCAGCTTCCAGAAATCCTAATCAGTCACCAATTTCCAATGGTTTGAAAACACTTTTCGCTCTCCATTTCCTTTTTAATGAACAATGTGTGAAAACTGCGCCGAGCTGGTGGATGTTTTAAATGAAAGTAAGTAGACATTGAGCATGTTTTCCCCCGTCGTCTGTGCCTTCTCGGTGTAGCGTAGCTCCTCGGCTAACATTGTCTTATTTTTATTTTTTAGTTTTGCAGTTTCTGCTCCCACCACTAGCTAAGCTAGCCAGTCAGCTGCTAGGCCTTCGGTACTGGGGACTCGGGCAGCTCGGGGGTTAGTTGGTTAATCACAAACCTAGCAGGTCAAGAACTTTACCTATTTTAAGCTGTTAATGTAACCCACCCTGAGCCGTCTAGTCAGCGCTGCCCATCTCCGTAGTGCCGTCTGCTTCACAGCCACCTTTTCTGTATTGTTGTCCGGCCGGTGCGACGTCGCTTTGGGAACGTTTTCCCTCAGATTGTCGTTTTTTTGTGTGGGGCTTGCAGCTCCCGGCCGTGCGTCCCCGCTGTCTCTGTTACTTCTCGGGCCGGCAGCGGAGCGTTATAAGCGCGGCGGCGGCGTTAGCCGAGCCGCTGTGCTGGGGGCCCGGGGTGTGTGGGGTAAATGTCAGTGACAGCTCGGGTACAGACCGAGGGCTCGGCTGTGTAGCGCCGGCCGGTGGCTCACTGCTGCCGTCGGGTTTTGTTGTGGTTCAGCGAAGCGGTGCAGCCCGGCAGTGGCGTGGCGCCGCTTGCCCGCTATTAACCCGGCTAATAACACTTTCCCCGTATTTCCCAATCCCTCGTCGCGCCTGTGGTCCCAGCGCAGCCTCGTCGTGTGTTGAAACCTGGGACGGGCTTTTTATTCCCGCTGACTTCTGAGCGCTGTGCCGCTGGCCAGGAGGGCCCGGGACTCGCTGATGTCTCCGAACCCCCTTCCCGACTTTCGCATTAATGTCTGGTTTCCCGAAACGTTACCGTCCTTATTCATTGAAAGTTGGCGTATGAGCCCGTTTTCCGTCCCCGACACACGGACACGGAGGATTGAAGGAGCGGAGCGGTGTGACAGCGGGTCCGCGGCCTGCCGGTGGCAGGGCAGTAAACGGCCCAGCCGTCATTTATGTGAGCTAGGCTAAGCTTGTTTTTTTTTTTTTTTTGCTTTTGTTTCCCTTTTTGCGGTGGTGTTTTTATTAAGTACCGATATAATGTGTCGTCCTCGGGATGTATTGGGGTGCCGAGTGCCATAAGCGGCCCTGAGGTCCAGCCTGCCATTTTTCTGCGCTCTCTCTCCAAAAGGGGAAAATGTGACATTTGTGGCGGATGGCCTAATGATAAAATGGCTAACGTTAGCCTGCACTGTCAGCCCGGATCTTTGCCATGTTATGATCTTGACGGGGGAAGCCCGTCTTCTTATCTGTGTTTCTTTTGATGCTCTTAAGGGACATTTGTCTATTTCACGAGCAACTTGCTGAACAAGTTTTCTCTGGATTCAGCATTGTGGCTAGCTGGCACTAGATAAAAGCTGTGCTATGCAAATGTGGCCAGTAAGGCATCGGTGTCGTCTTGTATTTCATGCATGTTACTTGTGATATTTGCGGGATCGAAACTTTTGTTTCAGTTTTGCAATCTGTTAATGTCACGAGTTTCCAACAACGCTACATAACGTGTGAAACTGACACTGCCATTTTTAAAATGGCTCCTTATTTGGAGGACACTGTTTGATGGGCTCTCAAACTTGAATAAAGAAATTTTGTCGTGTTCTGTGGTGATAATGAATTATGTACGCTTTGGAAAGGGTGGGCTGGGGAGGGGTACAAATCAAATTAAACCAAAATGTGCTTCTGTGTATCCATAGACAAGCTAAGCAGGTGACCCCCCAACCTCTATCAGTATCTCTTTTCAGTTCTGTGTGAAATGTGCTCTTTTGTCACAAGTAGGTTGTTACCACTGTAGTTAATTTTGTTTTAGAAAAGTACAAACAGTATTGTTGCTTAGAATTTAGATATGTAGTCAATGGAGTCTGCCTGGTATACTGATAGATACCTTTCAGTAAACTTGTATGTCTTGGTTAATATGTTCGCTTTGTGCACAAAACAGATGCCGGTTAATGTCCCATTAACCGATCAATGGGAAGATCGCTGTCAGATGGGACTCTCCTCTGATCTAAATTTAAGTCCACATCCTGTAAGAAAGGTGCCAACCCACAGGGACTTTGGTCCACTTCACCATTTAGCTGTCATGAAGGAGCTCTCTATTACGCTGGTTTTTCTAGCAAGACTCTTGATGTTGTTTCAAAGACACAGTGATGCTGCTGGAGCTATTCATCTGTGTGCACAGGACGTTCCTGGGCAGGCTGGGACACAATGAGGGGTGTGACTTTCCCTGCTCTCCCATGACATGCTTCTGTCACCTTTGTGATCAGTTTGTCATCAGTGTTTTTGTACCGTTGGAGTTTTCAGTATAATACTGTTTTTTTTGTTAATTTTCCCTACAGCTTCATACCCTGCTGGATTTCACACTGCTTTAAGAATGCGCTACAAAAAGTTTCACAGTCTGAAAAGTTGCATTTTCATTCCAGTATGAATAGTATACTGTCTTTAACTGTGTTTAAATCAATGTCTGCAAGTTCTACAATATGTGTATGCTGTGATATTTACATTAAGTGAAATAGGCCTAATGATTGTAAAAATAATATATTGTTGGTGCTGATCAGTGTGTGTGTGGTTTCTAAAAAACATGTCAATTTGACTTGCTATTAAGCTGAGTTCTGGGTTTCATTGTAGTACAAATGGTAAGTTAGAGTATTGTCTGCATGGTACTTTCAGAATACAGCCTTTTCCCCGTAGTGCGATTTCGTCTGCCGGGTGTTCTCTCCCCCCTCGCCCCCCCCCCCCCCCCCCCCCCCCCCCCCCCCCCCCCCCCCCCCCC
>JAODKC010000110.1:495513-515309 GCA_026777985.1 Mormyrops attenuatus
CCCACCCGTGACACATTTGCATGAGTTAATGGTGTTGGTATCTTGAGGAAAATCACTCGCAGTAGGAATGAAGTGCCAGTGAATTTTGGAGGCTGGACTTCAATGATCCTCGTGACTTTTAAAGATCAGGCTAAACTTGTAATGGTTTTTATATTACAAGTTCCCTAGTAAAGTCCTGAATAGTCGCCTTGTGAAATCATGGTTTGTATATGTCTGCTTTGTGTAAGAATGTTTTCAATGTTTCCATCATGCCCAAATATGGAATATGTACACTGCAGAAAGCTGTTCTAAATACATAGGAAGGAAAGCCAGCTGTGATTGGCTAAATGATCTGTGCTGTGGCCCAGGGACCTCCGTGGTTGTGGCTTTGTGTTGGCCCACAGAGTGTATGTGGCAGTTTTGTGGGGAACTTCCTCCTGTCAGCCACTGTCGGTGACTGCAATGCTTCTAGGATGCATATGTGGGTCTGAGAGCCGGGTAACGTGCTGCTGTTCTGTACAGGTTGTACCCTATTTATAATGTGCTCCCAGCTTAGATGTGCATTCAATGACGATCGGGTGAGTAGATGAGCAGATGTGTTTTGGACTAAATGGCTTGCTCACCCCCATGTGAGAATGGTACATTCTGTGTGCCTGTATTACAATACTTTACACTACATTGTCTCACCAGTGCAGCAGTCCTGGGTCAAAAGCATTTCTTCCTTGCTGCTTTTGTGCATTTTGACCTAATTGACTGGTCATTTCTAATATGAGACCATTGCCCCCCCATCCAAATTAGGAGTTTGGTTGGAAAGCAGTTTGACCCAGTGAAAAGAGCAGTGTGCTCTAGTAAAAATGTTTTGATTTTGTAGCGTGCCTCTCAAAAAACCATCTTTAGCCTTAGTGGAATGATTTATGCTGAAAAAATAACCGTAAGACCATATTACTACGTACGTAATAAAAACACCTTTTGAAAAAGGTACCCATTATAAACCTGTTGTGGAGAATTCAATAAAAACATCAATGGTATATTTATTAATGGTAATTATGTGCCTTTGTCATTGAATAAGTAATAGTAATGTAGAAGAAATAAATGTGTAAATGCACTTGCCATTAAAATACCACTAGGGATTGTTGAGGGGAAACTCATGAGAGCCAAAAAAAGTGTGCATCTTTGAAAAGGTCAGCTGGACATTTTAAAAAGTTTGTAGGTGAACTGCGGCTCAAATTAAATGTGATGACAGTCACTCAGGTTTGTGAATGAGCTTGTATGGTCGCTGGCTTCAGGCGACCTTGGTCCCAAGTAGAGAACAAGCAGCAGGTAGCCCATACTGTGGGGTGGAGTGTATCTCCTGGCCAGTAAGAGGAAGACAGATGAAAATGCATGAAAACCATAGTTCTGGAGACCGTAGGTCCTTCATGGGGCATTGGGTGACTCTCACACTTAGGGAAAAGTGCAGTTGGTTGTGATTTGGGTTGGCAGGAAGCCAGTAATATATGCTGTACCTGGCACATTCTTTCTAGTGTCCATTTTGGTTATTTTCTTTAGCTGTTTGGTCCCAGAACACCCTTTTCTGAGTGCCTGGAAAACGGTCCTCAGTTGCTGCTCTATCCACTGCACCTTTTACTGCCAGTGGCTCCTCTCAGATGAAAAGCTTGACTGAAAGATGTTTAGAGTCTGATCAGGGACAGAAGGTTCATCTAGAGGTGGGTGTGGGATTTGATTATAATAACAGTGATGATGGGTTTCATCGGCTGTAACTGTAGTAAGAATTGAAGTATCTTATTCGATGATCTCTGCATACAGCTTAATGGTGCAATACTGTGTTATACGTGCAGGCTGCCACCTGCTGTCTGGAAGGCTTAAGTTCTGTAAGAGAGGGTGTGATATGGTGGAAGGGCCTGGGGGTGGTGAGGGGCTCTCAGCCAATCACAGCCTGCGCACGTGTACACACATTATTGTTTCTGGTGAGCTTCCTGTAATTGAGTGAGACGATAAAGACGTGATAGCTGCCCTTAATTGAACCCCAGGGAGATTCTGACACAGGCCTCATTTTCTGCTTTGGATGTTTTAATTTTGAGATGGGGAGGGGGCGGTTGGTGGGGAGGTGTGAAAAACAGAGGCACGGATTTATGCACGCCATACCTGTAAAGTCACCGTTAAAGTTGTGAAGGGTGATGGAACATCTTGCCGCCCCCACCCCTATACTGAACCATTATTCAATAAAGGGGGGGTGGGACGGGCACTTTGTCACTCTGTGGCACCGTCTCCTTGAAGATCTTTATCGCAGAAACTGGCCCCTTATTTCCCCTTGCATCCCTTTACTTTTCAATGCCATATAGCGGGTAGTATGTTGAAATTGGTGTCTTGGGTATGTTTATGGGGGAGGGGGCTAATGAGGCATTGCTGCGTTTTCCCATGCAGTATCGGATGCGGACAGCACTGACGGCTTGCAGCTGAAGAGGGAGCATGCCCTGCGGGTCTTCAGCTACATCAGCTCATGGACCCAGAGGTCAGAGTTCCTCCTCCCCCTCCTCCTCCTCCTTGTTCTGCATGCAATCCGGTGCGTCGCCAACCTGTCTGCTCCCTGTCCGCAGGCAGTGCCTGTGTTGCTTTAAGGAGTACAAGCACCTGGAGGTCTTCAACCAGCTAGTGTACGGCCTCATCAACCTGGTGATTGCCCAGGTGCAGGCGCTGCGCGACCAGCTGTGTTGGGGACGAGATGGCGGCGAGCCGGCGGCAGCACCAGGGGCTGGCTGGGGCGGGGAGCGCCCGTCGTCGGCAGATGATGAGCCTCTCAATGTGGAGCGGGACTCGGCTGAGGAGGATGCCGGCGCCGAGATGGGCGGGCCAGAAGCAGGCCCGGCTTCTGGGCAGGGCCTGGGACTGCGGGGCGAACAGGACCCCCCCGGGTCAGGCGAGGGCACCGCTACGGGCGGCCCGGACCTGCTCGGGTCCTGGAGCACCGAGGACAGAGAGAAGCTGCTCCTCTGTGCCGCCAAGATATTCCAGATCCAGTTCCCACTGTACACAGCCTACAAACACAACACTCACCCTACCATAGAGGTAGGCCCCTGCCTCAGTGCCGACCTGTGGGCCGCCCCTATCGATCGCATGTAGAGAAAGCGCTGGCCCTGCCGGCCCCGATTACTGTCTGGTCCATTGTTCTGTCTCTCCTAGCACCAAATACTGTACTGCAACAAAGCCAAACGATATGATTTTTTGAAGCTCTCTGCTTAATCGCAGCTCCTTAGGGAGCCCAAGATAGAGCCGTCTGTGGGCTGTCTGGGGGATCCGGCTTTGGGCATCGTCTGCTCCCTGTGACGTGTTGTCACGCTTAATTGCTCGCGGGCTGTTCTCCGCACCACGTGGCAGACGCGTGTTCCCCGGAAACTTCCACCACCTGACTTGTATTCCCCACGTCCCCTGGCCAGTCAAGGCTGTTGCGTCCACATCATCGAGCACACTGGGGCGTGAGTGTGCGGGTTTAAGGTCACCCTGTGCGTTACGATCTGTGTTTAGTGCTCATAATGGAATTTACGGCAGATAGGGAAGCTAATAGCAGGCATTAATTCGTACTTTTCTAGTGGACAGGCCTCGTGATCAAAGCCAGAGGGGGTCCATTACGTGTGAGGGGAGGTGGGCGGCCTCGCTTCTCGCCCTCATATCTTGTGTAGGATGGTACTGGTTCCCAGCCTAGAGTTCTGGTCTCGCTCCAGGTCCGCAGATGCATGTAATGAAATAAGCGAGTGCACTCGACTTCCATAACTACGTTACCTTGTAATTATTTTGTTTTATTGCATAGCCCGCAGCTGCTCCCATGTGAAAACTTGTTTCGTTCTCTTGCTAAATCGGTATTTGATGTGAGCTGGAGTGGGCAGCAGCTCTAGCTGTCCTGCAGGTTGCTGGACAAGAGTATACCAGCCAGGAGCTGCTGAGAAGGAGCCGATAAACCCCCCCCCCCCCGCTTATCATCATCATTCAAGCCTCCTTGAATGATGATGATAAACCTTATCATGGTACCTGGTCTCCTGACACCTTCAGCACTAATTCCTAAGCACTAATCTTATATTCTCTTATATTATCTTATATAGCCTTATACTAATTTATCCACACTATGTGACCCTCCGTCTCTTCTTCATTCCTTGTTCTTCGTTTGGTGATGTTTCATATTTTTCCACCTCCTCTCATAACCTTCTTGGCTCTTGAGTCGCCTTGTATCACATCGTTATTGTTGATAGTAAAAATAAACGATCTGAGTTAATACAGCCAAGCTCTGTAAAATGCTTGTCCAGATAAATATGGAAACCACACATCTGGCTACATGCATTTCTCAGATACAACCCTGCATGACAAATGTTACCACATATTTGCTTCTTTATGGGCTACAAAAGAAACGGATTGGACGTTATTTAGTTATGATGCTGGTGCACGCCCCTCGCTGACCCTTCACATGCCGCGCACATTGGACACGCGGTTAGGCCGTCTTGTTGTGGGCGGCGGGGTCTGCTGTACCTTGAGCTGCTTGCACCACTTCCCGTATTGATTCTTCCTCTCATTTTGCAGGACATCTCGGCCCAGGAAAGCAATATACTAGGATCTTTCTGCGATATGAACGTAAGTTTTCATCTGGGTGGGCCACCGCTGAGGAACCTCCTGGCCTCTTTAGCTTTTGCTGGTCACAATGTCGTTCAGCTGACACCTTTTAATGCAGGGCACTTAGGATTTTTTTGGGTAATTGCTTGTCTGGTGCACTTCTGCCCTGGTAAGGGTGCCCGGAGCGGATGTAGGGCCCCTTCTAAGACTAAAACGGTAAAACGACCCCTCCTCCTACCCCTCTGGTTCCCAGCAGGCTGCCCAGCTGCTATTGTGAGTAACTGCTTTCAGGCTGCCCCTTCAGCAGAGTAGTTAAGGGTTTAGAGAATCACCTGGAGAGAAAGAAAGAGTGAGAGACGGAGAGAAAAGGATGGACTGGCCTGCAGGAAGCACATTTTGGGATTTAGACCCAGAAATGCATCAGTGTGTCATTCACGCAAAAGAAGGAAAATTCATGCGGTCCCTCAAGGCACGTGGCGGAAAAGTAATTGCCAAATATACAGGCAGTTGCCATAAAGGCTTCGTCAAGCTGAAGGTATAATTACTCACTTTCAGGACTATGACAATCATTTCTGGAGTTTGCTGTGTTAGCGTTTTTGACGCTGGGCTTTTTTGTGTACTGTGAACTAACCAGCTCTGTTCTGGACACTCCCGTTTTCACCAAGTGTCATGAAATATGAATAGAGGCTTGAAAGCGCTCTGACACGAACTGAGATGATGGGAGTGAGTCGCCGGACATTCTGAGCATGTGGTCCTTAAGCCGCATTCTGCTGAGAGCAGCACACAGCTTCGGCATCTCTGCACAGCATAGCCGATCTGTGACGAGGCTTAACGAGGCCGCGGCTGTCTGTCCGCGCCCGAATCTGGCTCCCCCTCTTTTTTCAGTTTTGTTTTGTTCGTTCTGACTTCTTCAATTTATGTCTGACCCTCTCCCCCGGCCGTACAGGATGTGGAAGTTCCACTGCATCTGCTCCGATACGTCTGCCTGTTCTGCGGCAAGCACGGCCTCTCTCTCATGAAGGACTGCTTCCAGTTCGGCACCCCGGAGTCTCTGCCTTTCCCCATAGCACACGCCTTCATCACCATCGTCTCTAACGTAAGCACTTCCCGCCGGGCTCAGTGCTCTCCAGTCCAGTGACGGCATTCCCTGTCTCACCGGGTTTCCCGTCTTGCCCCATAGATCAGAATATGGCTGCACATCCCTGCCGTCATGCAGCACATCATTCCTTTCCGCACACACGTGATCAGGTAAGTGGCGGGCAGCTGCATCGTTTGTGTCGTTTCTGGCAAGTAACGTTCGTCTGCAGTGTGACAGATGTTGTTACTCTGTTGGAGTGAAAATGAGGGCTGTTCTGGTCTGATTTGGACTGATGGTGTTGATAGGGTCTTTCTGCAGTACATGTGGTTTGATGTGTCCTTTACTGCATACTTTGGGTTGCTAGGAAGAGCATCCCTCACCATGGTAACTATCGCCGCTCTCCTCACATGACCTTGGCGGAGCTGGCGGTGATGTGGTCCCCGTCACGTGATCGGGGGAGCAGGATTAGCAGAGTTGCTGTGCCAGCTCTCTCTTCGTAAATAGCTTTGATACCTTTTGTGTGGTACCGTCAAATATTTTTCTTTTAATATCCGTTTTAACTCATTCCAACCAACTGATATGCTTTTCTCTTTTAGAAGTCATGTACTGGGTATTCTTCCCCCCCCCCATACCCATTTTTGTTTACATCCTCAAACTAAACTGTCTACATCTTCACACATCTTTTTTTTCCCTTAACTTTAAATATTTTTTGCAGTTCCTGAAACGGTGTGCGTACACACGCGTGACTGTTATGTAATTTTCCTGGTAATGTGTGAAATCCTGAGCAGTCCAGTCTTTAACGCGAAGAGATGGAACAGAGCGAGCGTCCGTGCTGCCGGTGGTGGGATGGGACGGAGCGAGCGTCCGTGCTGCCGGTGGTGGGATGGGACGGAGCGAGCGCCCGTGCTGCCGGTGGTGGGATGGGACGGAGCGAGCGCCCGTGCTGCCGGTGGTGGGATGGGACGGAGCGAGCGCCCGTGCTGCCCCAGGGTCAGCTCTGTAACCCGGTTAATGAAGTCAGTGATTCTGATGACTTGAAAACTACCTGTGACCAAAAAGTGTAAGTCTGAGCCCCAAATAGCTGATGCTTCGAGGGAGATCAGCCTCAGTGTGACAATCTGGGAACGGTCTGAAGTTTCCTGTTGTGAAGAAGAGCACTGTTTACTCCCTCATAATTACAGTGCTGAGAGCTGCGAGTGAAACACACTGACAGAAGGCGATCGGAAATAAACGAGGTGAAAAATAACCTCTCGTGATATGCAGTGTGCAGTTTTAACTCTAAATAGACTTCCAGTAGAAAGTGGGGCGCAAATGTTTGATGGTGACGTCAGTGGACCGGTGTCACTGCTCTGCTCACGAGGCGAGTTCTGTACAGCTTCCTCTGAAACAGTCCAGAAATCTGCTCAATATCGCACTCCTTTACACTTACAGATCATATCATTTAATGGAGAAAATGGTGAAATTATGTTAATGTTCCACGTTAGAATGTCTCATCATTGCAAATGTTTACATCAGGTAATAAATATATTGAGGATTACAGTACTTTAGCCAGTGCTTAAATGGCATTTTTTTTTTTTGCTTTTTTTTGACCCTGTGATCCTGGGAGTATCACGCTTCTGTGTCGAAACCACACGTGTGCCAACGGCACTCCGTATCCCACCAGGTACCTGTGCAAGCTGTCGGACCAGGAGCTGCGGCAGAGTGCAGCGCGCAACATGGCGGACCTGATGTGGAGCACGGTGAAGGAGCCGCTGGACAGCACACTCTGCTTCGATAAGGAAAGCCTTGACCTGGCCTTCAAGTACTTCATGTCCCCGACGCTGACCATGCGGCTAGCCGGGCTCAGCCAGATCACGGTGAGCCCTGGCTGGGGGTGGGGCGCAGACTCGCTCCAGATGCTGTTTGGGCTGACCCCCTAGCTGCATATGCATGATTTATGGATGCATCTGACAATTGGCTGTATGTTACGAGTGTTTTGCTCATTGACGCAGTTTTTTCCGTTTTGTGGTAGAATCAGCTTCACACCTTTAACGATGTCTGCAATAACGAGTCTTTGGTGTCGGATACGGAAACGTAAGTGTGAGCGCCATTTCCACATTTTACTCATGCTGGTGAGTGTAGCCGTGCCGGGCCCAGGTTGGTAGAGGTTGGGGTAAACGTGTGAAATGTCCCTGCAGGTCTATAGCGAAGGAGCTGGCCGATTGGCTGATCACCAACAACGTGGTGGAGCACATCTTTGGACCAAATCTGCACATCGAGGTGAGGACGGGGCACCAATCGCCACGGGAATCTTGTCTGGGGCCGACTGGCCACAATCAAGCTGAGCTCCATTCTTCTCTTCCTAGATCATCAAGCAGTGTCAAGTCATCCTCAACTTCCTGGCTGCGGAGGGCAGGCTGAGCACACAGCACGTGGACTGCATCTGGGCCGCCGCACAGGTAGGGGGCGCTAGTGAGTCCACACCCCAGGTGTGCAGCCCGTAATTCTGGCACTGAGATGCCGAGCAATAGTGGTGTTTGATGGAGAAACGCAGCTGCTGATCGCCCCCGGTCCCTATGTTGCCCCCTAGCTGAAGCACTGCAGCCGGTACATCCACGACTTGTTCCCCTCCCTCATCAAGAACCTGGATCCTGTTCCACTGAGGCACGTGCTCAACCTGGTGTCCAGCCTGCACCCCAGCGCTCACACTGAGCAGGTGGGTCTCACACACAATGTATGCAGGGACCTCAGAATAGCGCCCCCTTAAGGCCAGATTATGATAGCGAGCAGTTTACGTTTTGGAAGACGCAGATTAGTGTGATTGCCGGGATTCTCTCCCCAGGTTAACACAAACAACTGCGGCTTTGTGCCTGTACAGATGGATACATCAGCAGGTAGCGCTAACTGATATGTGTCCCATGCTGGGTACCTGTGTTCCCAACCCCCCCAGACGCTGTACCTGGCCTCCATGTTGATCAAGGCTCTTTGGAACAATGCGCTGGCCGCCAAAGCTCAACTCTCCAAACAGAGCTCCTTCGCCTCTCTGCTGAACACCAACATCCCCATGGGCAAGAAGAAAGGTACGTCTCCCGACCCTGTTCTCTCCCCTTGTCGCCCTGTCTGCCTTGCACCATGTGCCATAACGCCTTTCCTCCGACTGCCACAGGCTCGCCGGCCGCCAGCCCGGAGAGCAGTGACAACAGCGACACCCACCACAGTGGAGGAAGTGACATTGAGATGGATGAGCAGATCATGAATAGCAGCAAGCACGGACAGCAGAGGCTGTCCGACACGGAGGTGCGTGTGGCTCTGCAGGGTGAACTTTGACCCGTACTGGTGCCAGTGGAGGTTCTACCGTCACCTGTACGCTTTCTGTCTGCTAGGAGTCGATGCAGGGCAGCTCCGACGAGACGGCAAACAGCGGTGAGGACGGCAGCAGTGGCCCGGGCAGCAGCAGTGGCCGCAGTGAGGCCTCCAGCAATGAGGCGGGCTCAAGCCGCGCCAGCCAATCCGCCGGCAGCCCCGGCAGCGAGCTGCATTCCGACGACATGGCGGACAGCGAGGCGCTGAAAGAGGAGGAGGAGGATGAGGAAGAGGAGGAGGAGGAGGAGGAGGAAGATGAGGAGGATGAGGAAGAGGAGGAGGAAGATGAGGATGAGGAGGAGGGGGAGAACACGGCGGTGGCCAGAGGCAGCCCGCAGAACGAGACGTGTGACCCAGCGGAGCTGAGGAAGAGGAAGGCCGGGGAAGCGCAGCCGCAGGCGGGCCTGTGCCTGGCGGAGCGGGAGGGCTCGCTGGATCAGGCTGGCGGTTCCAGCAGCAGCGGCGGGGCCAACGCCAAAGGCCTGCCCTTCACCCCAGAAGCAGCGGCCGCCATGGTAACCGCATCGTCGGCAGCTGTGGAGACGCACATGCGGATGCTGGATGCCTGCTCGTCCTCAGCCCGTCCCGAGGCTGCCGACCACGAACTGCCGGGTGATATGGGCCCCGCACACATGCCCCCCGGGCCCCAGGACCCTGCCTGCCTACCCCGGTCGGGGGACTTCCTGAGTGACGCCATGGGCAACGAGCTCTTCAACTGCCGGCGCTTCATGGGAACCCAGCACCACCATCATCACCATCCGCACCACCATCACCACCACCCGCACCACCACCACCACGAGGGGTGTGTCTCCCTCTGCTGCCCCCGCTTTCCGCTTTTAGCCCTGACTCATGTAACCAATTTACAGGGTAGTTTTCTAGTGATAAAAATTTACATGCGGAGCGTAAACAATAGATTGCCGAGATCTCCAGAATCTGCTTAGCTCTTAAATCATGTAGGTTCACCTCTGGGAAAAATGTTTGATTTAAGGGCTGTTAATAATTTAATGACTTTGAGTGAATTAGGTATAAAAAAAGAGCAAGACCTTTTAATATTAAAGAATCTGCAGATAAGTACTGAGGAATTAGTTGGCCAGTTAAACCATCTAGCAGCTGACCGCTGGCGCGACGTCGCACTGCCCCCTGCAGGCACATGGTGGAGGACATGCTGAGCGCGGACGACGTGAGCTGCAGCAGCTCTCAGGTCAGCGCCAAGTCCGAGAAGAACATGGCCGACTTTGACGGCGAGGAGTCGGGCTGTGAGGAGGAGCTCGTCCAGATCAACTCGCACGCGGAGCTTACGTCGCACCTTCAGCAACACCTGCCCAACCTGGCCTCCATCTACCACGAGCACCTATCGCAGGGTGAGTCCTCCACGTGGTAACGTCCCCACCCCCCACCTGATATTCAATGCGCCGTAGCTTTAAAGGTGGGGTCTCCCTTTTTGTCTGCTATAACCTGTTGATGTGACTCATTGAACTGTAGAGTTGGATGATTTCATATTTAGAAATGGTATTCAGTTGAAGAGCAAATTGCCAAAACCTCACTCAGTCCATAGGATGCATTTTTGAGAACTTCCATGGACTTTTGGAAGTGAGTTTTGGAAATTTTATTGAAAGTACTTCGTTGGATGACATTAGCTTTGGTTCCCAGTACTGTACATATGAGGAGGAAATTTTGCCTTTTGGTTACTCCCTGCTCACATTGAAGAACATGTTTGTTGTTGTTGTTATCAATATTATTATTATTATTATTTGGTACGCTGTAATGTTTTACGAGTGTGTCAACTGGCTTTTAGTTAAAGTGATGGTTTAAAGGAACAGGCCAAGCTTCACATGTTCTGCTCCAGCGTCCGTCCATCCGTCTGTCTCACCCACTCTGAACCACTCCACAGGTCCTGTGGTCCATAAGCACCAGTACTCCGGGCATGCGGTGACTGACATCAACCTGGACAACGTATGCAAGAAGGGAAACACGCTGCTCTGGGACCTGGTGCAGGATGAGGATGCGGTGAGGCCACAGACACATACACCCATACACACACATACTCACACACACAGTGGATAGATTGGAATTTGTTTTAGTCAGTGATGTGAGACACAATGTGATCATGATGCTGATGTTACCACCCCCCCACCACCCTGATCTACCCCGGCTGCTCTCACCCAAAGCAAACACACACACTTATCTACTGCGGTTTAATAGTCCAGGGGTGAGTTTCCCGAAGCCTTCTTAACGCTACGTCGTTCGTAAGCTCTGTGTTAAAAGATAGAACTAACGAACGACGTAGCGTTAAGAAGTGTTCGAGAAACTCATCCCAGGTGTCTCAGCTTGGGCCAGTCAGGAGTTCAGTAATGAAAGTGTGTCTGGTGCTTTGTTGGTCTTCCTCATTGGGGCTGTTTGCAGTTAGGAGGCCTTTCTCTACTCTGCTTGATTCTCTACTCTGCTTGGATTAATCTTGGGCCTCACGGTGCTCTCTCCACTGCCTCCCCAACGCTAGATCCACCTGTCTGAGGGCCTGATCAGCGAGGCGGAGAAGCTGCTCTGCTCCCTGGTGTGCTGGTTCACCGACCGACAGATCCGGATGCGCTTTATTGAGGGATGCCTCGACAACTTGGCCCACCACCGGTGAGCTTGGTCGCGGGACGGAAGCACCAGTACAGCAGTGTCAGGCATTAGTGCTGAATGCAGTCTGACCCCGCACCTGCTCTTCTTTGAAGGTCTGTGGTGGTATCTCTGCGTCTCCTACCCAAGCTCTTCGGAACCTTCCAGCAGTTTGGCAGCAGTTATGACACTCACTGGATAACCATGTAAGCTGCCCTTCAGTCAGAAATGGCCACGGTCTATATCGAACTTTGCGCCAGGTGTCATGTGGGACATCGTAGGCTCACGCTTTTCTGAGTGACAGATCGCCACATGCGTGCGCCCCACACGTCGAAGCTCTTTTAATACTATCAGGATAATGTAATTTTTTGCTAAGGTTAAACCAGAGGCAGTTCTGGCCTTTTTTATAAAGCCAATGCTAAGTATGCTATTTAAGGGTGGTTAATTATATCCTGTATTGGATCTTATTTGTAGGTTATCTCGTTATTGCTGTCTGTGTTTAAGGTTTTAGCTTCTCAGATTTTTATTACTTGTTTAATAATCATAAACTTTGTGTGCTCTAGCTATGGCACTAGCTGCTTACTGGGTGTGATTAATTCTCTTGAGCTTCCTTCCCATCTGCTGAAACCTGGTCTGCATCTCGCCCTTCTAGGTGGGCCGAGAAGGAGCTGCACATGATGAAGCTCTTCTTCGAGAACCTGCTGCACTACATCCAGGAAGTGCGGGAACGGCGTCACAAATTCGCCCTGTAAGTTCTCCCCTGGGTTCACGTGCCTGGGAGTTCTTCTTGGGGTCACCGCTCGCGCGATGGCGGGGCTGATTGTACGGCATGCAGTACTGCTACTGAGAAATCCGTCTGGCATGTTCTCCATCCGCAGGTATGGACACAGCGCCGAGGTCCAGGTGCGTCTGCAGTTCCTCACCTGTGTCTTCTCCACCCTGGGTTCACCTGACCACTTCAGTGAGTTTTGTTTTAACTAACTCATCAGTACTTAAAATAGTCACACATTGCTAATTCTGTTGCTTTCTTGTGAAGCCGTGGAACAAGATGGCAGAATGTTGACTTGTTAATCTCCTGCTTTTAGATGCCTGCTGTAGGCTTCTGTGCTGGGGGGGAGTGCTGCAGCGAACCTCTTTCAAGGTGTAAGGGCTGCAGGAATCGGGGAATATGGTGTAACCAGAGCTAGAGTGGGCCAGGTGTATTGATGGAGGAAATTGGTTTAGACCAAGTGACTGTAGACTCAAACCACAGGAGAGGAACCATTAAACCTTTCTTTGGGGAAAATGGACTTGAATATGAGTTGCTTTTGATAGAAGCTGCAGAAGCAGATGGTGTGATTGGTAGAAGCTGTGAATGAAGTCGAGGGTGTTTGTTGTTAACCTGGTAACCGTGAGCTGGAGTAGATGGACAGATCTCCTGCGTGCCTGAATTGGCCGAGTGTGTTTCGGAGGAGTCGGTCTGGGGGCCGGTCGGTTCCCAGGACACTGTGACTCGTCGGTGATTGTGGCTGATTGTTGCTGGCGTGACCCAAGCATGTAACCCAATGAGGTCCGGCCGAACACTGAGAAATTGTACTCACGAGTCTGAATGGGGAACCCGATCAGCACCCTGCTCCCAGCCTGGCCCTCGTTCGGCGTGGGGGGCCGGGCCTCGCCTTGCCTCGCCAGATGCTCTCTTTGCCTCTTTTGTAATCAGGCTTTTGGGCAGGTTTTCTCAGTGGGACTCGAGTTTCAGAGGAACGCCATGGCAACGCGCTGAGTCGGGGGTGTCGTCAGGCACCTCCACAGCGCTGCGAGCGGGGGGGGGGGGGGGGAAGAGAGACCACTGAATGGATCAGATTTTCTGAAAACGGTGTGGTGACATTTCACCCAGTAGGCATAAAACCTCACAGGGGTTTGCTGATTTAACCTTATTAAAGTAATAACCAAAGATTTCTACAAATCTCTCACCTGTCACTGGGTGCCGATGTCATGGGATGTTTCATGCATGCGGGCTGAAAATACTCGAAGCCATATTAAGGATGTATGCTGATATGTACAGAAGTGTTGATTCTATCCTAAGCCCTTTGTTCTGTTGCACTTCCCCGTCCATCCCTCTGTCGGCTACCAGGGCTGAGTCTGGAGCAGGTAGACATCCTTTGGCATTGCCTCGTGGAGGACTCGGAGTGCTACGACGACGCCTTGCATTGGTTCCTCAACCAGGTGCGCAGCAAAGACCAGCACGCGATGGGCATGGAGACCTACAAGCACCTGTTCCTGGAGAAGGTGAGCAGTCGCCCATCCGAGTCTTGGACGCCCGCTGGGGTCAGCTCATCACCCAGAACTGCATTTCTCTCCTTAGATGCCCCAGCTGAAGCCGGAGACCATCAGCATGACAGGCCTCAACCTCTTCCAGCACCTCTGCAACCTGGCACGTCTGGCCACAAGCGCTTACGACAGCGGCTCCAACTGCGAGGTCGGGCCTCGCCTGTATCTGCTCTGACTCCTAATGTAGCTCCTGGATCAGCTCTGTGTAGCTATCAACATGGCATACTTACATCTGTAGATTATCAGACCTTAGGCAGCGTGCTTGGTGTCCTTGTGAGACTCTTGTCCTCTGCTTTTCCCTCAGCTATGTGGTATGGACCAGCTGTGGGGTATTGCCCTGAGAGCCCAGTCCGCTGACATCAGCCGTGCGGCCATCCAGTACATCAACTCCTACTACATCAACGGTGGGTGATGCCTAACCCAGCTTCACCTGTTGTCCTTCGATTGTCTACTAGCTGAACGAGAGACCGCTCTTCTGTAGAGATGTTTATGGTTGAGTGACAGTCAGTGATCAGTGTACAGTGTAGGAAACTACCTTGGACTTTTTACTGATCTCATATTTACCCAAGGAACGTTGTGATCTTTCCCCCCATTGTCACTGAAAAAGAGAGAAGCTTTATTAGTGGTTACCTCATGCGACTTCTTCACGGCGGGCAATGTGAGGAAGCTGGCGAGATACTTCCTCCTCCTCACATATAGCACACTGACTGTAGGAAGTTAAACTGAGAAGAGAACTGCAGCACTGTTAATGTACTATGCCTCCACATAGAGGTGCATGTTACACGCATGCAGTGTCGTGTGGGCGGGGCCTTTACGCTTTCTCGTTTTTGCCGTCCAGGTAAAACCGGTCTGGAGAAGGAGCAGGAGTTCATCAGTAAGTGTATGGAGAGCCTTATGATGGCTTCAGGGAACCTTGAGAAGGACCCACACTCCAGCCTCACAATCATCGAGAGGGGGCTTCTCATGCTGAAGACTCATCTGGAGGCGTTCAGGCGTCGGTATGCCTGTGGGGGTTGGTGGGGGATGCCCCTATTGCCCCTGTTGTGCTTTTCACCTTTCTGCAGGTAGCTCTCAGTAGAAAATACTAGAGCAGTATTTCACAACCTGGTCCTCGGGGACCCTCAGACAGTCCTTCTTTTTTCTCCCTCCCAGCTCCCAACCAGACTGTCCATGTTTTTGCTCCCTCCCAGCTTCTAGGAGCAAAAACGTGAACTGTCTAAGGGTTCCTGGAAACTGGGTTAGGAAACATTGCACTAGATGATTAGGCACTAAGTCTTGATTTTATCAGTCAATAGAGTTTTGAGAGCTTTTTGCACAAATTTTGTGTTATTTTATGACTTTTTGGCACTTGAGGCAAAAGTTTATAAAAATCAATTTTCGCTTTCCTACAAACACCAAAATTTGTCAAAACCAATTAAGTGTAAAGAGGTCAAGGTACAGTGAGAAGAAGAGCACAGTCTGGTTACGGGGTTCATCTGTCAGTGATGCACTTGGATCTGGGTTTGGGAATCACTGTTGCAGAGGTCAGAACTCCAAGGGTTGATGGGTCAGAAGAATGCAACATGAATGTTTTAATCAAAATGCTTTATCCGAATTTGAGTGTCGAAAAATGGCAGGAAATTTTTTGCCTGCCTATGTTGTACCTATTCTGCTGTATAAGTGGTTTTTCGGTAAATGTAAACATTCCCAGCTGAACAAGCTGCTGTGAGTAATGGCTTCAGGGTCTGTGCAGGCCTGTGGCCTTTGCATGCCCCAAGCCAAATCCCAACGTGTCATTGGCTCACTTCGCCATGCAGGTGCCAAACCCCAGCGTCTTATTTGCTCGCAGGTTTGCCTATCATCTGCGGCAGTGGCAGATTGAGGGGACGGGCATCAGCAGCCACCTGAAGGCCCTGAGCGACAAGCAGTCTCTGCCACTGAGGATTGTGTGTCAGCCCGCCGGCCTCCCTGACAAGGTAGCGGTGTTTTAGAATCCACTACTGCGAACACTCGCCATTCATGAGTGACTGAAGGTTCACGTCTGTCTCCGTCTCTTGTTCCCTCTGTCTCCCCCTCCCAATCCCTGCGGACAGATGACAATCGAGATGTACCCCAGCGACCAGGTGGCGGACCTGCGGGCGGAGGTGACGCACTGGTACGAGAACCTGCAGAAGGAGCAGATGAACCAGCAGGCGCAGCTGCAGGAGTTTGGGCAGAGCAGCCGGCAAGGAGACTTCCCAGGTCAGAGAAGGGGGAGCGCCTTCCGCTCCCATGGGCACGCCGTGGATCCTGTGACCCGTCTATGCTGGGTTTGGCGGGGTGAATGGATTTGCTGAGCAGAAACGTGCAGTGATCTTCCCCCAGGGTGGGTTTCATGCAGCCATTATGGAGTCGCCTTTTTTAAGCTTTACTTCTTAGAGTTATGGCCTGAGGCCTAGCTGAGGGCCGATGGGTTCTCCGGGTTGTTCCTGATGCCCTTCACTGGCATCCCAGCGTCTTCCTGAAATGCCAAGACCTCCTCTGCTCTTTATGTGCCTTAAATCATACCTGTGCTGGGTGATATTAGGTAACTTTAGATTGGTGCCTTTCTTTATGTAGGGTGACCAGAAGAATGGGCAGGGCTGACCCTGCTAGCCCCCACCATGATGTTTCTGCCCTTGTTATATGTGATAAAGATGAGTCGTTTATCTGTGAGGAATAGGCTTGCAAAATTCTGTGAATTTTCTGATTAATTCCCATATATTCCGGTTAATTCCCCTGGAAAGTTTCCAACTTGGAATATTTCCAAAATTCCCCAGCTTAACTCCCCACGGAATGGAAAGTTTCTGGAATGTTTCCATAAATTTTCTGCCCCTTTGCAACCCAGCTGCCCCTAGTGGCTCTAAAGAGCTGCTAAATCAGCAATGTGTCGGGTTCTGCCGCAGGTGGCCTGATGGGGCCAGTCCGGATGATCTCCTCGGGTCACGAGCTGACCACAGACTACGACGAGAAAACGCTTCACGAGCTGGGCTTCAAAGACATGCAGGTAGCTTCCCGCGCATGCCATGTAGCTAGCTTCCCGCGCATGCCATGTAGCTAGCTTCCCGCGCATGCCATGTAGCATTTCATAGCGTGATACCGAGCCGATGGAGTTGTGCAGGCAGGAAGTCCGACGGCCTCGGGCGACATTGTCACTGCATGCAGTGAAATATGCGAAACACAAGGGTGAGCCCTACTACTTTATAGACAGGCCTGAAGTGTTTCCTGCCAGGGTTCGAGTGGGAATGAGCTGTGCTTTAGTAACACTAATAGTCAGTCTCTACCCCACCCTTTCCAAAACAATGTATCAAAAACCCTAGAATTTTAGGGAACTGTAATTAGTCTGGTCAGGTAACTGGAAATCTCTGCTCGGTCTTGCAGATGGTGTTCGTGTCGCTGGGCGCACCGCGGCGCGAGCGTAAAGGCGAGGGGGTGCAGCTGCCGGCCTCCTGTCTCCCGCCCCCCCAGAAGGAGAACATCCCCATGCTTCTTCTGCTCCAGGAGCCCCACCTCACCATGCTCTTCGACCTGCTGGAGATGCTGGCCTGCTTCAAGCCCCCCAGCACCGAGCGGGCCTTGGAGAGCGCCCAGGTGCGTCCGGACTCAGCCCCCCTGGGCCTCGTCACCGTGGTTACACTTAATTATGTCACCTCATGTTTGTGATGTTTACACATTAGTGACGAGACTTTGTTTATAATGAAGCCTACACTGGTGGCCAAAATTGTGGAAACACAGTTTATAGAGAGTACAACTCTATTCTCGTTACTTCAGTTCCTTAATTGTCCAGTGTATATTTGTAAACATTCTTTGATTGTTGATAAACATTCCTGCCTATATTCCTGTAGTAATTTTTAAAGAATGCTGCCAAAAATGCTTGGTGTTTTGGCTGCTGGTCTGCATTATTGTGGAGCCTAGAGCCTGTAAATGCTAACAACCAGAGTATTTAAGAAGCCCATGACTAGAGCCTCGTTTCCACCAACGCGGTGCCGGACTTTTTTCCAATCCGGCAGTGGTTCCATGCATTTCCACCACAAAAAATGTCCCTGGGCCAGAAAAAACAGTTCCAGCACAGCGCCACAGAAAAGCTGGGCTCAAAATGTGGCACCTTAATGTCAGCGAATGTGGAACGGGCTATGGCATCTAAATCTTCCGTATACCCTGAAAATTCCACCCATAACTGATATAGTTAGCCTAATAGCAACGGTGCTGGCAGTGAAACAACTTGCCAGATTATTAGCGCAGTAAGGTTTTTTTTTTTTATCCTGAAGAAAACGAAAGATCGATCTGCTGGCCATTTTTAATAATAAAGTGTAAATATGCCACAGGTTAATTAAATAAATGAAAATATTATGGTGTTTGCTGTATACTTCATGATTTCTTCACCACTCAAAGTTCAGCTTTTAGCATTACTGCACAATCCTTAAAAGGTCAGCAGTAAAACAGCAAGCGAGATTAAACTAACACATACATTCGTGGGAGCCTTTACCAAGACAAAATGGCTAAGAGATCATGAGGCGGACTGCAAAGTTTTTAATTTTTAGCAGACTCTTATTGCGCAATCCTTAAAAATTTAAAAAGATTAGCCTTTCCTTTTACTTTCACATCCACCTACATAACATTTCTGTTCGATTTCAAAAAAGAATGGGTGTGAACACAGGCTGGTTCTCAAAAGGCACCAAGTGAGAACCAGCACCAGCTCCGTGTTGGTGGAAACGAGGCATAGGTGGATTAAACAGCTGTGCTACGCTTTGAAAGCTAATGGCTCTGAGGTGTTGGATTTTCCACCGTGGCTGACATTTTGTAATGGTTTGGGTCAAAGTCGCTGTCTCTGACCCGCCTCCATGTGCATGCAGGGCGCCCGCTGCGAGGAGCTGCACCTCCACGCGGAGAACCTGTCCCGGCGCGTGTGGGAGCTCCTCATGCTGCTGCCCACCTGCCCCAACATGCTGCTGGCCTTCCAGAACATCTCAGAGGAGACGGTCAGTCCTTCCATCCATTCCCATCCCTCTGCGGTGTCACCTGGCCCTGTCGTCATGGTAACTGTTCACTGCATGTCCATTAAAAGTTTTCCCCCTAAATTGGTACACCAGTAAATTTTTGAGAACCTTTCCCAGAGATTCTTCCGCACAGTCTCTCCTGGGACTCAGTCTGACATTTAGATTCTGGATCTGGCTTTAAAATCGGCTTTAAGTGCCCCAGTGCTCCCCGCTAAAGCTGCTCTCGAATCACTTCCTTCAGGGGGCTGAGGGTCTCTGCTGGAAGGATCTGCTGAGGATTAAGAGCCCCCACAAGCTGCTGTACGCGCTGGAGATCATCGAGGCTCTGGGGAAGCCCAACCGGCGTATCCGTAGGGAGTCCACGGTAACGCGGCTTCTACAGGCTTGTCGCTGCCATCGCTGGCAGACTCATGGCAACATCCGCATTTTATAGGGAGTCGGCACTGTCTGCAGGCTGGAGAGTCAGTCGCTTTGAAGGACACTGGAGCTGTATAAATTCTACGGGCAGCACGCCGTTAATTTTAAACCGTCGTTAAGTGAAAGCCAAGCGGGATGGCCTCATTTCAGGCCCTGGCCTGGCTGTTGTAAATCTCAAACTCAGTTGACGGCCAGGGCAGTAAATCACGGTGGGGAGGAAACCCTGCTCTTCATGTTTCCTCTTCAGACGCCCGTGTCTTTGTGCTCTTTAAACTGCAGGGCAGCTACAGCGACCTGTACCCCGACTCGGACGACTCCAGCGAAGACCAGATAGAGAACAGCAAGAACTCCTGGAGCTGCAAGGTATGGCATCTTTGGTCCGAAATTTAAAAAAAAAACTGTGCTGTGTCGTGGGGGGGGGGGGGGGGGGGGGGGGGGGGGGGGGGGGGGGGGGGGGGGGGGGGGGGGGGGGGGGGGGGGGG
>JAODKC010000110.1:541467-553765 GCA_026777985.1 Mormyrops attenuatus
GAGCTATTAGTTAAGTTCTCCCCAAACAAGCTTGATGGGCCAAATGGCCTCCTCTCGTTTGTAAATTTCTTATGTTCCTATGAATGCAGCTTCTCTGCTGAGTTACCATGATACTCCGACGATTCGGAAATAATGGTGAATTCCATCAATATTTCAGTAGGTACAGATGGGGATGTACAGATGTGAAGAATCTGTCCATATCAGAACTGCTTTACCTGTAGAGGACCGTGAAGGTTCCCCTTTGTCCCGGGCCAGAGCAGTGAGGTTGAACGTTGTGTCCTCAGTAACATCTCGCACATTGGAGGTCAGGGTGATCACTCCAGTCTCGCTGTCCAATAGCAGGAAAGGGCTTTCCGAAGAGAAGCTAGGAACCCAAGGTTGCAAAACGAACGTCACGATTCTGACATCACAATGCATCCCAAGACTATAACTTCACATCTACACCCTTGTGCAAATTAATTGAAACAAGCTGTCACACAGACATGCATGCAGTGGCCTGAGACCTGGTGGTCTTGTATCAATCCACAAGGTGCTAAGTTCAGACCTAAGGTGAGAAGTATGGATTAATGTGACTATGATGTACGACTCAACTGTGGTCAGTCTGCCTGCATAGACACAACAACTTGTTTCAATTAATTTGCACAAGGATGTATGTTTATGACGTTGTTGGAGTATTCATGCTAAAGGCTCGTTATTTGTGAAGCACCTATAGGAGATGAGTGAGTTGTTGCCAATGTCCTTGTCTGTGGCTGACAAGGTCAATACAGTGTCTCCTTCCTTAGCGTCCTTCACCAGGATTCTTATAAGATATGTTTCCTGGCTGAACTCTGGGTCATTGTCATTCTCATCCAAGATGCTAAGTGTGATACCAGTGACATTCTGAAGGGGAAAGAGGAACCATTCTGTAAGTACTACAGGCAATGCAGGCAACACGCCCCCACAGTAACCCAGCTGACCAAAGAGCAAGTGATAAAACCTTCACACAGGAATTTTTATTCTTCTTGATGCCATAGCTTGTCATGAGAAAACAAAAGGTTTATTGTAGTTACACAACGTTTACCAGGGATGGCTGCTATAAACAGAAGCCAAAACAGTGATACCGTAATAAATCGCGTATCGCCATTGTGGATCATTCCAGAAGGAGCCCATTCCTGATGCTTTCCAGAATTCAACTACTGCTTTAGCGTTTCAGAGTCTATGACAGGGCCTCTTACCTTCCTCGCCGGTATCCCGTTATCAGAGGCAACTATCACAAGCTCGTAGACGTCCTTCGTTTCCCGATCCAGGGGGGACACCACAAGGAGAGTCCCGTCCTTCAAAGTGTCAAGAGGCTCCAACTTAGTTAATGAAACCTGTTCAGTCTGATATTATTCTGATATTATATTGTTCTCTGCCAACTCTGAGAAGACTTTTATATAACGTTAGCTAAAGTTCTGGGAACATTCCCTGTTAGCTGGGAAGGCTGTTTTTAGATAAATAAAATGTACTTAGTTACTTACCTACTTACCTCCTTACAATAAGAAATCTCAAAGCAGACGTGCAATAATGAAGTAGTTCAGAGCTCAGGGCCAAGCTGATCTCACCTCTCTGATCTCGAACAACTGGTTAGCATCAGATGAGAATATGGACAAGGTGACCCTGCCGTTGTCGCCTCCATCGGCGTCGGTGGTGCCGATGTGGCACACCTCCTTGGGGGACTCAGGTGAGTACTCCTCCTCAGGAACCTGAACGAGTCCCGGGTGGGGGGAGAACTGCGGGTCGTTGTCATTGACGTCCAAGACGGTGATATTGAGTTGAGCTGTGGCACTCAGTCCTTCAACAGGAAAGTCCACTGCCACCACCTTAGTATGCACAAAATGCAAAGTTAAAGCTTACCCATGTAGCCTTCATGCTACCGATGAAGTATATACCAAAGGCTATTCTATGCTTTAACTACCTTTTAAGGAATCAAAAGCAATAATTTACCTGTAAGATATAATGATCACACTCTTCTCTATCTAAGGTCGCATTGCTGTTGAGAAACACGGTGCCTTGCTTGTTTATGCTGAAAACTTCACTTTTTAGAACAAAGTGACCATCTGAAAATCCAGCCTGAAAACAGCAATATCAGACAATATTCAATCAATAATGATCAGAGTGAATGAGCACTTAAAAATACTTAGAATTGTTTTGAATCAGAATAATTACATTTTTGAAATTATTGAATGTTGTTTTGAGACATTTGCTGTGAGCAATTAAAGCCTTACACAGCTGCTTAATGTTGGTCATTTAGAATGCGAAACGGTAAACTTAATATAAAGCTCAAACCCTCTTCCTGACCTCGTCTTTATCTGTGACATCCAGCGTGACAAAGGCAGCTCCACTGGGCAGGTTCTCATAAACAGCGACGTCGTACTTCTCCTTCCCGAACTCGGGTGCGTTATCGTTTACATCCTGTACCCGGACCAAAATGGAGCACGTTCCGTTGAGTCTCGGCGTCCCGCTGTCTGAGGCCTCCACCAGCAGGACGTACTCTTTGACCATCTCGAAATCCAGAGGTTGGTCAAGCTGCAGATCCCCAGAATCGGGGTCCAGGGTGAAGACAGGCAAATCAGAGGAAGGACTCTGCTGGGCAATGCGGAAGCTGATTATGGCGTTGGGACCCTCGTCCGGGTCCACAGCAGCCAGCCTGAGGACGATGGTGCCCACAGTGGCATTCTCTGGCAATGCCACCTGGTACTCTGTCAACAGAAACTGGGGGGGGTTGTCATTCACGTCCGCCACCGTGAGGAGTATGGTGCCTGTAGCAGACTGGGCAGGCTGGCCTTGGTCTCGGGCGACAACCTCCATCCGGATTTCAGCCAAAGTCTCTCTGTCAAGCTCACTGGCCAGAAAGACTTCGCCAGACTGGGAATCGATCCAGAACTTCCCTTCTCCTCCTTGTAGTGAGTAGGAGAGCTTTCCGTTGAAGCCCTCATCACTATCTCTGGCGGCCATCTCCATCACACTGGTGCCAATCTCAGTGTCCTCAGCTACCGTGACATTGGTGGAATTGGGTGTAAATACCGGGGGGTTGTCGTTGATGTCGGCCACTTCCACGAGCACAGTGGCTTGGTCGTGACTCGTGCCGTCCGACAGGGACACAGACACTGTGTAGTTCTTCTCGCTCTCATAGTCCAGTTTCTTCAAGGTTGAAAAATGGCCCTCTGAATCGATGGAGAATTTGTCTCCGTGTGTCATGACCTGCAGGTCCACTATATTTATGGATGATACTGACAGGAAGGTCACCTGAAAATAAAAAGTTAAGGATGAAAATAAAAAAAAAACATTATATCATACAGCAGAGTTCCCCAATTCCTGTCCTGCTGGGCCAGTCTAAAACACAATCTGCAGATTCAAGTAAGTCTCAGTTGATACAATATATTGGTCAGCCCCCAACACCCTCTTCTATGTCTGTTTTATATGCTATTTTAATAAAAAGCTTTCAAAATTTCTGACCTACCTACTGGTCTCTAATGTAAAAATTTTTGTTTCCTTCTTGTAATTAAAAGAACTATGAAGCATGAACTTTATTGTCATATGACCAAAGTACAACAAATTTCTTACTTGTGCACTTCCTGACAGTAAGCAAAGCAGATAGCAATAAATAAAAATAAATATCACCACTGTCGACAAACACTTTGCATGTTCGATAGGTGGACTGGAGGTAGAATCCTCCTGGAATGAAGTATATGTGGCTCTGTAAGTTAGGACTCTGTGTCTATAATCAGAAGGCAATTGGTTCAAATCCTGTCGTTAGAGTGATTCACCATTGGCCCACTGAGCCAAGGTCTTTAAGCCGTATTTACCCATATTGTTGACTGCCTGACCCTCTCATTGGTACTTTGTTTTGGACAAAAGCATCTCTCAAATAAATTCCGTTGAAGAGCTTAATCACCTGCAGGTAAAACTGCCTGTGAATCTTATTCTGGTCGCTTCATCCAGATGAGAGTCAGAATTAACCAGAATGAACCAGAAATCTGTCATCACATGTTGGACAAGGCCTTGCATTAAGAATGTAGTGAAAGTAGCTGTGACTGTAAATGTAAGATGCAACCCTGAACCTTTAAGTTCAGGTGTCTCACCTTCAAGATCTCAACTGGTGGTTCCATTTCCTCCTGCACGTGACCCTTGTAGGTGGAGCTGAGGAACTGAGGTTTGGTGTCACCAGGTGCCAGGATGTTTACCAGCAGCGATGAAGCACGCGGTGGCGCTCCCTCTGCAAGTCAAGGACACTTTTCAGAAACGCATTTTAGCAGCATTTTAACACTTGACGTTAATAATACGAGGCCAGCTGTTCGCGGATCACGTTGTAGCAGAAACGCCCCCAAACCCTCAGTGCAGCAGCTCACCGTCTGTTGCTGTCACAAACAGGGAGAACCTGAGCACCTCATTCTCCCTGAAAGGGATCTCTTTGCTTAACGAGATGTCCCCTGTGTCTTCGTTAATGTTAAAGTAGCCGTCCTGGTTTCCTCCTACTATGCCGTATTTTACTCGCCCATTTGGGCCCTCATCTGGATCTTCAGCTGTAACCTGTAAGTAACACATGGTGACATGAGAAGGCCTCCTATTCTGGCCAGCAGGGGCACTATGGGGGGGGAGGAGTTCGGATGGGGCCCTAAAACACCGACAGGGGGCCTAAAAAAAATTTGGAGCATAATCGGATTGGTCTGGGTTTGGGGCCCAATATCTTTAGAGGCACCCCTGCTGGCCAGAGTCAGTTTTTCTCAGCTAAAAAAAACACACATTTACGAAAGTTAAAGATTTTCAAATCTGACTATAATAACAATAAAAAACAACCGAGTGCCAGATTTTAAGAAACTATGAATGTGAATATGATTAGTATTATGATTTCGTAAACTGGATATTTTATACAATTCTTTAGGCTTCTCATAGAGATATTTTGTGGTCCTATTCTCTCACTGACCTGAACAAACCACCTACTCCCCTATTTTACCCAACAAAAAAATTTATTCCTCATGCAGGCAGAATGGCCTTGGAGAAAACACTCTCAATGCATACCTTAGTGACCCATATGCCCACTGTTTGATTGTTGAAAACTTTTCCTTCATACACAGAGTTGTTCGACTGGGGACTGTTATCATTTTCATCCAAAAGAGTTACGTTGACGTCGGCCGAAACAGCATGGAAGGGAGGCTGGTTTTCTTGAGCTTTAATCTTAGGAAAGCAGAAGAAATGAGACAACCTGGTAAAAACCTACAACACACACATTTGTGACGCTGTAGACTCTGATTACATGACGGAGCCACTAGATACAGGGAATATGGGACATATTTAATGTTAATTCTGTTAATTCACATTTTCTCTAGTAAAGTGTTCCTGGTGTCAGATGTGCCGCAAAGGAGGGAAAGTCATTCAGAAAATAACTGGATTGGTCTGAATTGGGGGCCCAGTGGGGGTTCAGATTCCTTAGCAGCACCCCTGCTGTTCAGAACCTATGAGTTACAATGTAAAATCGTGATTTAGCACGACAGATAAACAGGCATTGGACCCTTGTCCAGATGTGTCACTTTTGGCTGAAACATAAATAAATCAGGTTATTCTTACCTGAAAAGTAAAACTGGGGATTGTTTCTCTGTCTAGAACAGTGTAATCCTTGACCATCAGGGTGCCGTCGGAAGAGAACGAGAAAGGGACGGTCTCCGGAAGAACTTCAAGTGTTCCGTTAAACCCTCCCTAAAAGCCAAATAAAAAATTCACAGCATCACACTCTCAAGAATAACCCCGGAAAAACCCTCACCCATGTACAGTGCAGCGGGAATCTCTTATAACGTACTTTGTCTTTGTCTCTGATTATTGGCCTGAAGAGGATGATGCCATTTGGGGAATTTTCGAGAATACTGTTGAAGTAACTGCGTTTGTCGAACTCAGGCCAGTTGTCGTCGACGTCTTCAATGTTTAAAGAAACTGCAGCATTTGCCGATTTCAGACTATCGGACACTTGAGCGGCCTGATGCACACAGTGAAAGATGGATGATAAATACAGTGCCAATCAAAAGTCTGGACATGCCAAGCCCCCTAAAAAGGAGAGCGATAGTGTCATGTCACGTGACCTGACCACCTAACCTAAACACAGCAGAGATGTATGGTTAGGAGGTTTTGGAGTTTGATAAGAGAGTGAAGGAAAAGCGGCCAATGAGTGCTCAGCATATGTGGGACCTCCTTCAGGACAGCTGGAAAAGCATCTCAGGAGGTCACCTCATGGAACTGGTGTAGAGGAGACTGTAGGGTCAGCCAGTCCCTGGAACAATTGGGGTTAAGGGCCTCGCTCAAGGGCCCAGTGGTGGAATCACTCTGCCGACCACAGGATTTGAAACAGCAACCTCCTGAGACCCAACCCACAATAGATTATAATTTTTTTTGTTTAATACTTTTTTGAGTAATGTTTTCAGTGCATAATTCCATATATGTTATTTTATAGTTTTGATGTCTTTATAATTATTAAAATGTAGAGAATAGTACAAATAAGCTTTTGACTGGTACTGTAAATAGAGAGAAGTAATTCTATTAATTCATCATCCTTATTTAATCTTTAATCTACAGCAATTTAATTTAGGATCAGGTAGCAGAGTCAGCCAGGGCCCCTGGAGCAAATGGCTGTAAGTGCCTTGCTCATTGGCTAACAATGACATAATTACACTGACAGCCATAGGATTGGAACCCATGACCTTCTAGGCATGGGACTTGAACCCACGACCTAGCAGACACTGGCACTGATCCTAACCCCACTGAGGGTCCCACCATCTACATGCCATTTATTGAAGTTAATACAATGTGAACAGTCTTGGCTGGAAGGTGTGTAAACATTATCGCAACCCATTGACATCCAGGTTAAATACAGAAATATGCCCAAAACAAGTTACCATACCTGGATGCTCAAAGTGATGGAGCTGATCTCCTCTCTGTCTAGCGATGTTACTACGGTGATGACACCAGTATCTTCATCAATGCTGAAGTAAGACTGATACTTATCTGGAGAAACTGCAATTGACAAAACAATCATAGAAGAAAAACAAGAACAACAGGCTCATACATAGATGTACATCTCTCAGGGTGGTCTATGCAGAGGTGGGTACTTCAGGTACGTAAAAGTCCAGGCCAAGGTTTTGTTTCAACCAATCAGTTGCGTATAAGAAGTATAAGCAGTGCCGCCCCTCCCTACATTCAGAACACGCGCTGTGTGTAGGGCCCCATGATCCATGGGGGGCCCCATTTTCCGCAAGGGGATGCATTCTCTGCAAATGCGCAAAGGATGCGCATCACTGCCGTGAGGCGCGAGTAGAGCACCAAGTCAGCCCAAGGCAGGAGAGAAAAAAAAGAGATGAGTAATCTGACACCGCAAAGTTGTAAACCTAAATCGCATTTTGTGATAGTCATTTTACATTTACTGCATTTAGCAGACGCTCTTTTCCAGAGCGACTTACACCAAGTGCTTAGTAGTCTATGACTGTTCTTCAATTGATAAGCTAGACGTAAAATCAACAGCTGTCAAGATCAATTTACCGCTAAGAGCGCTGTATAAAAGTTGTTAGGAAAGAGTGCACAGGAAGAGGAAAAGATTGTTAGTGGATTTTTTTTTAACTCTTTTTTTTTGTCATGGAGGGGGGCTCAAAATAAAATTCTGCTTAGGGCCCCAATTTGACCAAGGCTGGCACTGAGTATAAGTGAGTATATATGAGTATAAGTACTCAACTGGTTGATATGAACAAAATCTTGGTCTTGATTTGTACTTTCTGGACATGAACTCTCCACCTCTGGGTCTATGATTATCTACCTAATTAAGTATTCCTGTATTTTAATACGAACTATGAAACTGCTGGCTGCATTTAACTATGATACGTTAAACCACAATCATCTTATATAGAAAATAAACATAATTATACAGAAATTTTACAGAGATCATCTAGTGTAATGTGTATGACAAGACTGATAGCACAGTTAGTGTTAGGAGATAAAGCTGATCCTAACAGAATAAAGAGTTCATTCATGCAGGCATCTTAGCGGAATACCTTGGTTAATGCTGTAGGTCACAGGCTCATTAATGCCGGTGTCTCCATCTTTGGCGAGGATGGCTTCGGGGAGGATATCTCTGAACATCCCTATCTTAAACAGAACATAAAATGTCAGCAGGACAAAAATAAACAGCAAAAATGAAAGAAAGCTCTGTGCTGGGTGTGTCTCCATTTGGATGATCCCCAGGATCTCACTTGGTTTTCCTGTATGGTTGCATGATAAAGGCTGTGTTGAAAGTATGGACTGGTGTTGTCAAAGTCCTCGACTGTAAAAAACACTTCAGTAGTGTCTGTGAATCCCCCTGGATCCTACAAAAAAATGACATCAGATGAGAGACAGACAGATAGACAAGCAGGCAGGCAGACAGACAAACAGACAGACAGGTAAACAGACAGACAGGCAGGCAGGTAGACAGACAGACAGACAGACAGACAAACAGGCAGGCAGACAGACAGACAGACAGACAGACGGGCAGGCAGAGGTGCTACATACCCGAGCTTCCACCGTGAAGTTGTAGCTGTTGGCTAAGTTGTAGTTTAGGGCACTCATCAGAACGATATTCCCATCACTTTGAATCATAAATTTGTCTGGTACTGGGTCCTTTTGAGGTGGAAGAAAATAAGTTACCATTTCATCAAACATATCTGCTATACACAATCCAAAAAAACATTACACTCAGTTATCTCATTTTATTCCTTACATAATAATCATATACATTACAGGTTATCACTAACAGTTTTGCCTTATTTTTTACTGGATTTATGACGACTATAAAACTTCACATTAAACATTTCAATCAAGGCAAGGTTAATATTTGCATATTTATTTTTATGGATATTAATATATTAACTGGCATTAAATACTTTAATTGGAATGATTTCCCTGGCATTTCATAGTCACAAACACATTCCATTAATGTCTGTATAATTATATAGCCTATTAGATATAACTTTATATTTTTAAAAACAAGATTTTACCAGTATGGAATATGTTACTCTGTTGTTTACTGTGCTAACATCTGCATCCACCGCTTCAACCTTCTCTACCAGTGAGCCAACAGGGAGAGCCTAATGAGGAGAAGATTAGATAACTTAGGAAGGAACAGGACAGAGACATAATCTATACCAGTGTGTCTCAACCCCGTTCCTTGGGGACCCCCAGACGGTCCACGTTTTTGCTCCCTTCCAGTGCTCTGGATTTGAGAAACACTGATCTATACCACAACATCAGGGGCATAGCTAGACATTCTGTGTACTCTGCCAAAATGTCACCTTTTCGTGATATCCCAGCTAACAATTCTTTGTTCCAGGAACTTTCGCTGAACATTATAATTAAGGTAGGCCTAAGGCAAGTTCTAAATGTCCATTCCTGATATTCCCAGAACATTATTCCACTACTACTACAACTACTACAGCTAAGAGTTACAATATAGAAAAAACAAACAGCCTGGATGGGTAGCAGGTAGCATTGCGGCTTTAACTCTGAAGTTGTGGGTTCAAGGCTGGTTGGTACCAAAGTACTAGGCCTATTATAAAATGGTGTTTTATTATAAAACAATATTTATTGCATTAATTGCATTAAATGGATGTTAATAATGTTATTGTGCTGACATTGATAGAACCTTTGTTAAAATGTAACAATGGACATAACCTTCCTTTAACATTACAGCAAGAACATTCTCTTCAGAAGATCTTTATATAACATTAGCTAAAGTTCTGGGAACATTCCCTGTCAGCTGGGATGGGACGATCCCTCAGTACACGCGACGGGGGGCGGCGAATTTCTCATTTGCATATTCAGGGGCCCCTGTCATGTGCCGGGCCCCCTGAATCTCCCGTGATCAGGAGGATCGACAAGCCGATGGCCATTTAACATCGCCTTTATTAAAAAGAAAAAAAAGCTACATCGAGAATGTTTACTGGACGCGACTATACCTCAGATATTGTTTTCCGGTATTCATTCTGCTTAAAAACGGGCGGATTGTCATTGATGTCATTTATTTTCAGTGTCCTTCTGTTATGAACCTGAACAAAGAAACAGATGCGGGTGACGTTAAGTAATAAATAAGGCTTACCTGAACATCTCAGACGTGTAATTATACCGTACTTACCCTTGTGCTCACACATTGCACTGAGTAGTAAAGCTCACCATTTGTCTAAAGAGAGTGCAACATAAAAAGTATGAGACTACGATCTAAAATTAAATATCGCAGATATACTTACATAAAATGTAAAGTTATTCAGGCAGGAGCATAGAACTTAAAATATAAGGAGCTTATATAAATAAGCTTTACGTCCTACTCTGAATTTGGTTTTTAGAGAATAAATTTAAACTTTTGCGGGAAGATACAAGTATAAATATTTAATGTTTCATTGTTGTTGTTTGTTACCAATTGAACTTACACCAATCAGGGCGTCAGCATCCAGTGAGGTTTTAGTTTGCACTATCGCGAACGTATCTCCAAGTGTGAAATTCAGCTCCAGGTAATGCAAGTGGTCCTCAAATGAAAAATTTGCGAGCACCACACTCTCGCCTGGATCGATACCAGTCAATTTCTCCACAGCCCCTGTCAAAGCATTAGTAATGGTAAAACTACACTTGGACGTCTCAGTCCCTTTGGGGGCTCAAATCGTGTAAAACAGCTTTGATGGTGATGATCCCGTTATAATCTCAAACGTTCACATGACATTATAAGTCTAACATTTAAAATTTATAAAGCATATGAGCATCTGTATGTCTATAACTTAGCCTAGGTCTAAGAACGTCAAGAGTTTCCATGTGTGTGAATGTGTGTATAGATAATGTTAAAAAGATTTACCAGTATATCCTTCACCCACTGCAGGTAATGTGTCAAAACTGTCAGATTTACAGTTTATTGATGATGTTCCTGGAGAAATAATTATAACATAAATGAAAATTAAACAATGTACATATCCTCTGATGACATTCACAAAGAGGCAATGAAATCATGGCCTGAATTGGCACCTATGAGAACCTTACAAATACAAAACAGCAACTGTGTTTGGTTGGCAGTTTCAGAGAAAACGGTTAAAAGGTATTTTTAGAATTACATATAGATGCACAGTTACTCATCAGTACAAGATTTCATCTTACAGTGTACCAAAATTCTAGGATTCTTCAATTTAAGTTGACGCTTCAGATTAGTGTATCTCTGTCGAAGCACTATCTCTTGCCATTTTTTTTGACAAATACTTGGCATACATCAATAAAGTGAATAGATGTTATTGAGTGAAGAATACAGATCTGATAACGTTTGACTTAAAAACTGATCCCATATTTCACATTCACCAAAAAAGAAGAACCGGTCCGCTCACCAATGGGGTTCCCTCTGACATTGTGTGAGAAAAAGCAGCACACGAAGATGAAGGCTGAGAATAAAATGACGTTCCCCATGTCAAAAAACGTCCAGCTCTGGTGGGGTGAGAAGGCTCCCAGTCCCCAGCGTTCACTGAATAGCTGGCATCCTGAGATTATGAGCTTAAAGCTCTGAGGGATCTGATCCTCTAAACAGGCCACACCTTCCTTATAACATTTTTATTGCCAGCTATATTCAGATAATAAACAGGTTCAAAGTACACATGCACAATCACAGCTGTCTGCAAATATAGTGCATCGTTTCTCATAGGCCCCACAGACATTACCATTATTAAATCTATAAACGCGTCAATAAACTAAAATTCTTTTCCATTTGTTCACTTAGTTTAATGCACGCAGTTAATTATATTGTTTAACATACATTCCAGATTCAAGCAAATCATACAATAAAATCTTACTGACATAAGAGCTGTCATTATAATTGGTTTAGCAACCCTGAGGCGTGACGGTGCAAAGATCAATAGATACAGCACACATGCTGTCGTCGTGCCAGAATTATTTACAAAGTGCAAACAAACAAACAAACTAGAAACTGATCGTACTAAAAATGAACCAGAAATGAGTTATGTGTAACATAATTTTATTTATAATAAAAACATACCAGGAAATGAGCAAGAGGCATGTTACAAGAGCAAAAATATTTCCCCGAAAAGAAATAAATAATTTGTGATAAAAATGGACATTCAGACATAATGCGTATGATGAAGCAGACATATGAAACTTGTCGGTTTTTCATGGAAGCACGTGGAGTCCGCTCTCAGTCCAAAGGTATGCCGGTGTTCTATCAAATTTTCCTACCTTGTCAGAATTTCCTACCGCAGCATATATTTATAGCGATATCTATCGGTTT
>JAODKC010000110.1:561197-607164 GCA_026777985.1 Mormyrops attenuatus
CCCCAAACCCGGTGCCGTTTGGAATGTGTGGTTGCCCTGGGCCCCCCCCCCCCGGTTTTTTTGTTTTCATGCCCCATCGGTTGGCCTGGTTGCCCCCCGCTTCCCCGCCCCCCCCCCCCCCCGTCTGTGCTGGGCTGACATGTCCTCCGTACACTTTACGTGAGCAACACTTAGCAAAATGAAATTCACAGCATGTCCGGCAGCCTCGGCGCATATAATGGCATTGGTCAGTCGTTACTTTATTGCGGTGCAGAATATTGCGATCAGTTGCGATTCTTCTCGGTGGGTGCTTCTGGTACGATACCCAACAGCCTGAAGAAACTGGTTTCTTTTGAAAAACACCTTTGTTTTTTCTACAGTAAAGCAAAGTGGCTTTCGAAAGAAAACACTCATGATAAGCTGTGTGTATAGTAAAAGGAAAACTCCACCTTAAATGCCTAAACTCTGCTGTTCAGCGTAAGCGAGTGAGACGTATGCTGTGGTTAGTGTTTCACAGCTAAGCTGCAGCATTTTCTTGTAAAGTCTTCCTTTGTACAACATAACAAAACATACTCCATGTTTGTGATGCAATACTTCCTGTCATTGTCGCTGACGAGATTTCTACATAACTGTTCAGTCAGATTCAGATCAGGTTCTGATAGACAGTAACCTCATAGTTGTTGTTGTTGTAACAGCATTTGTTGTTTATGGCCCTGCTAGATGCTCTTGCAGGATTACTAATAGGATTGTTTTCCACATCATAGAAAAGAAAACAAGCCCTTCATTCAAATATGATTACTGATGGACATGTAGTCGTTTAATTTTTGGGCTTAATTGATGTTTTTTTGTTTTGTCAAACATTAAATCACAGCTTGGAATGCAGTGCATACAACATGAGCTCAGTGTTCAAGAGCCACATGTTAAAATGTTTAAAACGCAGAGGCCTGTACAATCTGTATGGTCTTTGGGTAATATCAGTAATTTTGTCGTCCCCGAGGTTCTCGGAAGGGGGGGGTAGGGGATCAGTGTGATTTCTTCTCATAGATTAGCGAGAGGGCCTGTTTTCTCACCCGTTTCCATCGAAGGTTCTGTATGCCGCTGCACACATGGGCTGGTCGAGAAGCGTGGGTGAATCCCAGGTCAGTGGCAGCTAAGAGTCTGGTTTCCTGTGAACACGCGCAGGGCTCTGGGCTGGGCTGGGCTGGGCCGGATCAGGGCGGGGCAACTTTGACAGAAGTACAGCTCATGCAGCCCCGTGGAACCACATCCTCGCATCGCGCCGCCATGTTTCCAGGAACGCGCCGCTGAGCCGCCTCATGTGTTCTGTTCCATTTCCCCTTCCTCCACGTTTCTGCTCTGAAGTCGGTGTTCACCAGAATGGCTGTGGCCAAGGCGCTGGAGAGGATTTCAGAAGAGAGCTTTCGCAGGTGAACCATCAAACTGCTCCACCCTCTTTCGCAGGGTCTCCTGAATCCCCCCCCCCCAACTACTTATGCCTGACCCCACATGTTGGCTGGAGAAGTGCCACTGTCACATGAAAAGGTGTTGTCTTTGATGTAAGGGGGGGCGGGGTCGTTTGGTGACAACCCTTCTTCTGCATGGCCTAGGCTCTGGCCTGCATTTAACTGTTCCCTTCAAATGCTTTCTTGGTTTGTTCTACACAAACAGAAAGTTCTCCTGCCCACCCTGGCCACCTGTCAGCAAGTGCACTGTGCAGGAAGTTCAGTGTCTCCACGCGCCCGTCTTCGTGGCTGGTGAGTGTTCCCCGGTCAGCCCTGCCCCCTCCATGCTATCCCACCTCGCCATAACCCAATCAGATGACATCTTACGATCATTCAGTGCTTGGTCCCTTAGGACATCGATTCCATTATATAGGGGTGTTACTGGGGTCAGATAACCAGAGAAATATGTTGGCAGTTTTTGGTAGGGGTGGGAAATAAATGTGTAAGGTTGAAAACACAAGTAGGGTTTACTAATGGAATTAACACCAGTTTTAAATGAATGGCTAAGGATTACTGAGCTCAGTGGATGCACACATTATATATACAGCCGAGAGCTTAACGAAATCTGTGTGAAGTATGAAAGTCATCAACGTGCCCCCACTCGCTACCTTGTTCTGTCAACAGGGAGATACAACAAATTCTCCCGGACGCTGCCGCAGACCCCCTGGGTGATTGATGGCGAGAGGCGGATGGAGTCCTCCGTGGAGGAGCTGATCACCACTCCACTGATCGCCTCCTTCCAGGCCGAGGGTGAGCCTCTGCTTTGGGATGTTAATCAGCCTGTCAGCACCGCAGACCTGCACCCTGTGGACTCTTAGAGCTTCTGAGCATCCTCTCCTGTTTCCCCAGGATTCAACTTCTCTTCGTCGGGCAGGGAAGACGTTGATGTCCGGACCCTGGGAAACGGTAACCATTTCTGGGACGTGCCATTGAGAACTAAAGTTAGAACTTGTTTGGTTTCCAAAGGAAGATGGCAGCGACTACTAGTCATGCTCGCCTTTAGCAAACTAGAATCACTGCACTTGCAAATCCTGTGTCATGCAGCTGATTTGTAGTAGTAAGACCCCCTTGGAGCCTTATTGTGAGGGGGGGGGGGGCATAATCATCTGCCCCTGTTTCCCGTCACAGCCGGCAACATATTTGGAACAAGTGAGCAATTTAAAGAGGAATGCTTGCAGCTGTTTTCGCTCTAACAGCCGCGCGTCGATGTCCCCTCTCACGTTCTCCAGGACGGCCCTTCGCTGTGGAGCTGCTGAACCCGCGTAGAGCCCGCTTCAGTCCAGCAGAGGTCCGAAAGATACAGGAGGTACCCTACTCTTGCCACCTCCTGAATCATTATTATTAAACCCGAACTCCCTTTCTCAAAATTGACTAAATTTCTAATACCTTACCAGGCTATCAACAAGTCCTCTGACAAAATCAGGGTGCGAGATTTGCAGATCGTTACAAGGTAGGTGATGCCCAATCATGATGCTGTCATCATTTTCACAAGGCTGCAGCCTTTTAAACAGATGTTTTCAGTCACTCCCTTACACTTACAGCCACGCCGAGTGAAACTGGTTTCCTTCATAAATGACCCACCAACCTGGTGGGTCATGGTATTCTTCCTCAGCCTCGTCTCCACCTGTCTTTCACATTTATGATGTCAGAGGACCTGTATCCTTGTCCCAATTGCCAGGAACGCCCCAGCATGGCTATCACATTATCCAGCACTACCACCCAGCCCGTCCTGGGTCTTACCAGATTGAGCACATTCTCCCAGTGAAATAGAACTCATGACAGGAATAATTTGTCATCTTCTGGAGTGGGTGTGAAAACCTGGTCGGTCGCTGAAGGATGAAGGACGTGGAGGAAGTGACAAGGGTGGAAGGCTGGACAACTCTCAGTGTCTCCTCTGCAGGGATGCTGTGGGCCACATGAAGGAAGGAGAAGAAGAGAAGACTAAGTCCTACAGCGCTCTGATCTGGACCCACAAAGCCATTGAAGAACAAGACCTTGAGTTTATAAATGACATCAAGGTAAGGTATGGTCTGGAAGTGTCTGTCTGGGCTTCCCTGAAGGTGTCTGCTTGATGGTTTACTGGTATGTATGTGTGTCTTTTGTTACAGGACCTGAGCATCGCCCAGAAAACCCCCTTGAGGGTGCTGCACCGTCGCCCTCTAGCAGTCCGCCAGCGTGTTATCCACACTATGGCCACGCGTTTCCGTGATCATCACCACTTCTACCTGCAGCTGCGCACCCAGGCCGGGACGTATCCTCCGCGCCAGGTGGCCACACGTGCCTCAGGCCCCTCTCCTTGACAGGCATCAGGATTGGTTTGCTCATGGCCACGCTCGCCTCTGTGGCACGTCCATTCACCTCTGGCAGGTCCGTCCTTAATTATCATGTGCAGCTATATCAAGGAGTTTGTGCACGGGGACTTCGGCCGGACGAAGCCCAGCCTGGGGGACCTGATGAAGATGGAGACGGACATTCTTGAGTTGGACGTCGAGGTTGGGATGTGCTGGCTGTTTTACAGCATACATCTGCTTCCTCTTTATATCTCTTCCCCCAAATGGCCCACCTTAGTTCCTCGCTATCTCCCACTTCCTTTTTCCCCTGTATGTCTTCCCGTCCCGCTTCCTTTTTCCCCCGTATGTCTCCCCGTCCCGCTTCCTTTTTCCCCCGTATGTCTCCCCGTCCCGCTTCCTTTTTCCCCCGTTTATCTCCCCATCTTACTTCCTTTTTCCCGTTTGTCTCCCTGCCCCACTTCCTGTTTCCCCCCTTTATGTTCCCCTTTGTGTTCTTGTTCATTTAGTATCTTTTTAATCTCAAATCAAGACATGTCCCAGGCCTGTTTACTCCCTAATAGTATCTTCCCCTGCTCCCCTATGTCCCCTAGTCTGTGGATGTGGACTGGCCTCCTGTAGTAATGGATCTGGAGTTGGAGGAGAACCTCCCAGCCTCACCCCAGCCTGGAGGCACACCTGACTGCTAGGAGCAACTCCGGGAGAGCCCGCCCTCCTGTGAAGAAACTGTCAGATGCTTCACGTTTAACTACAGCCACAATGCCTACGTCTGTCCCCAGTAATGAACTACTGGTACCTCTTTTGTGTGTGTAGGGATTTTTTTTTTCTCCCATTAAAAAAAAAATGCGCTCCATTTGAGCCAACTTTCTGTTTGGAAGCCATGTTTGTATACTACACATCATCACCACGTCAGGAAGTCACACATCTGTCAAATTAAATATTTATTAAGAAGCATGTGAATATTACACTTGAGGAATCACAATGAAAATACCACAATATAAAAAATATAAAATTATGACATTAAGAAACAATGGTCAATTGCTGGTATGTGGGGAAGTCCACTTTCAAGAAAACAATACAATCAATTTGTGAAAAGTGATGGTGTCACTTTACAATAAGGCTACCCTTATAAAGGGATTATAAATGGTTTATAAGCAGGTTATTAATTAGGTTGTAACACTTTGTAAAACATTACTAGACAATTTTACACAAGTTATACCAGTTTTCTTCTTATTGAGTTACTACCATTTCTAAGTGGCAAAGGGGAGCCTCATTGTAAAGTGGTACCAAAGTGATTTACCTCTGAAAAGCAACAACTTGTGTTAGAGACTGTGGTTTGAGTTGGCCACGGCGCTGAGAACTTTACATTGTAAGTATGACATAGCCATTACGAGGGAAAAGTAGATCCCTATAACTTCCTTCTTAGGAACAGAATTAATTACGGCTACCATTTTCATGACATTAAATGAACCAAACATTGGTCCAAATAGTTTTCAGATTACACATTCATTCTAAAACCCTCATGCATGGCTTCTGAGATTACATATGTACCATATGTACAAATATCATGTATATATATATATATATATATATATATACACACACACAAGCGGAAATACTTAAGCCTTAAAATAAACCTTACACCAAGATAACCTACCATAGGATATTACTTCCTACAGATCAATTACTCTTTTGACCCTCCGGACGTTGGGAGGAAACTCAGAAAACCCTATTAGGTCTGTTTTTGAGAACATGAAGATTTGCTCTTGTTAATCATCATTAAGCCTCAGACCACTGTCGAAGCCAGTGAGATACTTGCAAACTAGTACCTTGACTAGCCTTAATTATTCATAATCGGTCTCTGGCCTAATGCCAGTTCATCTCGCCGAAGTCGCTGTTGACGTTGTCGAACTGATTCGCCAGCAGGTTGAGGTCGAGGTTTGCCGCCTTGGCCCCAGTATGTCTGAGAGCCTCCAGGGTGGTGCCGTTGTGCACTTGGCAGGGTGCCAGGCCGCCGTGCTGCATGGCGCTATCTGGCGACGCCCTGCTGGCGTGCCCAGGCTGGTCCAGCATGAGCTCCTGTTTGAGCGGGAACACTGACGGCTGGGTGAAGCTCTCCAGGATGTTGTTGCAGTCCACGTCATCGGTGTAGGAGAAGGGCCTAATCCCGCCCTTCAGTATGCCCTGGTTTGACGGGAAGCCGTAGGAGGCCCAGGTGGGCTGGGGTCCAGATGCCGCCTCCTTGCCCTGGGTGAGGCCTCTCTGCTGCAGCTGGCTGTCCCCCATCGTGCCCAGGCACTGTAGGTCACCCTCAGTGAGCTGGGGCAGGTCAGAGAAGGTGGAGCTACTGTGTGGATCCGGCATCCCCATGCCAGCGGCGGCCTGGATACTTGGCAGTGGCGTGACGTGGGCGATGGAAACTGAAGGCTGCGCCACGGTGTGCATGGCCATCAGGTATGGCGAGGTGCCACTGAGGGCTGGCGGAGGCTTCTGCACGCCATTGGCTGTGGTTGCCTTCGTGTATGTGTTACCGGGCTCTGAAAGATTGGAAGGAAGTCAGGCGGGGCATAAGAGGAGCCAACCTTGTCATTAGCCAATATGTTTTGAATTGATGAGTGACAGGAGATTGGGCCAATCATAATGCCTGTTTGGGCTTAATCCCCTACAAATAAGGTTTGTGGCCTATTTCTTACCTTTCTTAATCTGAGTTGCCTGTGGCTTCACTCTGTGGAGGTGATTCACACCTAAATAAAATGGAATTTTGATATTTAGTAATATCACTCAAGAATAAATGCATATATAGCTTGTATCGTTGTTTTGACGCATGTGTGGTCCTTTTTCCTTACCGTTGAAGTTGGGAAGGACCTTCATCAGTTCTTCGATCTTCCGTTTTTTAGCAATGCAGTAAAAGGGGTCTGCAAATGGTACAGGATAAACGTGAAAATGTGATGAGAGGCACCAGTGCGCTGCCTTGCAAGCACGACCAGACACCCTAACTTTATACAGAGGAGCCAAACTTATCATTAGCCAATGATATGTTTTGAATCGGTGAATGACAGGGGAGGGGGCACTGCTGGGGCCAATCAGCTTTGAGCTATGGCAGGTGGCCCTGTGGCCCCGCCCCTATATACACCAATCCTGGAGTTACCATGCTTTTGTTAATCCCCCTCCTAACCCCTAGGGGGCGACGCACCTTTATCGTCAGGCAGGTATCGGAACTCCAGTGGCTCGCTGACTGCCTGGTCGGAGGGGCGGCGCAGCTGCATGCCCACGGCCTCGGGGACGGTGATGGAGGCATTGAAGTATGGGGGGGTCCTAAAGACGATGGCGACCTGCCTGTGCACATCGGCCTGCGAGAAGATGCCCTTCGCTTCCCAGTTCTTTCTAAAGAACCGCACTTCGATGTCATCTGGATCGGGGAGTAAATTAAGGATTGATGAGTGAATAAACGTGAGAAGACTGAACAAATAAACGTCAGGCAGGATGGTTACTAATTTAGGGCAGATCTAGTGTAATCAATAGCACCTGAAACAGTTGGTGAGCTGCAGGGTATGGGGTGTAAAATGTTTCACAGCTGGCCTGATGTAAGTCCACGTTACCTTTCTGGACCTTGTCGCACAGCAGAAAGATCTCGTCCCCTCCCCTCACGCTGCCGCTGTTCCTGTTGACGCGGCAGATGCGCAGTTCAGCTGTGGTGGGGGCACCTGCAAGGGGCGAAAGGCCAGGAGGGTCAGCTCGTTGGCTTGGGGGGGGGTGCCGTTATTGTGGTCGCCGTGTCCATGTAGGACAACAGCGTGTGATCTTGGCAGCTGAACTGGCTGGGAATTGTCAAGTTTGAGGAACTCTTGTATTGGGCAGAACCACTGAGCTCTCCCACTTCCACCCGCTAGCGGATGTCATCCACACCCCGCGTCACTTGCGTAATCAGACACTGTTTGACAATCTGCGTGACATCTTCGTTTCAGAAGAGGAAATAACAAGTGTGATGTTAATCTCTACCTTGAACCCCTTTTCTGCGGTTGTACGAAATCATGACACTCTCAGGGTGTTTCTCTCTCTGCCATCCCTCTGATCACCCAGACAGCTCTTGACCTTTACAGACAGTCCGCCAGGTGTGTCCTCCACCCCCCCACCCCCCGGCAGAGATTTAACCCTTATGATGACATCAGTGGCTGCTTTCTGAAGTTGGCAGCTGCGTATGTGGGTAATCTCGCTCGCTATCGTGCAGGATTTGCATCACCGCGGCAACCCAGAGGAGCTGGGATTTCCATGGCGTCTGTGATGACATCACGCGACTGTCACCCAGGCGGTAAGATAATAGTCAGGGCAGGCACGCCAAAACAGCTGCTTCACAGAAAGTTAACCTCAGCAAAAAGCCACAGAGAACACTCCTGCAGAACGTGCAATTGAGTCTGTCAATTATTATCGTGGTGATATGAAATTGTCAGTGTAGCCTGTGTGAGCTAACTGGGTTGCTTGGACTAATGTCCCATATTAAAGTAACACTGTATAGAGAATCTGATTAATTTTTATCAGTAAAAAGTAAAAGAAACTTCATAAGAGTCACCTTTACATCCTTAACACTAATGGCTGAATTCTGATGGACATTGTGATCAAAATGCAATTGTTACCACAGATATCACATTAAACATCTCCTCGTTAGTATAGTGGTGAGTATCCCCGCCTGTGACGTGGGAGACCGGGGTTCGAATCCCCGATAGGGAGAATGCTGATCCTTTTGACATCAAATTCCTGGGGATCTACATCTGAACACTGTCCATTAAGTCACTTCCACACCTTTGTTTTGCTGCTGATACGCACTTGGTCACTTTAATCACATTGACTTACCTAAATCTGTAAATAACTTTCTCATTTTCTCATCCAGCACACTGTAGACTGCACTAGGGAATATATTTCTTATATTGTATTTTACCAATAGTGCATTACGTTTATTTATATTTATACCATGTCTACAAGACTGAATGGTATATTAATGTGGTACATTAATATATACCTCTTTGCTGCGGAGCCGTGAGCTACCAAACAAATTTCCTTGTATTTCTGAAGATACAATGACAATAAAGTCTCTTATGTTATATCTTAAAAAATTTGCCTACATAGTAATTTTTCTCAGTCAAAACATTTTTTCACAAACACTGTTGTCTCTGTACAGACAGGGTGACCATTCCTGGTTGTTATTTTGTGCAACAAATACTTCAATTATTGATTATACATCCATCCATTTTTTCATGATAACCTATCCAACGCAGGCTGATGCCAATCAAGGGTTCGATTTGCCAGTCCTCATTTACTCTTATCAGTTATCAGTACAAAAATACCATCAAAAACACCTCAAGAATAATTCAGGAATGATGAGAACCATAAGCTTAAATCGCGGTGTGAGTCCCGCTTAATTTGACAGAAGGAAAACCTGGTAGACTGGGGTCTCAGTACTGAATGTTGAAAGTTAGGGGGCGCTATTACGTGTTACACTCCAAACCTAAATCCCGCAGATTAAAGGGCAGAGTAAAGGATGGGGAGCTGATGGGGGCAGAGTAAAGGATGGGGAGCTGATGGGGAGGCAGAAAAATACAAGGCTCAGGTGCATGAACAGAAAGTGAAAGCAAAGCGGCTGTATGGGCTGCACTCACGGTTGTCAAAAATGGGGTTGGAGACAAGAGGTTCCATAGCCTGCACGTAGCGGCCCATCTTGTCCTGCAGGAAGATCTGGAAGCACAGGCGCACCACGTTCAGGTCATACTCCTCGATCTGCAGCAGCTGCTCCTGTGGCACTATAGGCGACACGGTGGAACATCGTCAGCATCGGACCCCAGGGAGGAGACAGGGGGTGTTTCTCAATATCAAGAATACAATGATCAAACTTGTGGTCTTGGCAAGAGCGGTCTCGCTAACTTGCCTCCCAAGAACGAACTTGGGCCGCAATGAATCGTGGCACTGGTCTCATTCGGAAGCAGGAACGACATCCGGGGATTTTTGCCATCCTCCGTACTTCTGTTCTTAGTATTGGAACATACTTTTCGGCAATGGAAGATGACGCAAAACGGGTACACGAACATATGGTCAAGTACACTTAATGAGAAAAATCCAGGGGTTGCCATGTCTCAGCATGCAACGGGGTATCAATAACTACGGGAGAGGTCAGCTTCAAGAATCAGACAGCTGGAAGCTGTGATGAATTGCATAAATCAGATAATGATCTTCACCTTGTTCCCCTGAAACTGTCATTGTAGCCATTATTACATCATTGTAACTAATATATCAGCAAATTACCCTATTCAATTAACCATAATAGCTATGGCTTGTGTAAAACATTTAGAACTATTTAGAAAGAGACCTAGAAAACAGAGAGAAGGAGCCAGGTAAATAGCTTGGTATTCTTGGGACCTGAGCTGAATACCTCGGCAAAGAAATACTGTCAGCTACAGAAAAGATTTGACTACAGGAAACAATATGAGACCGTCAGCTGAATCAAACAGCACTGAAGCCCTGCATTAATGTTGTAACCACAAACTTAGACTAGTGACCGGAAATAAACACAAAGAGCCTCATTCTTCTAAGCAAGATGAGCACGTCGAGTACGACACACTTTCCTTTTTGACAGAAATGTCGGTTGAAAACCGGAACGCGAGACATGCTATGGTCACGTGTGTGGCCGGTGATCAGGAACTGCTTCCTGTATTATCAGGGAGGTGAGGAAGTGCAGGAGCGAGAAGGTGACAGGCTAGGAGAGAGGTGAGCGTGAGAGAGGAGCACGGCACCAGGACCGTGTCCCACAAGTCACATCGTTCTCTATTTCAACCTCCAAGACCTTCAGCCTTTTCTTAACATGAAGATTCACGCTTTCTGTTTCAGTAACGCCCATAGTGTGCAGCCTGCCGCCCCCGAACATGGCCATTAGGTACATGCACCCACATGTGTGAGCGTGTATCACATATGCTCACGCATATACACATCCGTCCACACGGCGCGCACCTCCCCCGGATACATGCCTTGTGGTCACTATGACGACACATAACCTCCGGGTGATAGCAAAGAGAGAGAACCAAGACCAAATATGGGGGCTGATGGAAATGCAACCCACCCCCCCCCCGCCCGCCCGCCTATCCCAAACCAAGCACATGCGATGTGACACAGCATCAAAACCAACAGGAAACTGGGCCACAGAGAGATGGGGAGTGGGGGCGTCTCACAGGTCTGCTCAGGCTCAGGGAAGACCTTGTAGGGGTGTAGATCTTGTTCTTGGGGCAAAATACGAATGAGGAAGTAGACAAAAAGTGACGTCAGTGGGAGCGAGTCGTGTCTGTTACGCCGTGGGCGTTGAACACTGGAAAAGTGCACCAGCGGGGGTGGAGGGGGTGAGCAAGCGCTCAGCGTCAGACAGCCAGTGGCATTTTGACTCTGTAGTTCTTCTCAGGACACCCTCTCTCTCCTTCCCCTCAAAGTTACACTTGTGAAACCAAAACAAAAGTGACAAAACAAAAGTGTCTAAACGTGGCTGAAGCTACGGGGGATCAGAGTCGCTGAACACAGACTCAGTTATCTTGTTAAGTTTAAGCTGAGCCTCCTGTGGCAAATGGAGAAACCTCACTAACAAAGACATGCTTCTGAATCTCGCAGCCGGGGCTTTGCTGGAGGTCTTACCGTTAAAGGGGTTGATGCACTGCTTCATTCTCTGCATTATGGCCTCCTTCACCTCCTTCCGTTTGACACACTGTATCCCCAGGTTCTGAAAGCTGAGGGCAGAAGAGATGATGGGTGTTAAACCTGGGTGTTGTGACGAGAGGCCCAGCGGGTGGGGTCAGCGCACACAGACCAGTGATTTCTACCCCATGTCCTCGGGGATCAGCAGTTAGTCCATATGTTTGCTCCCTCCCAACTCACAGCACATCTATACAAAACAATCAAAATCACTGAATGAAAGGTGCAGGTGTGTTGGGAGCTGGGAAGGAAGGGAAATGTGGGCTGAGCAATGCTGATATGGAGTAACGACAGGGTAGAAAAGTGGACAGTGGCACCTGGAGCCTGTTCCTGGCAGTGTATACGGGTACAAGGCAGGGGTACAATATGGATTACATCACAAGGTATAAACACACACTCACTCACACAGGCAGTGACACTATAGGGAGATGCGGTGTGCCAATCTCACCTCATTAATACGATAATACTGTAGTAGGAAAAAAAGTTATAGCTAATTCATGTGTTTTTAGTTGATTTCTTGAAATCTGGGTGACCGTCTATATGCAGGACTTAAAATGTCCAGCCCGCTTTTTAAAAATCACCTAAAAAGAGATTCCCATTCCCATATTTTTCAAAGTTTCAAGTCAGAAAAACCAGTTAATCGTAATACTAAAAAACTTCAAAGGAGTTCCTATTTGATTTTCCAGTGTGGTCAGACTCATCGTCTCTTTGAAAACCGCAGTAGGAGAACAGCGCTATGGTAAATGCTTTGCATAAGATGACCAGTGGGTCCCCTCCAGGGAAATCCCCCTGGCTGTTTCCCATGACAGAATGAAACTCTGAGATACCACCTAGGGCTGGTCAGCATGCACAGTGTACGGAAAAAAAAAACAGGGACGCCACCAAGCCTCTTAAGTGGTACAGCCTTTCCCCAGGCTGTGATGGGGCTATGTTCCGATAAACCTCTTGCAAGGCGAAAATGCATTTTAATACAGTACACCTAAGCTAACAAACACCATAGCCTAGCCTACCTTAAACATGCTTAGAACACTTACATTAGCCTAAAGTTGGACAAAACCCTATTTTATAATAAAATGCAGAATATCTCATGTAATATACCAAATAATGTACTGAACGTGAAAAACATTTACCCATCGTAAAGGCGAAATATCGTAACAAGGACCATCGTAACCCAGGGAGCGTCTGTATAAAAAAGTTAAACCCACATAGAGAATCTGCCAATTAGACTGGCACACCCCAAGCCCATATAGTGTCACTGCCTGTGTGAGTGAATGTGTGTTTATACCTTGTGATGTAATCCATATTGTACCCCTGCCTTTTACCCATATACGCTGCCCGGAACAGGCTCCAGGTGCCGCTGTCCACTTTTCTACCCTGTCGTTACTCCATATCAGCGTTTCTCAGCCCAGTCTTCAGGCACCCCCAGACAGTCCATTTTCCTGCTCCCTCCCGGCTCCCAGCACAACCAATCCTAGGCAGCGTTCTCGAACCTGCCGTTCTTCGGTGTTACTCTGAGCTTCGAAGCCAGAGCGGTTAGGGGACAGGGGACAGATGAGGACTTACGCAAAGATCCTGCGGTCCGGGCTCATTTCAGCCTCATAGTAGCCATCCTTGCAGTCCTTGCCAACCAGCTCATGGGGGTGTGGCCTATGCGGCTCATTCCTCGTCACCAATGACACGCGGATCTTCCCTTTCCCAAATACGTTAAAAATCTAAGGATGGAAGTAATGGACAAAGAAAAGTAATGTTAGAACTTGTTGAGCACTTGATTGTGTCCAAAACAAAATATTGATATTTACTACAGCAAACACATGACTTTCTTCCCAGTCTATTACAACAAGCATTGATCCCAGGGGGGGCAACATCCTAGATTATGTGTTGTGCTGAGGAAATAAACTTACATGTTTGCTCATGTAACAGTGCACAAGGTAAAACTGCAGTGTTACACATTTCAGATACACACAGCATTACATAATTATTTTGTTAATCCGTTTCTGAATACAAAACGATAATCTTGGCTTCAATGTGCTTATGTACAGACAATGAAGCACTTTCCCCCAGAGGTCTTCTTGTTTTTATTCGTTAATGTAACCGCTCTCTAAATATTCACCTGTTCATTCATTTCCTTTGTTTCATTTAAAGGTACCGGTTGAAAGGTATCATTGAAAAGTGCAGCTCGGGCGTGCTTTTGCGTGCCCTCTGACCTGGATGGTGGGGTAGGTCTTGTTGTCGTCGGAGCTCCTCTCCCCCAGGATGCTGCCCGCCGATCGCCCCTCGCACTTGTACCTGTAACGCATGCCCCTCTGCTTCGGCTGCTCGAATATCTCCGCGTAAGGCTTGCACACTGCAAAGGAGCGGGAGAGTGTTTTTCCAGTAAAAGCTATTCCCATCATCCATCCATCCACCGTGCAGAGGATGGGGACTCAGAGTCATTACAAAAAAACGAAAAATAACTGCTTCCGTCATTCCCACGTTTCATTTATAAACACCCCTCCGATGAACGCATAGAGATTGTGAAGAATTATTTACGCACAAATTGGGAAAGGATTCATTCTTAAGAGTAACAATCCAGTCGTGACTGCATGTATTCAGTGGTCCACCAGTTACTGCGTTTTACACGTTGACTGTTATAATCGAGGTAAATATATTCTATATTCTACAATTGCAAGCCTCAATTTCTCATTCATTGAATGTACTGAATCTTTGAGAAGAGTGATGACGTTATAAGATAGAGACGCACAAGGTTTAAATACGCTGGAAATTAGGCTGCATGGGTCTATGGCAACCATGATCTGCATATATATATATATACACACAAACACACACATTTTTTGCATTTAGAGAATTTGACAGTAGACACAATGGAAATCACAACAGAATCCTACATTCTGCACAGAGGTATTGTCAATAACTGCAACTGCGATTTGCAACCACGTTTAAAAGTAATTTTAAGATGTGCATAGAAAATGCAGAAATGGAAAATAAATGCCAAATAGAGCTGCCCACATACCAAACGGCATCATATTTGCCTAAACCGTCATTGGCGAGATAAGATAGGGAACATTCACTGTAGTGATAAAAATGTAGATTACTGAATATGCAGCGTGTTCATTAATTAGGACAATGAATCGGACGCAGTATTGAAATTAACAAAAAAAAAAAAAAACGGGCGAAACGTTTATTTAAAGTCGAGTTTCTAAGAAAAGGAAGCTGGAATTTCAAGACTTCCCCAATTGCATTCACACTCTCTTCCAACCGTCAAAAGAATTTAGTCCCGTAGCAAACTCCGTTTTTCTGAGATTATGCTTATGATTTGATGGTAAAGTATTCATTCCGCAGGTTTAGATTTCAGACAGCATAAATTTCCTTCCGCATTTCTGCGATCTTAGCTGTATACCATGGGTCGGACGCGTTGTGGCGCCGTAGAGTTTCAGTTTGAAATAACAATCGGGTCTCTGTTAAAAATGCTTTGTACCAAGCATTTACTAAAAGTTGATTATTAATTAAAATTATCCTACAAGTTGGCAAAACAACAAATTTCAGTCACTTTGTGAGCTATAAGGATACAACAGCAGCATATGAAACAACGGTACAATGCGGATATTAAGTTTTGAAATAAGAAAGCAATTTTCACCTTCATGTTAAATTTAGGTTAACATTCTCAAGTAGGCGTCATGCGACAGCTAGAAGTCTTACAGTCTTGTAGCTGTGGTCATTTTTTAGTCACGCAAAGAAAAACAGGTAATTATAAAGCCATACATTTTTATATATATTCCATAGGAGTATCAAAATATTGTTTTACAGGACGATGGTTTTTCATGTGTATGAAAAAGATTACCGTTTTTGCTCATGGCACCAGGAATACGGTTTAAAACAGTAGGCAGAGAATGCCATAATCATCGTTAAAAACGTAAGAGTTATAAAGAAACTTCCGTAGCGCTAAGTGCATAAAATTGTTCTCTACTCACAGTTCATGTTGTGGACGGTCTTATCACACTTTATCATTTCAACGTCAAGTTTCAACTAATACTAGAAAGGTGATGTATTGAGTTTAAAAGCCGGAGCCGGGAATTCCCCCAGAACTCCGCCCATTTTTGGGCGGTTTTATTATTACACTAATACGTCACGCAGTCTAATTTATACTGTATTTTACCGCGGTAGGCTACCTGTTAATAACGAATCAGTCAACAATAACAGGAAGCACAACAAGTGCTGTAGAAGGCCAGACAATATTAAAATATACTTTATTGAATTCACTAACCGGAATGACAGCGTTCTTGTAAAGCGCAAACTTTTTGCGAATATAAACATGCCTCAGTATTCTTTCCAAAAAGAACCATGGTGCTTAATCCGGCCAGAAACAGGAGACGGACTTGTGTCCAGTGAGCTGGCTCACATATCCCAACTTTACAGTAAGGTCACTGGTTATCACTACTGGTGACCTCATGTATCAAGAATAAAGTACGAGCGTTTCGAAAGTGAAAAGCATGAACACTTTCACCGAGTCTTGACCTGCATCGGGTAAATTGTAGAGGTTATTCAATTCCAATATTTTAAATATTAGGAAGAACACCAGCACGTGCTAATTATCTGCATTTAAACGTTTGCTTAAGCAAATTTAATCCGTTATTTACGTTAAGACATTGTATGTGTATATTATATACATATTGGGTAATCCCCGGCCGACATTCGAAGTTGTGAACTGGGAATCCCCCGGGTAGCCTACTAAAGTGAAATGCATGCTTTATTTAATATTAAGCATGTCATGCTATTCACTCTCTCATAAAAAGTAGGTTAATTCGCCGACTGAATGCGCCTTTTAATGGTTCTAAATTCTTATGCATCACGAACTGTATTTTATACCAGCGAGGAAGTTGAAAATCATATTCAGGAATCAGGAAAGATTATCTTAGATTATCACATTTTCAGTTTATGTGTGTAGAGCGCTTGGTGTAAAAAAATGGTAGTCATTAAATACTGTATTTTTCCTTATTATGACAGTACGAAACGGCGGTTCCGTAAAAAACCGGAGTTAATATCGACGGAGTGGGCACATTTAGAACAAACATCGCTTACAGTTAATATCTTTATAAAGTGATTTATGCTCCGCGTCGCAATGTAACTACACGTCTCGGCGACCCAGACGGCTATAACTGATTGGTCCGCAGGGTAGCATTGGCGTTTTATGGGAGCGGAGACAGCGTACATCCCAGGTGTACTTACATCCCCCATTGAAACTGGAGCATTAGTTTTATCTAACATTAAATAACCCACACTAGGCATCATGGCAAGAGATCCACAAAACACTCAGGATGACAGCGCCAACTTCACTTACCTCCATCAAGTTTATTCGTGCTTTGCAACACTAAAAAGAAGGTTAAAAAGTAGCATAGACATTAACTTTAGAAGATGCATAAAAAGTGACTTTGTAGCGGCTCGACATTTTTTACAAATTACTCTACGGGAAGTTAGGAGCAGCACAAATGTAACCGGGACTCGATAAATGGATACTTTGTTTTTCCGTTCGACTGCGTGATTCAACAATTGAATATGTCGCAATGTGGGAAGACAATAAATAATCCGAAACATCTAGAACTATGCATCACCTAGCGTTTTGGCAGAGTAATTGATGAGACCCCCCCCCCAAAAAGATAATTGTTTAATAGGCGCACTAAATTTGCCCATGTCGAGACCGAACCGAATCAAGGCGGGGAAAAAAGCAAAGGTCTGTTAGGGGTTTTACAATTTTTTGGTGTTATTTTAAAGGAGGCAATATACATTACATACAAAAATACCCTTTCAAATACATTTATTACCTTACAAAACAATACCAAAATCAACGGTTTATTGTGATAAATGAAAAGACTGACAGATCTGACAGAGCGCTCTGCATGTAAATGAAGTGACTGCAAGGTTTGTGACGTTTACATTTATATAAAAGTACGTTACAAATATGCTAATATAAATAAAATAACCCCATCAAAGAATGCATCTTCAAAGTAGGTGATCGATGGATGTATAACTTCAAAATATCATGGTGGAGACATTCTGCGAAGATGAGAGAGAGAACCTGAAGTCCCTTCGGAACACGGACACCAGAGGAGCCCTTTGGGGGGGCCTCCATGGGAGGCAGACGCAGTCACCAGCCCATGCTCAGGGAGTCAGGAGAGAAAGGAGAAAAGCCAGGAAGCCACCCCATCGCAACAAACCTAACCTAGTCTAGAGGAAGGGGAACAAAAATGGGATCAGCTCCTGTTCTTTGCATCCCAAAGAGAGAGAGAGAGACAGACGCATCCAAACTGGAGGGTGGCTGGGGGAAGGCGCTGAAGAAGCACGGCCGCTTCCACAGAAGGAAGCTGAAATAGTTCAGCTATTCCCAACTGAATCAGAAACGGAAAATTGAAAAAGGACGCAGGCAAAAAAAAAGAAAAAAAAAAAGATGAAGGTGGAGGTGAGGGGGTGAGGTCTCGGTAGTCAGATACACATGGAATCAAAAACGGACTTTCGACTGCTTACTTTCAGTGAATAAAACTGAAATTTTCAGTGCATTAGAGGGGGAGAGAAACACTTTGTGAAAACCGTGATTTTTAGGGCAGTTATTTACATAAATTGTATCCACTGCACAAATGATGCCTTTGACAAGTTCGGCGTCAAGAGTAACGACAACCTGACGAGGCAAAGAAAAGCGGAATTGACTCAAACGTGGCAGGACCTAGACAAATCCATTCTCCATTCAGGTGGCTCTGGGTCTCACTCGGCGTGCCAACCCAGGGCCCATGGTCCATTTCACATTTACCGCAGTCTCACTCTAGGGTCCGTCAGGTCGGCAGTGGATCGGTGTCAACGGCGTTTTAAAACGGAAAAGCACTGGAGGATCTCGAAATTAAACGACAGCGGAGGAGCAGGAGTATCAAGCACGCCGGCTGACTGCTATCGGTTTAGGGTGAGTCTGATTGAGTTCTTGACAACGCGCAGGTTACTGCTGGGGAGGGGAGAGGAGGCATCTGGAAGCTCCTTGCTGGAGAGCCTCTGAAAAACATGACAGACAGGAGAAAGAGCGCACACACACACACACAGGGTTATTCACAGGTTGGAGTATCTCTTTATGCCTAGGGAATTTCCAGCACCTTTTCTTTGCCCAGATTTCACTGTTGTCGTGCCTTTTATGAGATGGCGGGGGGGGGTACTTTTACCTGTGTTCTTGATGTGTCGATGGTTGGAATAGGCATGGACTTTGTGGCATCAAGACTCTAAGGGGGGGGGGGGAGGGTAGACCGCACGCTGCATTTAATATAGGTTTATCAGTAGTAAAACACTAAGACATAATGTTAAATGTTAAAAAAAAAATAATAATAATGGAGAGACCACTTTCTATTGGTGGACAAAGGAAAACAGCAGAGAGACCCAGCAGCTGTTGCCTGGAGGGAAGAGGGGCTCAGCTTTGCATGACATGCAGATACAGTGACCTTACACCCACCAGCACGGGGCTTTCCCTATGCTCGAGTCTCTCTTCGGGAGGGGGACATGGGTCCTGAGCTGTCGAGCTGTCAGAGAAAACCTGCAGTCAGGAAAAAAAAAAGGTCACATGGCATTAGCATGGAGCATTAGCACAGGCCACATGGCATTAGCATGGAGCATTAGCACAGGCCACATGGCATTAGCATGGAGCATTAGCATTTGTCTAACAAGCAGCCTGCCATTCCGCAACGATCTGCAAATATGTGCAGTGCCACCTTTTCTGTGCCCCTCAGCCTTTTGGGAGATTCCTCTGATGGGGGCGGAGAGTGCGGTCTCTTGGGTGCAGAGCTGGTGCCGCCTGTACCGTTCACTGTGATGGGCTTGGTTGTGGGTGAGGTATGGTGTGGGACACCCCGACTCAGCGTGGGGATGGAGTTCCCAGCTGCAGAAGGAGGGGGAGGGGGGACACCCTTGTTAACCCGCATTTCACACTACACACGAGCCACTGAAAACGGTGCAAGTTGGTACGTACTTGTTCCAATCACAGGGATGGACATGCCTTGCTCTGGACTGGGGGAGGGAATCTCCTTCGTTGGAGAAACTTCACAAAACAGAGGTACTTGTGGTTTGGGTGGCGAGATTCTGCGGGAAGACAGGATTCGGTGACTCTCATAGCCTATTGACCCAAAATGCCAGAGTTTGAAACTAACTGGTAATGAGAAACACAGACTGAGGCGAGAGCCTGTACCTGTCCTCGCTGTCAGAGCCTGCCTTGCTTGGCTTGCTTACGGGGGTTGGGGAGCTGAAAGGCGTGCCGCAGTCTGTGTCTCTGGAACTGTCTAGCTGGCTCCCGTCCAGCGAAGCGCGTTTCGACCCTCCATTGGAGGTGCGGTTTATATCTGCCAAACTCTGAAGCGGGGGAGGAGATCAGATGTCTTAATGATACATTAATATGCAGCATTACTGTACAAGGTGGGCAGCAAAAAAATGCCGTCCGTTTCAGAAGTCGATGCTTTAGGTCGCGGTCTCCTACCTTCTTCTTCTTCTGAAGGACCTCTGGAGGAAGATACTGGTGGAGCTGCTTCTTCTTCACATGAGTTGCTTCAATCTTCATGCCGTCCTTCAGCATGTTGATGTTGTTGGCCTGCCTGTACACTGGGGGGAGGGGCAACTCACAGTCAACTCCATGAACAATTTTCGCAGACTCGGAACCCATTTTTGACTTTGGGTTCCAAGTTAAGTTGTTAGAGCCCACGTTCTGCCGAAGCCTAATGCTGCAACCCCCATTAACAGGATCTACAGTGAAGCTACAATATACAATACTGTAAAACGGACAGCGCCAGCAATGGGAAGACTACCATAGTACATAATATCATCCCACACTGGGATCACTAATATACAGGGTTCAAACTCACGAACAAAACAAAAATATGCAGAATTGTGAGGAAAAATAAGCCTTTTGAGACACATGACAATAGAATTTGCTGGAGTTACAAGTGAATTTTAACACTTTGTAGTGTTTTACATCAGGATAAAACTTCAAGAATTTTCCCTGTGCATTTTGGGGGGCGGGACAGTGCCCACTTGGAGATGTGATGGCTTGAAAGCAGGAACAATCCCTATTTAGCAGCACCAAAAATAAGACTGCCTTTCTGCGATCCGCACGTCGCAGAGTTTTAAAGAGAAGCGGTGTGCTTACCAGTGTCTGTGAAGGTCTGGATGTCGTACGTCAGGTCGATGTTCACGCTCTCGGGGGTCTCCACTTTTCTGAAGATGATCCCAATAAACCACATGGAGACAAACTCGTTCCTGTTTGATGGAAGGGTTTTGCAGGAAAATATGCAAAATGAACGGCAGCTTTAGTACAAATTAACGGACATCATTACATACATTTGAAACGCCAACCAAAATTGACAAAATTTGCAGCCATTAAACCCTTGACATAATCTGAATGTCAGGGTGTGACTCCCCTCACCCCCCAGGTCAACAGCCAACCGGTCAGGCACTGCATGCTCACTCGCTATGGCTGTCCTTGCTCCCAGGGAATGACTGGGGATTGACATGAGCCAGTGTGATGTAATCGTTACGTTCCAGGTTCCCAATCAGCACCCTTATCTTGGACTCCACAAGACCGATCCTGTCGAAAGAGGAAAGTAGGAAATAAAAATTGTCGCTCTGATCAGAAACACAGCAAAAATTCAACAAGCAAAAGTTCAGGTAACAGAGGGAAGGCTTGTGTACAAACAGGTCTGTAGAAGAGACCAACCTATGAAATAAACAGTCAAACTTTGTTGGTACCCAACATGGAAGGTAGCCATCTACCAGGTAGGGAAATTAGCATCATTTAAATATGACAAGAGCCAGTCATGTTATATTTACAAACTTATGAAGTCACCACTTCAGTGACTAAAATTGTGTAGTTCAGTTTCTGTCTGTATTTAAAAGATGGTGACGTGGTGACTAAATAGACTTGTCACCATGACATTTACAGATACCACACATCTCTAAAACATTTAAAAAAATGAGAGAGCGAAATCCACAAAGAGGTGGCATGAGCAGTGTAACAAGCTGAACACCCACATCCAGAGCAAAGGTTCTGTGCATTCAAACAGAAGTAAACCAAGGTTACAGTGCCCCCATGTGGACACACTGCAATATATCCAATATTTTGCACAAATTTTCATAAATTCAAAAGTGATTTTTAAAAAAAAAATTTTTACAAAGTAATATGCAGAAGAAAAAGAACAACTAGGTGGAATGGCACCATCTTAATACTAGGTCTGTGAAAATCTCTGTACTAATTAAAGCAAATCAACTGTATGCACAGACTTTCAAAGGCACTTATGGAAAACTGACCACACAACACTAACAGGTATGAGACCACAGTATGGGCAATAGTATTAAACCATGACACTCTACAGGAAAACTGCTTTTGGAAGATGGATGACATACATATTACCATTACTAAACACAAAATACAAAACAACAAGCGGTTTCCCGTAAGGATGTACGGCTTTGCTCAGGGATACCACAATGTCACACACTCACCATTCTAAGTGGTTCTCCTCTGTGGACGCACTGGCAGTCAACACAATATAATGTCTATAGATAAAGAAACAAACAGATTCACTGCAAATGACATGCCACCCGCAGGACAGACTAACCAACACGTCTACAAGAGCAGTTTCACGGTCAGCGTCCATCAGACAGGCGCCGAACCGCCTGGAACGGCTGACAAGCTTCAGGCTGGCAGATGGTTATGCGTTGGGGAGGGAAGGAAAGCACTGACGTACTTGTATTTTTGGAAAAAGTTAGGTGGCTCGAAAAGTTTTGGCCACTCAGCCTTGCCACGCAGAATTTCGTCAGTGACGCCGAGACCTGCCGGGGGGGTGAGCAAAGCAAATATGTTATTTACCCAACACACACAGAATGAAAACCAGAGCTCAGTGATGCCGGGCAGCAGCATAAATTTAAGCAAATCACTTCAATTACAGGCTGAAATAAATAAAACACAGAACAGCTTGGCAGGTCTAGGCTTTCTGTACTTTGTGTTGTTCATACAAAGTTATTTTCCGATCCCGGTTACCCACATTTTAAGACCTTTGTTTGAAGATTAAGGGCATTTTGAGTTCACAGCTACATAGTAGCAGCAACGGACCATTTTAAGAGAGACACGCAGTCTGATAAGGCTGGCACGATGCGTGACGTTAATATCGGTTAATATCGACATTGCACATAATGCACATGCAACTGGCACGTTGCAAGGGCTGAGATAGTCAGCCAAGTTGAGATTATACCTGGGTTCACAGATTATACCGCAGAATACAATATTTGGACAATATTTTCAAAAGCAATGCTATTCTGATATTTTAAACAGCGAGTGGGGAATGGGGAGAGGCTCCACAGTAAGATTCACCAATGGGCGATCAAGTTTTGCTGTGTCACAAGAAACAAAACTTAACGATATTTGGCTATAGTTTATTTTGGGCAAATTTTCAGCCCCTTTTTATGCTTTATAAATATCGTAACATTTGTTGCAAAGAAATCACATTGCGATATTTGAATATTTTCCAATAAATCGGGCAACCATAGTACTCACACCCTTGATCCAAAATATACATACAAACATCATCTTAGTCAATCCAATTCCAAGTCACATATGTTTTAAAATGTATATTTTCTAAATAATAACACTGGCACTAAGTGCAAAACACCTTAATTTGACAAGGACAGCTATTCAATACACAAGAGGTTTTATATTTCTCTAAAAATCAGCAGAAAAAGTAACCAAAGCTCAGGTAAACAACGGAAGTGGTTAGTGCTGTGCAACACTAATAGCGGGTCTCTACCCTGATAATACCGCGAACCAGGGTTATCACTGCCCAATGAAGTACTAAAATAAAGACCCGTGAAACACCATGGGGGAACACTCCTGTTAAGCAGGTAGACGGAGGATTGGGACACCCTTATACGAGGCTTTTTTCCTTAGAAAATTCACAAAGCAGGTCTCATCGGCAGCCGGAGAGTATTAACTGGACTGTCAGCAGTCAGGCTAATGGGTTAAGAACAGGAATGCTCAGGACGGACACGACATACTCCCACGCACCGGTTCGGAACTCCTCACTCATGATGGTGCGCGTGGAGGTGGAGACGTTGTAGGTGGAGTTCTGCTGAGGGTAGGCGGGTGTGATGATGGGCATGAGGTGGTACCTGTCCGACGGGTTCACCTGGAGGCAGAAGGTGAGGAGTCAGCGACTGCCCTGGACGCTACAGCGGCACGCAAGCGGGATAACTCACCCGCGGGTCCCACACGGGCAGGTTCAGGTTGCTCTCTTCCGGTTGTTTCAACAGCACGGCATTGGGCCACTCCCTGAGAGGCAGTATGGGATGGAGGGGGATGAGATTCTTACAACATCGATCCGGCAAAACTGTCGATCACGCAGTCGGCCACTCACCACTTGGAAAAGACGAGGAAGAACTTGTGCACCAGTGTGGCGGCCACAGCGTTTGGGTACAGCTGGCAGGTTCTGGCCACCAGCATGGCCCAGGAGACGCCGCCCAGAAAGCCCAACATGTTGGAGTAAATCCCACGACCTGGTACACATTCAAAACATCAATAACTCTCTTTTATATGTAGTACCTTTCCAAACACACTTAAATTTAAGAACAGGAAAAGCTACGTCACTGCTAAGTATCGCAAGAAAAAAAGAAGACAGCTGGGAAAAGAAAACTGAAACTCATGATCAATTTGTTGTGCAGCCTAGCCAAAAGGTGAATGAAACAAACAAACAACTATTCACATAGCAAGTCAAAGGGCAATCAGCATAAGTATTGGTGTATACCATGGGGGTGATGGGAGGGTTGTAACCCCCCCCCCCCCACAAATTGATCAAAACCAGCCAATACGACCTCCTTAAATGAATGGAGACCTCAACCCCACCAGTGCTCAACCCAAAGCTCAACCATAAACATCTTCTGGAAAACATTCAGTGGATTCTGAGATTTGAATGTTTTTCAGTACGAGTTCAGTGACATGGAAACTTTGTGGTTTCAGTGCATTCAGGGCTTGTGTCCAGCGCCGTCTTACGCACGTTTGGCCCACAGTTTAATGGCTCTCAGCGTAAGCCTGAAGTTCTCCTTGTTTGGCACTAGAGACAGGATTTCGTCAGTGACCCTGCAACCTGTGGGTTGAGCAAAGCGACATTAGGATGAAACTAGGAATGTGGGTGTACAGGATAGGAGAGATCAGCTACTTCCCCACCCCCCAATCAAAGACACAAACATACAGCGAGACAAAAGGCTCTCAAAGGCGACACTCAGAGAAATCTCACCGTTCAGACTGCGGATACAACGGATGTCGAGGTTCCTGAGGTGAGAGTCTCCACGGAGGTCCAGATTTTCAGGGATGCATTGGAGAGCCAACCTTGCAAATAAGAGATCGATCTGCAAGAGTGAAGGCAGACTGTCAAGAGCTGTGCCATTCCAAGAAATAAACTTAAATATGGATTTGGGCGGCTGTGGTCACTAGGAGCTTTACCTCAATCCCATCAAACTTAAATTTAATAACTGGTACAAAAGCGTCTTCGACGGCCTGGAAGGAAACAATTTGGAAACATCTGTCAACGGCACAGCTGCAAGGCTGGCAAGCCGTCACGGAGGCTGCCAACAAGAGGATCCAACGTTTACAAGCTCTCACCCTCAGGTCCTTGATCTCTTCATGCTTTTTGAGTTTTTCAAAGAAAGACTGGAAGAAGTCTTCCCTCTGCACGTGACGGGGAGCCACACACAGAGCGTCGATATCCGCTCCTGCGTGGAATACAGAAGACGGGTCACACTGACACCCTGAAACCTTCAAACAGGCCCCTTTGAGCTATTCAGTAAATCCCTGGCTTTGAAATCACCTCATTTATATTATGGTTTTCTGCCAAGTTTCTGTTCTGAGCAATCTACAAAAATACAAGCACTGTAAATTACCAATACAGCCACAAAAAAACCTATGCAAAAAGAAATTATGTTTAAGAGCACTTAATAATGTATTATGTTCCCAAAAATGGCTCTCGTTCCTCATACCTTTGGTGTGAACTCCAAGTCTGTAAGAACCAAACGTAAAAATGTTACCACCAACATTTGCTATTGCTGAAGGTGGAAGATCCTGTAAAAAAAAAAAAAAAAAGACAAGGATCAAGCAAGCATGGGAATTACTTGAAATCAGAATTTATGAAAAACTGAAAGCACCTTCTATTTTATAATCAATACAAGGTTGAGATTTACCAGTGCCACAACGGCACACCAGAACATCTATGAAATGTAATAGGGACTTTAAAAGGTGCAGAAACTGCACTGGTTTTAGGAAACACACATAGTTATTGGCATTACATTTTAAAAAGTGTAGATAGATGTAGAAACTCATGCTATGTGTATGACCAGGGTCTGAAATGATCACCCACCAGGTGCCAAATGCAGGTAGGATTTCCCATGTACTGAGTAAATCCCAGAAGACTAACTGCCACATTGTTGGGTAGATGATTATACCAAAGTCAGGTGATACTATCTTGAGTTTCTCTCACATTTCATTTACAGGCAGTTACACACACAGACACACACAGACACACACACACACACACACACACATACACAGTTAAGACCCACCCATACCCTAACTTTCACATTTCATATTTCAGGCACACTTAGTAGTGTGCCTGAAATATTAATGATATTAGTATTGTGATGCCCAAAAGTTAGTAATCTGTATAGATTCGGCAAATGCTTATTCTTATAAAATTCGGTTAGCGGAGCACGGCACATACGACTGTTTTGGTTAATCATGGAAGAGATAAGCAGAGAAGTCAAGAAAGGAACACTCTTTTAAAAGAGAAGATATTGTGGATAAACAAGGTTTAAAAATGGTGGTATGGTGCTACTTTTTGCTGATTAAAGTTTTCATTTTTATTTCAGTTCCCGAATTTTCTTTTATTTAGTAATTGTTTTCATTTCAGTTTTCGAAAATAACACTGGGCTCAACAAGCCCATTATGCACGAACACACACTGGCACCGTCAATCCATGTAGAATAAGCCCAGATTTTACCCTAAACATTTTCTCAAACACTTCTAAAGTAGCAAGCAAACAAGTTTACGGCTTTAATAATGAGTGCATTTAGCAGCTAAAAGGACAAAAGATGTTAAAAAGCTCTCTGTACCAATGGTAATTTAATAAACATGAACAGACAATACTATAATACTATATGGTTGTTTTGCTTATTCTAGCAGTCTAGAATAGCTCCTGTGTGTTTTCTCTTCAGGCGCTCATGCATAGCGCCATGCCGCTGTGGTATGCCACTGAACTTTGCACAGTGTAAAAACCACCTTTTTATTTGTGATAATTTGAACTACTCCCATATTTACAGAGATATCAAAGGAAAACATGTTACAATGAAGCATTTTGGAAATCGCAATGGTAACGTCATCAAAATAATTTTTAAATGATGCGTCGACGTCAAATATTGATGACGTATTTTCAATGTCGACGTCATCGACTATGTTGGCTAATCGCGGCAGCCCTACTTAAAAGTAATGTGGTGATATTCACGATGATGTGGCGAGTAAGCAAACCTTTAAAATGAAAACAAAATGTTACAAAAAACACAATTTATTATTTTTGCTGGAAAATAAATAGGCTTGGCCGGCTGATTTTTTAATTTACCAGCCACCCTGGCCGGGAAGTCAAAATGTTAATTTGGGACCCTGTGTATAACTAAAGCCACATGCTGCAAGCAGGTACCTGAGAGACTGTTCGTTTACACATCAGCACCAATAACATCACCCCTCATCCCACACACTGCCCGGTTTCACAGCATAATGGAGGGAGAGGGTTTGTATAATACTCACAACGAGTGACTACAAAACCCTTCAGTTGCTAAAGTTGGTTTAGCAAAATTTTAAACGGCCTGAGCCAATTCCACGACAGACAAAGCCTTACCTTCTCTTCACTTATCTCAGCAATCCACTCTCTCACCAATGAGTTAAGCTTTCCCAAAACTGCCAACCTGCAATTATAAAGATAAGAGGATCGTCAGAAACCAGCTGTGGACTGGGCACGACTTCTGGTTGTAAAACCGAAGCAAGTTGGTACTGTGTCGTACTCACGGCACGGCTCAGGTACGGGTCCGTTCCTTTATGATGGTGGAAAAGCACCATTAAGTTGCCACGATTTACTAACCCCCCCCCACACACACCACCCACAGCATAATTTCACTTTCACCTGTGATTCTGCTCAACTTCATCCTCAAATACTCCAAAAGGCTTCATGGCCTCTATGAGTTTCTGGGTATACATGTGGTCAGATTCCTTAGGGTATGCCAAGCTGATGGGGGATGTAACTCCATAGTGTTTCGGAGGCTGCTGTCCTCCAAGCATAGTGGTACGGGACCTGCAATGTGAAGAACAGGGATCACCTGACTGTACGCTACACACAGGTAAATGACACTTGGTATCTATGTGAACAAGTGCATACCGAACTGCGAGTGACCCGGTACACTTCATTAGACAGCAGAAATCAAACAACAGAACCGTTTTGCACTTTAAAGGTGAAGAGTGACTATTTACCAAGTGTGGCAGAGCTGTGCAGTTATTTTCATATTCACATTTATTCATCTAAAGAAAATGCCACCCACAGCAGGAGCTTAATTTGCCGGACAAACTGCATTCGAAGTCGTTAATGCATCGGGTTATATGTGCGATATAAACGCAGTCACACCTAGATATTGCCAAACTGGATCAAAAGCGGTGCGACGGCATGTGCCACAGAACAGAAAGGTAACAAATGTTAGCGGAAGAAAAAGCAAAACACCCCCGGATCCCCGTGTACCACGCCCCACGGTCCAGAACGTCTAATCACACACACTGCAGCCAGCGGCTGCTTTTTAATCCATTCAGACAAGCTGACGCCTGACGCCCCAGGAGATCGGCCATCCCGGATGGCGGTTTCAAATTCGGCCAAAAGTACGTAGCTGGTGGGCTTGGTCGGAGAGAACAGGCGGATGAAATACGCTCAAAACACAGAGAAAACAAGACAGATCATGCGCCGAAACATCCGAGTCGGAAACGGGGGAGGAGGTTAGCATTAGCCCACCGATACGAACACCTCGTCAACCTGGGCAGAAATCGGAGTTAGGATGGTCTATAGTTGGGGGCCGGATTAAAAGGTTTAAGCGTCGCGACTAGTGCCAGGTGATGGATCTCGCCGACATGTTGTCAGACCATCGGCCAGTCTGTCGGATGGGCAGTGACCGCCCGGCACGCCAGACGTACCAGAGCATAACCACCCGTACGGGTGCCGGAGGACCGGCAGCATCTTTGTCGTCGTCTCCAGCCACGTAAAACACAAGGAAACAAGCCGTGTCACCTCGAAGGTCTCTGTCAACAGCGCCATGTTTTTAAAAATAAAACCCCCGTAACCGCTGGCTAGGTAGCCGCTAACCGCTCGGCCTCAGCATTAGCATTAGCGTGTTTGCTACCCTCACAGTCGGTGACCGAGATGTACAACGGAGGACTTAACCTTAGCGGACGAGACGACAGCCACTTACGCTGACATTTCTTTCATGACCTCCTGGAGATCTGTTTTATTTCACTCGCCCAACTGACAATTTTAAAGAAAACATATACACACAGCCAGCAACAATCCAGTACGAATTTATAACAATAGTTGCAGCTCCTCCAATATGGCGCCCACCGGTTCTACCTATCCCGACAGCCTCAGCGCGCCCTCGCTGTCAATTGAAAGAAAAAAACTCCGTTCCCGTAATTATTTATTTTATTTCTTATCTTATTGGCTCCCGTAAAGACTTACAGCGTGGTTACATAACGTTAGAACCAGTAAAATACGACGTCACGGTTTGTCACTCACTCTGCGATGTGTGTAAATAAAATCTCAGCTACATTATTTCACAAAACATTTAAATAATTTTTGCTGTGTATAGTTAAATGCAAATGCCTAGGTTTATGGAACCTGTGTAGAGTCTGAAAGGAATATGTATTGAATAATGCGATAGTGGGAAATGTTGAAAATGTAAAAAAATATTAATCTTAATTTATTTTTAACATAATTTCCTTAGACACCATGCAACTTGAGTAGTAACTTAAATATAAAATGGAACATTGTCACTGCGCCATCTCACATGGATATTAACTTTTTATTTATTTTCTTACTAATCAGAAAATTACCTTCATTCACCTGATTTATATAATAAGAGACACATCTATCTCAGACAGGACATCTTTGTGCCTGTGTGTCTTATTGGCAAAAAAATAATGAATGCCACAAAACAGATACTATGGATATTATGTTATTAATAATGTACAAATATAAGACAAACAAGAAAACAGAGTTTACTTTTTATACCAGCTTTTAATAAATAACAACATTATTCTGATCAGCATATTCAATATATACAAGGACTAAAAGACAAGGAGGTTCTGAATCTCTGGGAAAGAACTGGATCATCAAACAAAATGTGTTCAGTATCTATTAAAACGGTTCATGTTTAGGACATACAGTATTTATTTTAGTGTTACACTGAAACACATTACTCTTAATGAAGTAAAATAAACACAAGCAAAGAAAAAACAATATACAGCTCTAGAAAAAAATAAGAGACCACTCCATTTTGTTTTAACTGCATTTTTAAATCCTAGTTTAATCCTGGTTCTGCTGGCAGAAGGTTACGCTGAGTAGCAGGCTCAAAGTTTCTAAGACAGCAGTACACAAGAACAAGGTGAAGCAGGAGATACTGGGAACAACCAGAAACCAGGCAGGCAGAGGGCAGAAGCAACATTCTAATGCCAGAGATGACCGTCAACTTCTCTGGCAGTGTCTCGTGAATCGTAGGGTGACATCAAGTTACCTTCTAAAGGAATGGGAAACATTAACTGCAGATGTGAAGTGCACTGCTAGAACAGTTCGTATCAGGTTCACAGAAGCAGGACTTTAGTCTCATAAAGCAAGGAAGAGAAACAGAGAAGAACCAGGCTGCATGCTATATCCCGTTTTAAACCAATATGGGACTGCATTTGTTTCGTATTTCCTGACCGCGCGATCGCGAGTTCGATTCAGTAATAGCTTTAGCACGTTTAACTGAAGCACGATTTTAATTAATTTAACAGTGCTCCCGTAGTACAGCAAATAGAGCGTCGAGCTATTAACGCAGATCAAGGGGGTAAAATCCCCGGTAGCATACATAAAGTGTAGCCCCTCCCTCAATTGAGTCTTTCTGGGTAAAAGACTTGGTTATATGTCGATGTACCAAATCTACCACAGACCGTGCACAATGGGAAAATGGGTTCCGTTCATTAGTGTATCTGTTACGGTTCTTACTGTTATGTCATAGAAAATGCTGGTCATGGTGCAAAAGAGAAATAGGTAAATGAAATAGAATTTAAATATTAAAAAATATAAATGACATTTGCAGACCTGGACGTTAGAACATACACGGAAGAGTAGAAGCAACCACGTAATAAATGGGGAAAGATTCTGCAAATCGTCTTATTAGTGGAATGTGCGATTAACGAATACGTGTATTTTCAGGTGTACATATCACAGCCGGAACTCACACTTTTATTAACTTACAGTTTTCCAGGTGATCCATTCAGTTCTTCAGAAATGATATAGGCTGATGTGTGTGAGCTTTCCTTTAGAAAAGTGTATTTTTTCCCTTTTTTACGGGCAAATGTGATTTATTATATTCATCAGATTTTTTTAATCCAAAGTGCACGATGAAACAGTCCGTGGAACAATTGGGGGTTAAGGGCCTTGCTCAAAAGCCCAACGGTGAAATCATTCTGTCAACCCTGGATTTGAACACGCAACATTCTGATTACAACGTCCTAACCTGATGAACCACACATTCTTATGATTCATTCTTCCTGATGATTCGAACATTTTTCACAATATGCTTGTTTTTCAATGGACAGTAAAACAGTAGATCTGTACAAGTGCAGTGAAAGTTTCACAGTGTTGGTAGATGACGCCTCAATTACTGCAGTTTAAAACTGACTGGGGGAAACTAGTGCATGCAAATGAAAACTGATAATAGCTGATTTAACTGGACTTTAGAGTCCTCAAGTCTCTTAGGTATAGGTAGATATGGCCTTCAAACATGCGGAATTTCAATAATTTCTATGTTATAGCTGGGTTCTAACTACACCATACGTTAGAAAGGACATTTTTGAGAACATTTCTCAGATTGTTAGAACGCCATGTTAACAGTTTGAAGATCTGAGAGAAAATCTGAGGTGTAGTCAGTGGCTCATTGGCACCTGATTAGATTATGGGCCTAATTTATTTCCATGATTATATATTAATTACAGATGCTCCTCGCAACTATTTAAAATGTTTTCACGCCTCATGTTGCAGTGTAACAACCTTTATTATGATCCATGCAACGTTTCCTGTAACGTCAGTAAATCCCACCACCCATAAGATACTGCTTAAATACCACTGTCACAAATAAAAGGGTGTTAACATCTAGGCATATGATTAAAAGACATTCACAAAAACATTCTGAAATCAATATGATCTGTTATTCATACAACACGACAAATTAAGGAGGGGATCTCTTTGACATGATAAGGTCATGTTTTAGTACTTAATTCTTTACTGAGCCATTAAAAAGCACGTGTTTCGCTTTAAATGCCTGTCAATGTTAATGATTAAAATGTCGCGGTGGCATTCTCCATTGACGTCGAAGGGTCCAATCGTTTATTCATTAGCCTATTTCATTCTTTTAAATCCATTATTCTCTTCATTACGTCTTCTCTTTCTGGTGTGTTCTATGACTGTTCCCGCGTGTGTTTACGTAATATTTGGCATTCTAATTTAGTTGATACTCCGGCAAAACAGGCATATTAATTAAACCCGGGATCGCTATGAAATTTGTTTTTCTGTTGTGACAAAAGTTGTAAACCAATAAGATTTATGCGGAAGAATTATTAAGTAATACGACCCTATTGGGTATTTCACTACAAAAGTTATTACTGCTCTCCTGAATAGGGATACAGGTGAAGCGCCATCTTAATCACAGTTTATGGCAGGTGATGTCGTGGGGTTTTCATCATGCAATAATTAGAATTGTATGATTTGCGGTGATTTTATTCATAACAAATCCGCCAATAAAAATCGTTGACAGTTAATCCATAAGGGCATAAGTGTGTGAAACTTTTTTGCGCAAAATAATTATATTGTAGCGACGTGTAACGTTTACAGACGAATGTGGAAAGTCAGTGACTCGTTTTTGTGAAAACTTGCTTTCATATCGAATTTTTTGTTGTTCTTGTAATGTAAAAGCAATGTAATGGTTCATTACTAACGGATAAGCTGATCCCTTATTTTAAAGTAAAACACAGAAATCATGTAATTATTGATGGTAAAAACAATAACAAAAATACCTAGATGTTCTTTCTCGGAGATTTAATATCTGAAGCTATATTTTATCATTATTATTACTTTAATTTTTAATTAATAATAATTCTTCCATCTTATAACCGATTATCCTGGTCGTGGTTACGGAGTTAACAACAACAGCAATAACTACAAAGAACAATAATCTGCGTCCTCGGATTTTGTTATTATTTAGTACAGTTTATCTTGTTACATTCACTCAAAGTACGGATAAAGTTTATCACTGCAAAAATATTACCGTCGATCTTTAATTTAAGAACATGCAATCAAATACTTCAACACGTTTCTAAATTACCACGAAATTGTATTTAAACATTCAAAACCAATATTACAAAAACGAAGTGAACATTACAGAATATATTTTGGCTGTAAATCAAATTACGTAATTAAAATACATATTTTTGAACTTCTATTTTTATGGACTTGTATATTAGTTTTAGAAGTATTGCGAAATGTCATTCTTTTTCATCAAACCATTCTTTAGTTAATAAAACGTAACTTTTTTCGCTGATAATACTTCTCATTCATCTACATGCAGTGCTTTAAAAAATAAAAGTCCGGTGAACCAGTCGCGTTCTGTACCTTCAACATATTTAACGACTAAACACCTTTAAATAGATTTTAGAAAGACAGGCATTTTAAATACTATGAAACTGTTTCGAGCTATATAAGAAGACAAAAGCCGTAATGACTGAATATCACGAAATGATCTGACTTACTAATGAAATCCAGCACGAATAATGAAATATATCTTTTCTTATGAAGCGGCACCTTGTACCTTTTCTTGTCACTGGGGCTGTATCCTCAAGGGTCTGCCAATGGTACACTTAGGTGTAGGTAATTGTGCCTTTTAAGGTACAGAAATGGACTCTGAGGAACATTTCTGTACCATTGATGATACATTGATCCCGTTTGTACCTCCGGGATGTTCCTTAGAGTCCATTTCTGTACCTTAAAAGGTACAATTACCTATATATAGTTAAGTGTACCATTGGCAGACCCTTGAGGGTACAGCCCCAGTGACAAGAAAAGGTACAAATTTTTACCCTTTTTTCTGAGAGTGTATAACCAAGATTACAACTTATTGCTCGTGTATTTAGCTACACCGACTTGTTTTGCTCAGCCATAAAACAGCTCTCCTCGAACGCTAGAGGGAGCTTGTAGTCTTGATCTTTGCAAATTATTTCACGTTCCGCCGGAAAATACGAAATTATAGGAAGCCAATGTAGAGGCAAAACTCTAAACTAACAAATATAATATTATCCGCTACAGAAATTCGTAGTACGGTACGATTTTATTGATTATGATCACTTACAGCAAATCGACACATAACGATAACCTAACTAGTAGGTCTTAGGGGGGAATTACAGGGAATAATGAAAAAAATATATAACGGAAATCGAATTGCAAGTTGAATGCTTTAACATCGGCAGTACTTCATGTATGACACAAATACCTTCATTCAGCATAATCCTTGGCGTAGTCTTCATACGTGTTTCAAAATATATAATAATTCAAATATATTAGGTTATTAAAGTTATTCAATATTTAAGCACAGATATCTATAATACAACTTGTAAATGATATAGGTATTTAATCCTGGGGTGGCCAATCTTACCCGCAAAGGGCCGGTGTCTATGCAGGTTTTTGGGATAACCTTTAGGTCAGCTGTTCAAACCAAGGTGTGCGAACGACTAAGCCAATCAGTCCTCTAATTAGTGACCTAATTAGGTAGTTGCAGTGAAAACCCTCAACGACCCTTTCTGGGTAAGCCTACTCACCCCTGGTATAATCCATAGACTATAGGCCTTAAGAAAAGTCACAGAAGTGCCCTTATAATTAATTCATTTCCACATACACATACACACACACAATTTATATATATATATATATATATATATAATTCAGCTACAAGGTAAGGCAATCACCTAGAATTGTGTGATTTGTCAGTCTAGACTGTAGAAAAGAACTCATTTATAAAAAATTACATCATTGTGCATTATTTCACCTATAATTTTAATAACTCCTTGTCCATTTAGGTTCGCGATGCACCAGAGCCTATCCCGGGAAACAAACACAGGGTAATTAATGATGACTCACCATTACCTACACGGCGTGAATGCATGCATGCCTAAACTTTATTGCTGAAAGAGGAAATCCACGATGAGCACACGCAGTGCTTTTGGCGGCGTAAACAGTGAACACCATATATCGCTTTTGTACTGAGGAAGTATACAAAATTCAGTCTGAGATCATTGCCCTTTACAGAATTGTATTTTTAAATTTGATTCTTACAGAAGTAAGCGCGACACAATAGTTCCCGCTCACATATCTCCACGCTTTTCGAAGATTTAAACATGTGACAGCAAAATATACAGCCTTACCTCGAGTTACGCCTGATCGAATCACGTCCAATGGCATTTACGTCCGAGGTCCATAGTAAATAATATACCCTGATCGACAGACGCCGGAAAGCGGGTGTATAAATAGGACGTTAGCGGGGGTATCGCCTAGTGTAGGAGAATGGGCAGCGTTGGCAGCCGTGTAATGACCCACTGTCCATATCTAACTTGTAACACAGTATAAACCCAGTAAAGTATATGTGAATATAGAGATACGGCCAAATTCGCACGTCCTGTGCGAACACAAGTCGACGCAAAGCTGTATATTTATGTCAATGATCATTTACCATACACACATTTACCAGAGCGTATACGCTAGACTGGATAATTTAATTCACTTCCAAATGAAGTTCTGTTTGGATATGCGCCCAGTATTAGCAGCCAGTACACAACATTTGTACTAATCATGGTCAGCGACGGTAATGAAGCATCTCAATCTTGTTAGCCGCCATGGACCTTACCATGCCAATAAAATGCCTAGTGAGTCCATGTCTTCGTACTGTAGCTTTCGTATAGCCTATCTCGAACAGGAGAAAGAAATGTATGGGCGGTAGCATTGATAGTAACATCTTGGTGATACGCGGCTGTAATTTAGGACAAGCGACGAGGCCAGAGTGATTTAATTCTCCCCAGAAAGGTCACTGCGGGGTTTGGCAAAGCTAACCTCTCCACTCTCCATCTGTCCGCGTTTCAGTCCAAACTACTTCAATGGGGCCTTGTGTGCTCAAGTCCGGCCGCAAACAAATTGAAGTGGTCTGGAGCACAGTTACGGCATTGAGCGCTCGCCGTATATTGACCAGTATATTTGTCAACAAGACTGTACAGTGAAAGACGAAAGAAAGGAGCTCTGTTCGCAGTCTCGTATGTACTTTAGCTTCCCATGAGAAAAACATGAAACACATTTATGATGTAAACGTAGGCCTACTTTCACCTTACCGTAGTTCTGAAATCAAGTTTTAGGCTATGTATCTCCCAAACGTCATTGACCAACAGGTTACTGCGATATCTCCCCAGACTAGATTATATTTAATCATTACTCCGTTCATAACTTTCTTTTAAAATGTAATATATACTTCCACGTAAAGTACTGTGAATTCCTGGCAGTGTAAATGCCCAGTACCGTTCTTTTAACTTCATATTATGGTTAATGGGGCATGCCTTATTCTTGGCTCCTAGTGAAGCGCAGTGATCTTCTTCTCGGCTGCAGTACGAAATCTTCATTATTATAAAATGGTGATATTGTGTCAACATTGTGACACAAGAGGAAGCCCATGAGCCTTTTAGAGTAACGTGAAGGTAACTCGATCGAACGCGATATGGATGCTGATATCTGTAAAGATATGTGATCTTGTCAGGGACATTACTGTATGTTGGATTGTCAGTGACTGTAAAGATGACAATGGCGCTGTTGCGGTGAAGGTAAGCAAGGTCACACGACTGGCTCATTACTTCAATTAGACTGATGTGTGTGATACCCGAAAACCTTTGTCATCAATTTACGTTCTAAGTAGAATATTCCACAGTACCGGCATTAACAGTCCATAGGTCTGCCAGAGAGCCTTCTGATGGATCTCTCCACATATTTATTCAGGCTAAGCAGTTTTATAATTCACATCTGTTGACTTTATTTTAGAAGCATTAGAAATGTCTAAATGGTTTTTGGGCTAGATAACAAAGTCCGTTTCTACTTCACAAACTACCATTATCAGGTAAGAACTTTTAAAAACTCATCGAAATAAATCTAAAGCACATATTCGGAATTAAGGGGTGAGAGTCAACGTATTCTGAAGTGTGGACTCCTTTAATCTTTAGGTACATTAATAAGAAGTAAATAAGAAGTTTCTTCTTAAATGTCACATTGTCCACTTCGGTGTCAAACACACTGGAGTTATATCATAAGTCTCGTGGCATTTAAAATCTCTTGGAGAATTCTGTTCCAGCTATGTTTTATCCTGGGAGCGATTAGGAGGAATATAATGAACCTGACTTAAGGAGTAGGGGGGCGCTAAAAAAAACGACCCCTATATTTCCTTAAATATTGCAAATTGCTAATTTAACGGAAGGTAATTTTATCGTCGGATTCCGTCGTGCAGAGAGAGGCGCAGAGTTGTAGCTTCGTACCGTTTCTGCTCACTTTGGGTAGAAGAGGATCCCGGATTAATAAGATGTCACTGCAGTGACCACGTCACTGTTTATGTTTAGCTACTCAAAGTGAGTCAAGCGCGGTTTTGATGGAAAGAAAGGAAGGTTGCTAGAGGTTAAAAGGGCTGCCATGGGGGACAGCAGATACAGTCTTGAATGATTTGAAGGTTTACCACTCCGTGCTGTTTGATCGACAACATAATCGCTCCGACCCGTCATCCGGGGAGTCAAATGAAATTTTCCTCGCATTCTACGCTAATAAAAAAGACATATAGTAATTATACCACTAACCCTGTTATCGTCCACAGATGATCGCTAAAATAATTTGTATAATTATATAGAGAATATAATTCTGCAAAGGAAAATGAAATATGCGTAAAGCGCAGACTACTATTGTCATATATACTATAAATATACTGGTTCTAGTAAAATGTATTTGTACTTACAAATAATGAAAAAATACAATGAAAAAATACAATTTCTACAAGTTATATCCTCGTTTCCAGGGGACATTGCTTTTCAGCTAAAGACAGTATCTGAGTGTAAATCCTAATCTCAAACACTCCATGAGTCTAACAGTGTGTCACAGTGAGAAGTCAAGGTTATTGAGTCAAACCATTAAGCAGTGATTTTAATGTACAGGAGCGTTATTCATTTAATCTGGTACATATTGTCGTTTTCCAGGAGCACCTCAGCCACTCAATTTAATTATCTAAATTTTGCATGTGGAATTCGTAAAGGGCCCACAAAGAATGCGCTCCAGCAGGGTGTCTCGCTCAGAGGAACAACGGGTTTGAACACGGCCATAAATGAAAAAGCGTTTGCATCCGAAAAACTGTAAACAGGCACCGCACGATGGTCTTCAAATGAAAGTGAAACATGGAATATAATGAATAAACAAATCATAAAATATCTGACAAAAGCGTTTTTTAAATTTATTATAAAATGTCCCTTTATGCTGTCGGACATATCTGTTTAATCTCATAAACATTTACTATGTGCCATATACACGTATGTATAATAAATGCATACTAAAGTTTCCATATTTCATAATTTTGCAGTTGCTGTTATATATAAGTGTTTCATGAAGAAACAGTAGTTGAATGAGTCTGATAGTACGTTACACAGGAAGTTTGATGGAGACGATCAAAAAAAAAAACCTCATTCGCATGAACGCCGTCCACTACTCGGATTAAATATGTATCACTCTTCAAGGCGATATTTAGATATTTAGCCCGCTTCCCTGATAGGGCTCAGAAAGATGATCATTATATCTGGTTTATGTTCAACGTTAGACGCTTCTGTTTTGATACAAATCATTTTAACGAATTTGATGCCTCTGGAAATCATAAAGGATAAATATAGTCTCAAAACAAAGCACCGAGTTAAAATGTTGTTATGTTATTACGACGGTTACTTCAAAATACATAAGTTAATAAACTATAGCCTACATTTTCATTAAGTTTACGATTCTTGTTAAATCTTTCAATGTAGCGCCAATTGTGTTAAATAATAAATGTATAATCCGCGACCAAAAATGCAATAGAAAATCATTTCCACGCACCCACCCAAAAATGAACAATTGAACTTTGACCTAGCAAAAATTTTCACTCACAGGTATTTTCCTCTTCGACACAGAACTTCTTGTCCCGAACATCTCCTTCTGTGATTCTCATGATTTCTCCCCTTTCACCGCCGAGCAGTCACAGTGCGAGTCTCAACACGTTTTCAAAGCAATTCACCCTTGTAATTTAGTTGCTCGCTTGCCAATCTCTCAGTCATACGTCAGCTACTTTCATTAGTTCGGTAGTGCCCCCCCCTCCCCGCATCCACTTCACAATCCCGATGATGCCATCTCGCGTTCCCAGAAGGTGTCAGTGTTAAATCTGTTTGGGTGGTGCTTTTGTTAGCTGTTATTTTTTTCCTACACGTGCATTAACGTACACCCTCCACAAACGCGTGCCCGAATACACAAACATACGGATATTAAACATAGTCACACTTTTTTTTTCCTGGAATTCCCGTGGCTTATTGGCTGTGTATATACACCCGGCGTCTCTACTTTAACACTATTAAGGCTTTCTTCAAAATAGAAGCTTTTTATCCCTTGCAAGAAACGTATTTTGTTTCTTTCGTTCAGTTCCATTTCAAGAAAAAAAAAACACGATACATTACGAATTATTCGAATGTGCGCGCCTGTTAAAACAATATGCTCCCGGTCCGGATTCTTAGGCATTATGCATTTTTTCTCTCTTTTCAAAAATTGAACTGCCTCCTCACCTGTCCCTCCCCTCCTTTCTACATACACGAAAATATGTCTCTTTCTTGAATGCCTGTACATTGTCTCCTCGTTTTTTTTGTACGACTGCCTCCCGTGGTCAATGCATAGTTCCTTCGTTAAACCATTCTCTCGCTCTCTCTCTCTCTCTCTCTCTCTCTCTCTCGTGTCTCCCTCTCCCCTGCTCTCGATATCTCTCTCCCCCCTTGCCTCTTGTCCGGCCCCCTGATCTTTCTGTCCATTGGTTTCTATGGGTCTATTTTTCATGTCCGGCCCCTAATGAGTGTCCATTGGTTTTTTTATTTCCATTCCCTCCTCCCACTCCCCGGCTTTGCCCTGCCCATGTTTTGTATGTCTGTGTCCATCCATCTCCTGACGTTCAAGTTCGCGGGGACGTCACGTCCGCACTTGAACTTGCTGCTCAGGGGGGCTTTTGCCATTTTTTCATCTCTCTCTCTCTTTTCAAAAAAGCCATGACGGCTATCCCACAATCCATCTTCCCTGCGCCATCTTTGTATTATTTCTAATTTATTTTGGATGTCAAAGGCATTGATGAAGATATTTTCTCTGGAGTCTCCCTTGTAACCCGGCTCTCCCGATGTGAACCGAGCTGAAAGCCACCACCGACCACCATGTCTCGCCGCAAGCAAGGCAAGCCTCAGCACTTAAGCAAACGGGATTTTTCGCGTAAGTAGAATAAAATTGCAATTTACACTCCTTTTCCACACTTTCCTCCGGCACACGGTCATATCTGTTCGGTAAGGAGCGAAAGCTGTAACGAGGAGCGCAATTCTTGGTGAATGCACGCTGGACACTGGACTGCAAGGATCGTGGTCAAGTGGACTTCAGTGAAAAACGTGGAGAAAAAAAGATTTTCATCTAGGAAACGCATCTAGGAGTGTCTTCCCTTCATTGCATTTGAGCAGAAAAAGTTTTGCTTTTCCAGCATGCAACCTTTTTATATCGGAATACTTTACAGTCCGAATTTCCTAACGTGCATATACCTTGGCTTTAGTGCCCCAGTAGCCTCAGCCACTTACGTGCATATGCGAAGGTAGGGTACTGTTCTTGGTATGCGCGCTTTAGGTATTTAGGATATCTAGTGGACTATCCCGTAACACTCTCTATTTATGATCCGGAGAGGATTTCCCTCCTCTCGTACTATTTTTGGAAGATTTTCAAAAAACTGGAAGTGGATTTTGATTGGGAAAATCTCGTGTTCGACTGTTTACAAGCACCGCGTGTGCGTAACCCGCTGCCAACAGTGTCAAAAAGCGGCGGAAAGAAGGGAAAATAAACCAGCATTTTCGTTTCTCAGATATCTGCACGATTGGTAGTGAATCAAGCGGAATGGTTTGCATTTAGTCTGTTGTAAGGTGTTATTTTCGAGAAGAGAAAATATGCGTATAAGCGACTCCCGTAGTAATTGGAGGTGAGATTTCATAAAGAGCAACAGGAACGCGGTCAGTATTTTGCTGCTGGTTTTCTTTCCTTGCTTCTCCGGCTTTTTCTTTAAAAATAAACACAAACGCCTTCATTTTACGCATGCACAAAAGTGGGAAACTCGCCTTCTTTATCTTAATTCAAGGCGTCCCGATCTTTTTCATTTATGACGCCAACACAACGCTGTTTCACGAAGCCGTAATATAGTTACTGACTCGTGTAATATTTCTTGTATCTAGGCCTTCTATACATATATTTAATTTCATTTCAAAGACACGGTAAAATGCTCCCCTGGAGAAAGAATGGGGTACTGATAATTCTACCCTCGATTTTTGTCGTTGTTGCATACGGGCGGATTTGTCTGAATACGATACTTTGTCTGTTAAACATACGTGCAAGGGATAATTTCCGAAATCGCAATGGCACTGTAACTTACATATATCGTAACGTTTCCGTGGTCTGTGACCCGTGTTTAGAAATGTTGGTCAGGAGAACAGGCATCCTTCGCAAGTTGCGGTGAAGTCCCGGTTGTGCGTGTCTGGGCTTCGTCGCTAGGAGGCAGAAGACGATCATAAACTGGAAATGAACTTGAACCTGATCAATTTCAGAGCCACCTCAATCTACATATTCTGACGATATGTTTGGAATAAAAGGAAACGTATAATACGAGGTTATGGCTCTTTCGTTTCCCCTCCTTCTTACTCCCCCCGCCTCAAATACTGTGCCTTTCTATGAGTATTTAAGTTAAACGAATTCTCACAAAATTGTCAACGTATTGTGCACCATGAGATCTTTAAATGATCTTTAAAATGTTAAATTGCTATCAGAATCCTGCATGTTCTGTTCCTCAGCTAGAAAAGAAACGAAAAATCGCTTCGAATGAAAGACAGACTATTTTGTAGCTATTTTAGGTGAATGTTGTATGCAAAACAATTCATATCTTATTGTATGCTAAAAGGCTGGTTATGACGACTCTTATTTTAAGGTTAGTTCTCATATCTTTTATACAATTCTCAATTTAAATGCAATTATATTATTTTTTTAAGTTGAGGTTTAAAAAACAATAGACTGCATAGTTTACTAAAATTTAACTGAATGTGTTTTCATTTTCTAAAGAAAGGAAACAAAAACCAATAGCGTTTTTTCTCTCTTTCAACCTTTTAAACGCATTGCGATCCAAAGAGTGGAGAGCGCAACTGTGTAAGTTGCTCCTTCTTGGTTTTGATCTTGGTTTTAGTTGCACTGCATGTTACTCACGATTTAGTTTTAGGGATGCTTGTTCGATGTGCACAAAATTCGCCTTCATTTGATGATGCGCGTCTAATCAGCTCCATACAAACGTACTAAATTTGTGTGTCAGCACGGTGTGTTTTGTTGTCATATTTTATTTTTGTAGATTATATTTTGGGTGTAAATATTTTTAAATCAATAGCGTTAATATCAGCTGTGCATGTCGGCATTTTTTCCTCATTAAACATGAACGCTAATCAATTTTAAAGAAGATGAATAATTAAGTAAGAGCTTCCTTTAAAATACAGGGTCAGCAGCCGTAAAAATATTTGTCAGTATGTTTGAAAAAAACAACAAAATTAAATGTTTTAGCATATATTGGCCAGCCATAGTTAAATGTTTTTAAGCATGCATACGTAAAACTAAACAGAAAAAATAAATCGCCTAAAAATGTGTCAAATTTGAATTTAACTAAATTATTCGTTCGTCAATTTATAAACGTAAAAATGTATTAGAAGTTTTTCCCCCCTGCCCCTCCAAAAATTAGTTTACTTTGATGGGGGCTGTGATAATATCGTTTTTCGGTAACACAAATAAACAAACAAACAAACAGCGACCAACACGGGAAAAAAAAACATCCACTGTGGCCAAAGAGAGAAAGGGAAAATAATATCATTCATCAAATACAGGAATCACCTGGGATTAAAAGGAGATCCAATTCCACAGCCACTGATGTGGTCAGTGCTGGGGGGTCATCCCGGAGCTATTGTACGCAAACCGAGATCCCAGCTCATCGATTATGATTATCTAAAGCGTCTGAAAGGGCAGGGGTGTTATATAACCCGCAGAATTCCAGTGTCTGGCCTTACATGAAATTAAGCATAGGAATTTTTCACGTTATCTCAGTGTCCTAGTTCGGGTATCGATGTCGCGTGGCGCTGCTCTATCCGAGCGATATCGCCTCGCAGGCACGTCTGGGAGCTAGTCTACATACGCCCCTCAATATGTGGTCTAGGTTGGGCTAAAATAAATTTAACCTCAGTTCATAAGATCCCAGCACTTTTTATCAAAAATCTGTCCCAATCAACGCTGAACTCAAATTAAAATCTATTTTTTGATTCTCAGTGGTTTTAAGTTCATTAAAATGTGAAATTGGCAGCTTAGTAAAGAAGGTCAAGTTGTTTAACCATTAGGAGTGCTTTCACCTCTGTACAGTATGATTTCAGTTTAACTGGGCATTTAATGCAGCCACCGACACTAGATATGCATTTTCCTTCAGTGCCTTTGAAATGTTCGTCCGATTCTCTCAACCCGCGTAGCTCGGGAGCTGTAACATACAGCTGGGTACACGTTTGTATCTGTTAAACGACTGAACTTCCTAATCCGGGATCCTCTGCAAACCACCTTTTCTTGCAAACTCGTTTCCGGCTGCGAACCTGCAAATAAAAGTGAAGCGAGAGGAAAGGAGTCAGTGATACTATTTTCGTAATAAAATTCATTGGGTCTTCCCAGCCTACACATGTGTTTAGCACATTTTAATCATTCCTCTTTTAGATCAGGACGTTTGGACTAAACGAGGGAGAGGGAGGGAGGGAGGGAGGGAGAGAGAGAGGAAGAAGAAAAATATTTTAAAGGAGGAGTGCCTGAAAGCAATTTATTTTAATTCGCATATCCCGCGTGGGTACTTAACTGCAATTTTTCTATGTGCACATCATACAATGACCGTCTTGTCTGTAAACTGGTGTATGTATTTCACATATAAAAACTTTATACAACAATTCACTTTTCTTCGGGAACTTTTTGCAAGATTTATACACACTGGTCCGCAAGAATTCAGACAACGCCAAGTAACTCCTGCATAGCCATACATGCTAAGGGCATGCGATTCTGTTTGTTAAATCACGTAAAATTATATTATGTGGCAGTGCTTTAAGTACAGCAATATTTGTGAGATTTAATTCTTTTAAGTAATATATAGGCCTATGCATTCAAAAACAACAAGGAGAAATAGGTTATAGTAACAGAGCTGTAAGTTTCTTGCAGTGCAAATCCCAGTGCTTTAGTCCTTCTTCATTCGTTCCCAGATTTATGACTTAAGAAATTCCTTGCATCAGATGTCAACTCTCTGAGTAGGAAGCGGAGGATCAGCGCAGCGTATTAGGATATTTACACTTAGGAGCGCACTGTTGTCTGCTGCCGTGTAACCCCTGCTCCGGAAAACGGCCCAACGTTTCACGCATACGGTTTTTTTTTTGGGGGGGGGGGGGGGGGGTTTATGTATATATTACATTTCGGGGACATTTGGTTAATACCTGCTATTTTGACCTTGTAGGGGCCGTTTCTAAAAAGAAAACAATCAATGAATGCAATCAAAAACAGTTAAAATGCCAAAGGTCTCTTATTTTGTTTGATTACTTATGGTTAAGGTTAGGGCTGGGTAGGGGTTCAGCTCGTCATGTTGGGATTAGAGCTTTCTCTATAGAAATGAATGGATGTGTTGCATGATCAGAAGGTCAAGAGCTTGAATCCCAGGATCAGCAGAGTAATTGCTGGGCCCTTAACTCCCAACTATTCGAGAAACTGACTGACCCTTCAGGCACCGGATCGAAGAATTTGCTGAATAAATAAAATGTAATTGTGTGTCTCAGTAAAGTTCTGGGTCTCCACCCCGATCTGTCTGATACCTATTCTGCTCATTCATAAGCCATTTCATTCTGCTTTAATTAATCAGCCTGTAAGTCATTATTCAGCTGATCTTAAATCCCTCTGATCAATGGGACAGGCAGAGCTCTGCTATAAAACGGGTCACGACACAGGATTCTTGCACAGATGACACTTTGTTCTTGAAATATATAAAGGAAAGTGCTCTATTTTTGGGGCGACAGGCAGAGGGCTCATGAGACAGACCACAATGTCATTAAAATCCCTCCTTGGTTCCGTCCTTGAATGATTCCATTTATTCATTTAATTTAAAAATACAATTTTTAAATATGACAAATGATGAAATCCACTTTCATCAAGATATTTTTAAGAAATTTCACTGGTGATTTGTGACACATGGGCAGAAATCTTTTGGGACCAGAAGCGGGTCCATGGGGCACTTTCACAGATAAGAAATGAACACCGACAAGGCAACTGATGAATTCCTGGTCTTAAATTTGTGCTTCTGTGTGTGTCTCTGTGTGTCTGTGCATCTGTGTGTGTCTCTGTCTGTCTGTGCCTCTGGATGTGTCTCTGTCTGTCTGTACTTCTGTGTGTGTCTCTGTCTGTCTGTGCCTCTGTGTGTGTCTCTGTCTGTCTGTGCATCTGTGTGTGTCTCTGTCTGTCTGTGTATCTGTGTGTCTCTGTCTGTCTGTGCCTCTGTGTGTGTCTCTGACTGTCTGTGCATCTGTGTGTGTCTCTGTCTGTCTGTGCATCTGTGTGTGTCTCTGTCTGTCTGTGTATCTGTCTGTCTCTGTCTGTCTGTGCATCTGTGTGTGTCTCTGTCTGTCTGTGCCTCTGTGTGTCTCTGTCTGTCTGTGCCTCTGTGTGTGTCTCTGACTGTCTGTGCATCTGTGTGTGTCTCTGTCTGTCT